>VZRQ01005556.1:1180224-1281613 GCA_013397975.1 Machaerirhynchus nigripectus | reverse complement strand
TTTTTTTTTTTTTGGAACATAGTTCATTAAATACTATCTGCCCTCAGTCCTTTCTCCTTCAGGCTAACCATTATACTTTCTCTGCCTTTCTTTTCTCCAAAGTCTTACTTTTTTTGACTTTCAATGAAAGTCAGGGATTGAGAGACTGGACATCTGATCAACCTTACCTCATTCATAGCTTCCCTGAAATGCAATACCTGCACCTGATTACAAACCTCCATAAGAGGGCTTAATAATGCCAAAAGAAAGTGCAACAACTTGTATCAACCGCTCTTTTTATTATTTTAGTAGAATGGTAGAAGTGCCATTTGTTTCAATAGTACAGCACATAAATACAGTACACAGCCATTATACTTACCCTGAGTTTATCCTGTGATCCCCTATAACCTCCTTTACTCAGACTTGACTGTGCAGTTGACATCTATTGGTGCAGTTAATTACTCCTGCTTACAGAGAGGAAACTTGCAGCTGCTCTTATCATATCACTTTCTATTTTAAGTTTATTGCTTCAATTTCTTAAGACTCTTTTGCACTCTGATCATATTTTGCCATGCTTTTGCAGCCCCTCCTAGTCTAGTTTCATCTGTCATACTCTCATCATGAAGGTAATTTGTGAAAGTATCATCGCACCTTAATGAGGCATATAAGCTACCAAATAAAGAATTTTAGCAGTGATTGTAGCTGTAATATCTTTATTAGAAATTCAATTAGTAGTGATGCATAGGTATGTCATGTCTGCTGAATTCATCTCAGCATAGTGAAGCACAAGGTACAGACATCCTGCATTCTTATTCATGCGCTGAAAATATAAACTGTAAGCACAAAAAGAGTGTGAAATTAGGATTTTGGTAAAAGCAAAAATGCTACAAAAACCCCAAATCAAACCAAACACATATTTTAGACACCAACATGATTAGTGCTTAGTCTGACTTAAAGTTTTGATCTTGATCTAGCTGCACAGCATTTCTAATGATGACTGAATAAACACCAAAGCAGCTTTATAAATTCGCCCTTAGTCTCGCTCTCATTTTGTAAACTTCCAGCAGATTTTTGGATTGGATCAGACCCCACAAAAGCCATAACTGGATCTATATGAAAAGCTTTCTTTTTTTTTCTTCTGTTTTACTACCTTAGGTACTTACTCATGTCTGGTATGCTTCTGATTGCTTATGTCTCTTCTTGATAAGATCTCTTGTATCACCTGTCACATTTGTTGATTATCTCTCTTGACCATGCCTAGCAGACCCTCAAGATGGAGCTTTCCTTCAGGAGAAGTATTTACATAGCCCTGAGAGCAGCAGTCAGGACAAGGCAACTAGCAGCAATCTCTCAGCAGCCAGCAGACCCCTGGATTCCTTTAACCTTCTGGGCACCACAGAGGTTTTTTGGGAAAGTGAGAAATAGAAAATATTGGCTTTTTAGGCAGTATTTAGTGCAATCTTGAAGAGTAAAGGCATCCAAGATACCAACAGGAAGCTGGAAGATATGATCAAGAAAATATGGGATACATGTGGTTTTCCTGAGTGTGGTTAGATGCCAGCAGGAAAACTGTGGCACTAGAGACCTCTGTTTAGGTACTTGAATTGAACTGAGGTCACATGAGTATGCCAGTTTCTAGTCTTAGTCTGTTGAGTGAGGAGCTTACCATCAGTCACTTACAGTAATCAGTTCCCTGATTGCAACGATTTAGTTCTTGTTGAAGAAAAATGCTAATAAATATTTATAATATCTAAAATATACACCATAATTCAATATGCTAATAAATACTGACATTCATTAAAAAATAAACCAATTTGCATCAACATTAAATTTGAAATATGACTCTCTTCTTTCCCTTGTATATATAATCTAACTGCATGTTGAAATGTTCCTTATATAAAAATTCGATATGTTTTATGCCTCAGATTGCATTCATCTTAGGTTGCATTTATCAGAGAAAACCCTCTGTCTGTGAAGCATGCTGTCTTCTATAAGTAATCTCTTTTCTTGGGTCTTTCAGGAAGGCCAAACTGTTTATATCTCTCTTCTGTCCATCTTTATTTCACCAGTTCTGTAACTTAAACATTTCTAATTTATTTGGAAGGTATTAATTGACACCCCAATTCAACAATTTTATTTCTTTAGAGACAAAATATCAGATCATAGATCATCCCCTCTGTTAGATATGTTGATTCATACCTTGGTGTCTCAAAAAGGAGTAATACTCCCTTATATTTTTTAACTTTGGCTTCACTGTTCAATGTGAAATATAGTTCACATAAATCTTGATTTTGTTCAAATACTTGATGTAGGCATTTAAAGGGCTAAGTGTGTGTAGCTCATTACTAGTCTTTGACTGAGACCAGACATGATGGTAACTAGCATTTCTGGGATTATAAAATCCTGAGAGTGATTTAGGCTGCTTTTAATGACTTTGCTGCTTTTAATATTTTTTTTTTCCTCTAGACCATAATAAAATTTTAGTCAAATATTCTTGACTGAAATTTTTCACTTACGACATACCTAATGCTCCTTAAAAAGTTTCTGGTATGTTATTTAGAAACCTAAGAGAATTTTTTTTTATATTTTCCATCCATACCAGTCTGATAGCAGATCTGTATGCTTTATGTTGGTTGCAGGTCACCATCTTCTGAAACATTTTCATGAATACACAAATTACATGAATTGCAGTTTCACAGTAAAAAAGTAATTCTGGATGCTCAGGGCTTTTTTGGATGTCCAAATAAGAACTTTAAAAAAAAAATTGATTCATTTCTCATTCTCTTTTCAGCTGTTCAGCTTAGATGTTTCCAATTTATCAGCCAAATACATTTATAATGACAGTAGAATTATATTTACTTGCATTATAAGGAATCTTTGTCCTTGATGAAGGTTTCTAAGGATGTCCTTCTAATATTCTGGATATTACGACATTTGATTTTGAAATAGGTTAACTTGAAAGGAGTTGTTAGTGAAATTGGGTGTTGTTTCTTTGAGATTCTATTTAATACTGGGTTTTATTCTGCAGGATGGCTTGAAGTCATAGGTGAATTAGTATTTCTGCCAAAGGAGACTTTCTCTCAAAGGAGATTGTATGTATATCTGACTGTGAAAACCAGTACATTAAATATCGTCTTTGGTAAAATTTGCTTCCAAGGTGTCAGTAGGTGATGGAGAGCTGTGTTTAGTGGGTAGACTCTTATAAAACCCCCTTCATATTTTTCCAATCTCACTCTTTCACAAATCCCTTTTAAAAGCTGTTGAAAGATAAAATCCTGGTATAAAAGTAAACAGCTCCATTAAGGTCATGAGATTAGGAGTGAGTTAAACCCAGGTTTTTTTTTGAAAGCCAGATACAAAATTAACCACAAGCAAATACCATCACTCACACTATGCACTGTTCCTCATTCTGATTAAATGTAATGTTAATGTTAATTGCCATGTAAAAGCTCTGTAACGGATTCCTAAAATGTCCATTTAGTTGAGGTGTTTCTTCATCTGTTTGTTTGTTCTTAAAAGAAATCAAAACCTTTATGGAGAGCTGCTTCTTTGAAGCCAACATGTTCTTCCTACCATGAAGATATAAAATGCTAATTAGGTCCTAAGATGTTCTGAATGATTTGATTAGACTTTTTCTATATCCTACTTCTGGTTACACCTTGGATTTTCTTGACTTTTCCCTTTTTATTTTTTTAACTATAAAATGGCAACACTGACATCCAGTGTCTAGTTAAATTAATTGCAATTGAGTAGTCCCCAAGGGCACTCCAGGTGCAAATCCTCTATATCTTACATATTCTCTAGGTATGTTTAAAGATGACCATGCATCCTACAAAGTAATAGAAACAGCCTTCTAGGAGATAATTTGCGCAACTGAAAGACAAGGGTATGAATAAAAATATTGATAAATATCATCACAATGATGAAATAAGTTACTTCATATGAAGCTACGAGGTTGTATCACTACCAAAAGGAATTCCAGTTCAAGTTTTACAGGTAGAAGAATGTAATTCTTTTTTTTACTCCAGATTTTCTTTAACTCAAAAAATCTCTTCAGCTTAGTAAGTTTAAGTTTTTAGTTCCACTTTTTGAAACATTTACTTTTTTCCCCTCAAATAGTGTTTATGCATTTCAAAGCATCTTCAGGATTTAAGCAATGCTAGAGAAGGCCTATGAGAACATAAGAAGAAAAATGGCAAAACAAAATTATTTTGGCCATCCTGGGAACTGTGTGCAAATCTACTTTGAATCCAAAAAATTATTTCAATTGGAAGCAAAAATATGAAAGCAAAAGAAGATCTTGATATATGTCTATGCATCAAAGGAGTTCAGCTTATTTTCTTTTTCTTAGAAGGGTGTTTTACTTAAGGATTCATTAAAAAGTTTGGTTTACATCTCTCTAGTATTCTTTGCTACATCTGTCTCACTTTTTACAAAGAGTTTCCTTTTTAATGAAGAAATAATCAGTCATGGGACTGATTCTCTACCTTGGTGGGTATGTAGTATTTCCAATATTTGGCAGAGATATATTTTGGACTTTGCTTTAGCTAATCAGGCTTTCAAAGTACCAAAAAAAGACAAAGCAAAAAAATAGAACAAAAAATAACCTAGTCTTTTTTTTCCAGGACTAAATAAATTAAGTCAGAAAAAAGATTGAACTCAAATCTCTCATTCTGGCTCATTGGTGGAGGAGAGGGAATACGCACCATGGCCTTGCAATGAATGTGAACATTTGTTTTTCTTAAAAATGAATGAAAATTAAATGTTTCCTTTTGGATTAAATAGGAATTTTCAATACAGATCCTAAAGGAAAAAATTTTGACCTTGATCCTTGATTTCTTTCAGAAAATTTCCTGTGATCCTTGTTGTTCATTGGAGTTTTCACGATTAGTGCATTGAAAGGGCTGTACAGTAGTTATTAAAGAGAATCTTTTACTCATTGAAGCTATTCTATATAATGCCAGAATTTTTAGGGAATGTTTATGTTATTCCTGCTGCCAAGCCATTTGCCTTTGTTAGTTGGGGTTTTTTTATATTCTAGTACATACAATGTTTGATTTATTAATCCAGTTCCAGAAAGGTTCGAATACTTCTCTAAGTTAGAACAAAGTAATACCATTCAGGAACACTTCTTGACATACAAAATGAGGTCTTGAATACTTTTAAAGTTTCGGAGAGAAACTTGGTAGGAAAACCACATTTTTAACTAGATAAAAGTAATACAATTTAAAGACAATGTATCTATGCATGAAAGAAGGGCTAGACTTGATAGGAACTTAGCCGTGATTTAACCCCTCAGCAAGCTACAAAGCACCCCACAACTGCTCACTCACTTCCCCACCAGCAGGATCATGGAGACAGTTGGAAGAATAAAAGTGAGAAAACCCGTGGATTGAGATAAAGTCAATTTCATAGGTAGGGCAAAAGCCAT
The DNA here is from genome assembly GCA_013397975.1 of Machaerirhynchus nigripectus. Taxonomy (NCBI): domain Eukaryota; kingdom Metazoa; phylum Chordata; class Aves; order Passeriformes; family Dicruridae; genus Machaerirhynchus; species Machaerirhynchus nigripectus. The sequence goes on along the minus strand of VZRQ01005556.1, from coordinate 1,276,203 downwards.
GCATACATGTGGAGTAAAACAAGGAATTAATTCACTGCTTCCCATGTCAGGCAGGTGGTTCAGCCATCTCCAGGAGAGCAGGGCCCTGTCACACATAATGGTGACTTGGGAAACCAAACACCACCACTTCAAATATTCCCCCCTTCCTCCTTCTTCCTCCAGTTTTATATGCTGAGTATGATGTCATGTGGCATGGGATATCCCTTGGGTCAGTTTGGGTCAGCTGTTCTAGGGGTGTCTCTTCCCAACTTCACACGCACCCCAAGCCCCTTGGCCAGTGTGGCAGAATATGGAACAGAAAATGCTTGGATGCTGTGCAAGCCCTGATCAGCAATAACAGAAACATTGCTATATTACCAATACTGTTTTCAACACGTCCAAATCACAACCCATATGATCTAGTCTGAAGAAAATGAACCCTATACCATCCAGAACTAGCACAAGCTTTTAGCTCACTTATTAACTTACAGTTCCTAAAATCTGTCTGCTTATGCTTGCTTATGTTATATCTTAAGTATTTTAAGAAATGCTTCCAATAAATTATTAAAGAATAATTGTAGATCATTCCAGTTTGTGCTTGTTGGCACAATTAAAATTTTCTAAAGGGAAAAAAAAGTAAAATTATTACTCAAGGTTTATGTTCAAGACTTGCGATCAAAGTTTTCTTTCACCAAAATTATTACGAGGAGGACTAGACACAGCCAGTATCATATATCTAAATAAAAAGATTAGATCCTCAAATGCTTTTCATCAACTGCTGATTAACTACAGGGGAACCTCTGTGTTTAGAGACACATAAACCCTTATGCTGGGTTTGTCAAAAATAGTTGCTTAAGAAGTCAAAAACTTGCTGAAAATGCCACCAAGTTACCAGAAATAGTCTTTTTGAAAAATCACAGTCAGAGAAGTCACCTGTGATCACAGTGGCTTATCTGATATTCTGTTTAGAATGAACAAAGGTTGTTATCCTTTGTCTACCATACTGCTGGGGTATCAAAGGGGCTGCTGATGTGAGGAGGAAATTGCTCAGTAAGCTAAACTGTTCTTTAACAGTACAGACTTTATTTCCCAAAAACTCCCTGTGTGGATACTGTGTGGATTCCTCTACATGAAGTGTTTGATGCTGAAAATGCAGAGAATTGCTTCACAACTAGGACGCACTGAGTGCCTTTATAAAAAGTTAATTTCTTACAGTACAACATAAATGCATAGTCCCTAATGCTCTGGGCAGGAATTTCCTCAAATAAGTTAGTTAATCTACTACACTTTGTTTCTGAGATCTAGGAAAAGTGAGGAAACAGTTTTAGAATTGCCCAGTATTTTTCATTCCATTTTAAAAATCAATTTTAACATTCTATAGTCTAAGTTTCAGAGACAGGTACTTCAAGACAAGATTTGCAAAATCTGTTGGTTCCTTTGGTTGCAGGTGAGAAACACAGCAGGCTGGATGTCAAAGTAAGACATCATTACCTCTCACTATTAATTCACAGTATAAATGAACATTGAATACCCAATGCAGCTCTGGAATTCCAGTTCAAAAGACATGTAGTAGAAACTGAAAACAGAGAGACCTCACAGGTGATCAAAGGTATATCTTAGCTTTCATGAGAATATAATCAGGACCACTAATCTGGAAAAGAGACAAGTACAGAGCAGCAAGGGATATGATAGAAGTTTTTAATATCCTCATATTAAGATCAACAGACAACAGCTGTTCTATTAAGTAAAAGAACAGAATGTATCAAATAAAATCACCAGACAGCATATTCAAAACAAAGAGAAAAAGAAACTTCTTCACACAATGCATAGTAAAAAAATAACTTCTGGTAGTGTTACCTAGATTTTGCAGACTCCTTTGGACACTGATAGATGACACCGAAGGTGTTTTGTTTAGAATCATGTAACAGTTTGTGTTAGAAGGGACTTTTGAAGTTGATCCAATTCCAGCCCTTCTGCCACAGACAGGGACATCTTTCACTAGTTAAGGTTGCAGAAAGCCCCATCCCACCTGACCTTCAACACTTCTGTCATGGTTTAACAGCAGTCAGCAACTAAGTACCACAGAGCCCTCCATTGTGCTGGAATGAGGAGAAGTATCAGAATGAAAATTTTAAATTCATGGGTTCAGATTAGAACAGTTTAATAATTGATATAAAATATGATAGTAATACTATGAATGATAAATATACAAATTTTACTACTACTACTATCACTGCTACTGATGGGGGGGTGGGGGGGAAGAGAGAGAGAGAGAGAGAGAGAGAATGAAAAAGAAATCCCAAGAGAAACAAGTGAGATACAGTACAAATGCTCCCCACACATTGACTGATGCCCAGCTGATCCCCAAGCAGTGATCAGTTCCTTCTAGCCTACTCCCCCCAGTTTATATATTGAGTATGATATTCAATGGAATGGAATATCAGCTGTCCTGGCCATGCTTCCTCCCAGCTTCTTGTACACCTGCTTTCTGGTAGACCATGGGATACTAAAAAGTCCTTGATTTAGAAAAAAACATTATTAATAACAACTAAAACTAAAAACAACTACTTGTTGTGGTATCAACACTAGAATCATACTAAATCCAAAACCCAGCACTTTAGCAGCTACTGAGAAGATAATTTACTCTACCCTAGCCAAAACCAGGACAACTTCCACCCTGAATTATATTACGCATCTATGATCTAACTTTGGCCTTCTGAAATTCAGGTGTGTTTTCCGTACTGTTTATTTGATACTAGATCAACAGAGACAGAAAACATCTTCTACAAAATATTTCCTTTCATCTATTCAAGGCTTCATTTTTAGGATGGAATGGATGCCCTAGTAGAGATATTTTTTCCATGGCTAAATGTGAGAAAGATGAGTAACTTTTCTGGACCCTTATGAAAAGTTGTCAAGTTGCTTATGATATTTGGCACAATGATACAGTTGAGAAGTGAAAAAAAGAAAAAATTTAACAAGAATCAGAAAACAAAGCAGTTGAGAAAACACAGTTCTCTCAAAGGCCACTGCTTTCATTTAGTTTAGTTTTTATAAGAAAAAAGAATTCTATTAGGGCACATGGGTGAATATTTAGTATTTCTTTGAGGTTGAGTGAAAGACATTGCCACTGCTAGCAGTGCAATTTTTTATCCACAATTCTAGCTTCTTATCTTTACTCGCACTGGTCACAGAAAACCTATAATGGGGAATTTTATCCGTTTGTTCTTCCCGAATTAGGCCTCATTCCTGACTGGCATTTTGGGCAGTGCTGCCCTCCACTGCCCTTGTGTGGAGCTAATGAAAGACATTACAGTTTGGTAATTTCACAATCTTCATCCTTGGCAGACTATGAAGGAGAAGGCTCTGGTATGGCCTTCTGCATTTTGCTCTCTATAATGTTGAACATATTTTCCAAGATATGACGTAAGAATTCTGATTATTTAAAACTCTTTAGAGAAAAAAAAGGATTTTGAAAGAAATCAAGTTCTCTGCTAACCAAGTCAGCATTCCAACAAACTACAGTCACTGGAAAAATAGCTACTAAGTCTCTATCCCTATGATGAAGAAATACAATTTCAAGTAAGATAGAACTATGTCTAAAAACGAACAAAAAAAGAATCACTTCAAGTGTCCTTAAGACCATATGATGCTGCTGTACAATCCTGTCCTGAGCATGCCATACCTTACACAATCTGGTCTCTCACCAGAAGCAATCCAGACTGGGGGGGGGAAAAAAAAGCTGTTGCATGGATTCAAGGTAATACATAGGAAAAGAAATGACAGGTGAAATATCTTGGCTGGAAATGCAGTAGTAAAGGTAAGAAGGAAGGAAAAGACTCTTCAAAATGGTACCACTTCTAGACTCCTTAAATAGGAGCTAGACTTCTAGCCTAAAAGACTGCCTGCAAGGTATAATGCTCTTCCAAGGCTGAGATTCAGTTACAGAAAAAACAGAAGGCAGAGCAGACATTACTTTTAACAATTTCATGTTTCAAGTCCTTAGTGAGATGGAAACATTTTTCTGTTATTTTCAGATTGTGAAACAATGAATATTCACTGCAAATACAAAGATAGTAATTGATAGTATGGAAGATTTTCATGACAGTCTACTTAGAGTTTTGGCCAGAGTAATACCGAAGAAAATGGACTAAAATAAGAAATCCACTTGTTTTATCTAGTACAAAAAATTGTTCATTTCAACCTGGTGGAAAATTCGTCCTTCCCTTCCCTGCCCTACATTGTCCTGCCCTTACCTCCCCTTCTTTCCTCTTCCCTTCCCCCATCATGCCTTAACACCTCTTCCCATTTTCTTCTCACCACCTTTCTACCTGACATACACTTTGAAATTAATCATTATTAATAGAAGGCACCCATTAAAAGGAGATACTATTTGCAGGGTATAACAACTTACCATTAAAGGTAAAAAGCTATTATATTTTTAGTCAGCAAACAAAGAGAAATTTTAATGTCTTTAAAAGAGATTATTTTAAAAATTAGAAACAATGAAACTTCATTTAAAAATACAGAAGTATTTCACTTTTATAATTTTTTCTATAGATGCAATAGAAAATAATGAAAATGTTGCAATAAATGCGCAATTAAATACTTCAAGATGTTTATTATGTTTGTTATATAGTATTTTGGCTCACAATAAGTGTAAATAGATAATGAAAAAATTAAATTCTATATAAAATTAATTGGCTTAAAACTATTTAATGGGACATTACTGAACAAATAAAAATCCAAATTACCTGTTCTGACAACTGCTGTATGAAAGATGCAGTGAAAATAAACATTTCATAGCATTTTTGTGAAGAAAACATTTCTGCAAAAATTTTCATACAGGTTCGTGCCTTTCTGTATCAGCTAAAGGAACTGATAATAACAATTTTTTTTTATTGTGATATAGCTACTCCAATTTAATCTTAATTTAATTTATAGTCACAGTCAAAATTTGACAGAATTTACAAGGTTTTTTGAGGGACTAAAGAACAGTATTTTGTATGAAGCTAGCTACTAACTTTCTGGGAACATTTGTAAGGTTTAAGTTATGGCTTTGATTAGGTGAATTGCAGAATTCCATCTAAGAACGTTTTTATGTCTTGAATCTAACAAAAGTAGATAAAATTCAGTCAAGGTGTAACATACTCTACTTGCTCCATAGTCACAAGAACTTATGAATCAGCACAAATCAGAATATACTCACAGGCAGCAGCTGAAAGGGCATCATTGCAAATAGGTTATATTTCAATATAAAAACTATTAAAGTTTACTGTTGTGATTAACTGCAACTAGCTTGTCTTCTGTACAGAAGGCTTCAAAATTTCTGAACCTATCTTGGATCAGTTTTCCTTTACATTACTGTCCTTGCGTTACTTTTGATAAGTCTTTTTGAGGTTATTATAAATCTCCTTTTTTCAAATTGTCCTTATCCAAATTATAAACTTTCAGTTACAGATACTGCATTTTGTTAACAGCAGGATTAAACTCATATGTGGAATTTTGTAAAGAATTTCCATTTTTCCATCATGTCCTTCAGGTTTTTTTAACTTCTGTTTTCAGCTGAGAACAGCAGAACAAAAGCTATTAATTTTCATTGACTTATTTTAGGTAATATAAAGTTCCTCAGATTTCTCTTTGGTCCCTGGGCAATTATGGCAGTAGAAAAAAACCTAAAAAAAGATAGCTGTAACATATCTTTTCTTTCAGAATATCTGGTGTCACCTATTTTAAAACAGACTTAATGAGCTGATTTAATTAGCATTCTTTCTTGTCATCCTCACGATAATGTAATTACATAACTACCTTACAAAGTTAATGGGCAACCTGTAGCATTACTGAAAGTAGCCATGTCCTTTAGGTAAATATATTGGAGTCTGCAGATCAAAAATGTAAGTACTAAAATCAACACTCACTTGAATGAACTGTACATTTCTGAAGACTATTTGCTACATAAAAAAAAAAAGGAGAGCTACTGTGGGGCTTTCACTGAGTAATACAGTTATTTGGGCTGGCAAGCATGAAACCATGCAGTTAAAATTAAAGAGCATTGAGACAGACTTTATAGTCTTTGTTTCACAAATGTTTTTCTTGAACTGATTCTCTGACAATATTTAGCTACTTAAAACCCCTTGTGAGACTGAAAACAGTCAGTCTTGCCCTTAAACTCTCCTATATAGGCATAGTTTAGATGTATGCTCATTCCTCATCTATGGTACATGGATTTTGGTAGGGAATTGTCTCTGGCTAGAATGGGGTTAATTTTTTTTGCAGCACTGCACTGGTGCTGCCTTTTGAAAAGACACTGCTGAAAACCCAGCAGTGTTTTGAGTATTGCTGAGCAGCACTTGCAGAACATCAAAGCCTTCTCTGTTTCTTGCTCTCTGCCCTGCCCAGTGAGTAGGATGGGAGTGCCCCAAATTGACCAGAAGCATATTCCACACTATGGGATGCTATACTTAGCCACAAAAGCTTAAGAAAGGATGTTTGTGGTTATGATGTTTATCTTCTCAAGAAAATGTTACATACACTGGGGTCCTGGTAAGGGGTCTAAACAGCTTCTTGACAATGAGAGGTAGTGAACTAATTCCTCCTCTTTGTCTGCACACTTAGATTTTGCTTCATTTTTAATCCATGGCAGAGGGTAATGAGACGTTGGGTGGTGACTACTGTTTGGTGCCAATCAGTGACAAAGATAAAGCATAACTTGTATTTTCAGTGAGAATATGACTTTTTTGGGGGGAATTTGATGCCATTATGGAAGCTTGACCACCCTGCAACTGGAAATAATAGTGTTGTAAGGCTACCAGATGAACACTTCAGCCTAGTATTTTCCTATTTTGTAAAAAAATCAAAAGCTAGTTCACAGAAGAATGAATAAGGACCTACAGTATGTCATCCAATCTGCCTCACTTCAAACAAAACCTTCTGAACACAGAAAAAAAAAAACCAAACCCAAAACAAAAGAAACAATCAAAGCATGAAAATTAACACTTTGATGCACAGCAGATAATTTCATCCAGAGTACCGAGAGATCGGGAGTCAGTTCTTGTCTACAATGAAGACACATGCAATGTACCATTAGGGAATTCTGAATGTGAGTTTAGACAGCACGAGGAGACAAATCTAGCGGAGGAAAATTTTCTGTCGAAACTCATCTTCCAGAATAAACCATCCGAACTATATATAAAGCTTAAGAAGTTTTATTTTATATCTGACTGGTATCCTTTTGGGACTGATAGTGTTTAAACAACGCTGAAATTGCTGTTGATTTTTTCCTAAAGGCTGTCTCTGCAAACCCAGGAGTGAAGGAAAGTACAACCATTTTTTTATTTGGCAAATGCATACTACATGCTCAATGGCCAGTCCTTGAAACTCCAGCCTACAGATGTCAGCCAAGACACCTGTAAATCAAAGGCAAGAAAAGAATCAGTTCTCCAAGGCATAATTTCCTTTGTATTTTGGACTGGTTAAAGTTGAAATGTGAGCTCCCTTGTCTTTGGTTTCATTTGAAGTTTGAGCCCTAGATCAGTCCCTTTTGCTTTCTCAGTTCCTACTCACTTACTGCTATGTGCCACCTCTGCCCTGGGAAGATTTGTTCATGCTGCTGCCCAGGTTGCATCTTTTGCAGATTATATAACTTTCAGACTTTTATGACAATCTGACTAGATATTTACATTATTCACTGAATTCTTAAGTTCTGTCTTGAATTCATATCAAAAGTGTTTATTTCATTGATATGTTTTCCACATAGCATTTGGGGTGGTACAGACTGACTACTTACTTTATTTCTGTAACATTTTTCTGTGACATTTATGTTCCATGTTCTCAGCTGCTCTAACCTTGTGTTTATACCTTATGTTTTTATGACCCACACTATCCCTTTATAGGAGTAAATACATTGCAAAATCTCATCTTCTACATTCTTACACGACCTTTTAGAGAACAGGATGGAATTAATAAGGATCAAGTGCACAGTATTGTATTTAGACTGCAGTGGTCAACTGAATGATCATATGATGGGGAACAATGGGTTAGGGAGCTCTTGTTCTGATACTGATCTTAAGCAACTAGATCACAAGCTGAACATGAGATACCAATGTCATGCCCTGTGCAAAAGGCAAATATCATTTTGACATATTTGAATACCAGTTTAACTCATATGAAATGTGAATAATCCATCAAATCTTTTCAACATTTTTGAGGTTTTAGCTAGCATATGGTGGTCAGTTTGGGGTATTGTGTAGTATCAATGGAATGCTGGAGACAGCTGTGAGAATGACCAGACATAAAAAGGAATGACCTAAGAGAAAAAAACCCTGGAAGTTTTTTGTCAATAAATTGAAATTAAAACTGTTCTTCCAGAGATGGCATAATAATAGTCTTCACACAATGAACAGGGCCAAAGATTTAGATCATGGTATGAAAGATTCAGGTATAATTATTATTATCATTAATCTCTGTAAAGCTGAGTTTTCAGAAGCCCTGAATTACCAGGAAAGACTGAAATCTGAACATCTTTAAGGTCAGGTTACACAGTTGTCTCTTAAGTCTGAGAGACAAGACTGCCTTGGTATGAAATAGATAAACTGAATAACTTTGCAGGGTCATTCTTTTCTACTATGACTTTATTAGTACAAATACCTTTTGAAGATTTAACTTGAATAGTGAATTGATGGGATATTTTTTATCCCATGCTAAGAGCAGAACACAAACTTTTACCACCCAAAAGAGAAAAACAGCTCTTATGTTTGAAAGGTTAAACATTTAGGACATTAGAATTTTCTGATTAGTTCATAATCAAATGAGTGTGCATGTGTCTCTATTATCATACAGATGACATCTTTTAATGGTGCTTCCTTTGTTAAATCTCCCTCATTTTCAGGCAATGGGTAGCCATTGTTATACACAAAAATGTGTGTTATCAATATAGTCTGCTACATACTTTGCAAGGTCCTACATCAATCAGGATATGTAAATATAATCAACACAAAAAATGCCTCACCTAATTAGTTTTTATCTTTCCTAACGTTACCAGTATATTTAAGAGATATTACATGGAATGTTGGGTGATAAAACAAAAGACAGCTTGCATGCAGTCTTAAGGCAGTTATAACTTTTAAAAAGACAACAGGTTTTCATCTGTTCCCCAGTAGACCTTTGGTTACATAAAGGGATATTCTCCTGTCCATTTCCTGTCTTGATCACTTTCTGTTCAGTCTCTGCTGCTGCTAAGAAAACTTAAAAAAATTATATGGAAGGAAGATGTACCTTTCTTGGAAAGTGAGTTGATTGCTGAATCATTTTAAAATGGTATTTTCTGGCCTGAGAATCAATCTGAATCAATCTAACAAACTGAATTCTAAAAGCTAAAGCAGAGAGCCATAAAAATGAAATGGAAGGATTAATACAGTTTAAAATATACAAGCTGTTGTTACACATACACACACCTGCACACACAGACACAAAGTTTTGTTCTATCAAACCTTGTGTGTATGCCTATTTGCATGTATATGAAGTTCAGCTATTTTATCTCAGGATATATAATTTCCTAAAACTTTCTTTAATAGGAAGCCATCAAGCTGTTGGTACTTTCCCTTCAATATTTTTTTTTGCTGGAGCTGCTCCACTGAAAGAATTTCTTTCATGCACTTTAATACAAGCAGACATTTTAATGCAGCTGTTAAAATCTGAATCATTACTGCTGTTCTTATGAAGGCAATATCCCCTTGCATACAAATCTGTTCTCTTCCAAATGCTTTCCTTAAATGAATCAAAATGAAATTCATTTAAATGAAATATATGTATGTAATATATATAAACTTATTTGTAATATGCTATCAATTATTTCTGTTTAAGCTTGAACCCTCAGAACCTGTTTATGCCAGTGATATTGTATTATAGATAAACATATAATCACAATAAGGGCATTTTACTGATGTATTACACGATTTCATCACTAGAAAATAATTTTGGTTATACAATACTAGAGCAATGCCAAAAAGATGATGGATTATTTACCATAAATAGGTTGTAATTCTTCCCAAATTATAATAAAGCACACTTTTCTATGTGTGTGGCCTAAAAAGAGCTATTAATAAAAAAAAAAAATAAAAAAAAAAAGAGCTATATGAAGATGAGTTTTATATGCTTCAAACGTCTCAGTTTATGGTCTGAGAAAATACTTGAACTCTTTGTCACAAGTACAGACTATTCTGTTTAAACAAAATTACTTCAGGATTTTCAGGTGTTCCTGTCCCAACTGCAGTGAAATGTGAGTTATGAAGACTGAAAAAGTCTAACACTTCTGATAACTCAGATCAATATTTCTACATAGTGAATACACTGGGAGTAGTTGTGGTGGAAGGGTTCCTTAAAGCATAACAGCATCATGGGTCAACTCTGACCTACACAGAGAGCTTTGAAATAGCAATTACTTCATAAATATTTTGCAAGAAAAACAAGCACAAAAAAAAGGGGGGTTAGAGGGAAGTTGGGGTTGGCTTGGTTTTTTTTTTTCACAATTATTTCTAATCCAAACGCTCTCCAAAAGAAAGTGGACTACAGTTTTCAAATTCGTTGTGTTTACGTGTCAAGGTGGTGTCACAAGGGCGCCTGCGGGGGCTCCGTGAGGGGAGGCCGGGCTGCCCCAGCCGGCCCCAGCCGGTTCCAGCCGGATCCAACCACCCACCGCAGGGCGCGGCTGAGCGGGGGCAGGGGGCGGCACTGGGGGAAAAAATTAAGAAAGGGCGAAATGCTGCATGGCAGAGGAGAGTGAGGAAAAATGAAAGTGAGAAAAATATCTTTCCTGACACAGAGATGAGAGATGAAAGAGGGGAGAAGGTGTTGCAGCAGGTTCCCCCGCAGCTTACAGAGGAGCCCATGCAGAGCTGCAGCCATTGAAAAAGGTGTTCATACTTGCAATCTCATGAAATTAATGAAGAAAATCAGGTTTTATCATTTTTGGTTAGAAGTGTTGGTAGCTTTGCATATTTTTGAAGGACAACATTAGAAAATACTGTGGGAATGCAGCTTGTCATGATGCAGTAGCCAACTAGGCCGCATTTTCTTTGGCAGTAGAGAGAAACCATCCTGGGAAGGTATTATGTTCCACTGGAATAATGTTAGGGTCTGGTTGTTAAAAGATGACTGCCTGAATTAGGAGGCCTTATGCTACAGTCGATAGCATGGATTGTATTTAACAGTAAATATGAGAGAGAGGTAGAAATAGAAAGAGGGTGGGGGGAGAGAGAGAGACAGATTATAGTCACCACCACATCTTCCCTGGCCCTTCTTCTTCTGGTATTCTCAGTGGTGGGATCCCCAGAGTGTTCTTCTGGAGAAACCACTTTCATACAGTCCAAGTCACAGAATCACAGAATCAGCTAGGTCATAAAAGACTTTTGAGATTGAGTCCAACCTATGACTTAACACCACCTTGTCAACAAAACCATGGCACTGAATGCCACATCCAGTCTTTTCTTAAATACCTCCAGGGATGGTTACTCCAGAGACATACAAGCCCTTCTGCCGTGGTTTGATGCTGGTTTAAATGCCAAACACACGAAATCCAATTATATGCATAAGGGGATATGGATTTATTGAGGAAAATGAAAAGGAACTTCGGGGCAAAACAAGGTCCACACTTAAACAGTTGCAATATACAGAAAAGTTTATTACTGACAGAATGAGAAGTGAAAAAATAAATTATAAGAAATCAAAGCAAACCTTTAAACACCTTTCTTTCCCAGTGCCTCCTTCTTTACTACAAACCTCTCAGAAGTGAAAACAAAAACATGGGATTTTGGTCAGAGTTGCACTTTTTTAAGAGTCTTTTTATGCTTAAGGAAAAGAGGTTCTTCTACTGTGCCACAGAATTTTCAAAAACCAACAGTTCAGTCCGCCTGGAGAAACAATCTGTTGAAGTGAAAAAGGTATCTCTCCCATGAAACTTTCGCAGTCTTCCCACACTGACAAGTCATGGGCCAATGAAAAAAAATGGGGTTTTAGTCTTTTGAGGATGAGTTGTCTCAGCCTGAAAGCAAAGGTTCTCTGCTTCGAATCTCTAACAGCTTCTCACAACTTCTATGTGGCCTGGTGTCGGTCTCTCTTTAACAGCTTCTCACAAATTCTGTATGGCCTGGCATGGGCCTTCCTTTAAAGTCACAGGCTGCACAAGAATTTCCCACCCTCCCAATTTGTTTTCAAACGGATTAAAGTTCTTTCTACGGCCTTGCAAGAAGCATTTTAGGCTTTGCGCCAAAAGCGCGACCGCCATCTTTTCCCGTTGCCATCCAGCTGCCATCCCACATGGTCTCGCCCTTCCCTTCTGTTTCTGACCTTGGGGTTCCCATGTTCAGCTCCGTCCCATGTGACTTTACCTTCTCTTCCTTCCTCGCTGACTTTAAAGAAAGGGTGTCCTTGTTGGCTGCGGCGTGTGGTGTTTCTTCGTTCTGGCGTGAGCTGTGCTGGATGCAGGGATGCCCCACCGGCCCCGTGAGGGGTCTCAGCGGCTTCAGATCATCTCGGCCACGCGGTCTTGGTTACACCCTGCCTGCGGAGCCAGGACAGCTCTCCCCACTCCCCTGGGGGGCGTTGGGGGGAGTTGAAAGAGCCAGCCCTGCGCCGCCGCTGCACCGAGGTGTCGAGGTGGGGCTCAGCCTGCGCCTGGGGCCCTTTGCCTTCAGCCACCCCTCGGCCCTTGAGGGAAGAAACAAAGAGAAACTTCCTCTGATTGCTTCTCTATAAATATGCGATTGCAGAGGCATTACCAGCCCTCTCATTAGGTTAACAACTTATCCATCAACCAAGTTTCAACCTACCACACGTTCCCACAACTTGGGATGGCATGCATGTAAGCAGTTGCTTCCTTTCCTACAGTTTGGCATCATGGGAATTTTTGTCCAAATAGATTACCCTGATATGCCTCACCAGGCCTGGTATCTTCCTGTTGTTGCATCCATGCTTTTCCTACAGTCTGCACAGTAGAATCTTGTCTGGTGTGCTGATTCCAAACATTCCACCTTCTTCTGGGCCTGAAATGAATGCCTTCCTGATTGCCATCTGTGTCTGTTTTGATGGTTTATCTTGTGAAAACGTCCTCCTGTGACAGTGCTTTGAGACAAGTTGACTGCATTGTTTAAGTCCTGACAGAAGTCATACTGTAAAGACTAATCTGGAAGGAAAGCCTGTATAAAGGAAAAGGAAAGAGTATGTAAACATTCAGCCACTGAGAGCTGTGAAAGCAGGAAAATGGACAGAAGCTCGATGCACTGTAGCAATGTCTAAATTACTAGGACAACAGCTTTCTTTGGCTCCGGAGGGAAATCCTACATTGGTTTTTTTGGCTGTAGGAAATTTCATAACTAATGAGTATTGCTTTTGTTAACAGGGACTTTTTCTGAGTGATTCAGTACATCATCTGCAGTTTATCTCTTCCACATTGCTACATACTGCCATATATGAACCTGGACTGATCTTAAAAATTACTTATCCTTAGAGAAAGATTTCTGTAAGCCAAAACAACTGAAAACTGAGATGGAACTACATGTGAGAGGAAACTTGATCTTATATAAGGGCTCAGGAAGTGGGCCTTATTTTGCCCCGATATCCCTAATGTCTGGATCTTTTTACTTTGCAATCTAAGTCTGATTCCTGCAGATATTGTAGAGGTAATCTACACAGGCAGTTTCCATGCCTATGTGCTTTTCTTCATTATGATGCTGTGAAGTCTGTAAATATTAAGAAAGAGTTTAGCCTGTTCTAGGGGAAAGGAAGTTGTAAGTCAGAATTTATTTGCATGTCTGAAATTTCAGAACAGAGGTAATTTCTTCCAATGTGACTATCACCAATATAAAAAATACTTTTATTAAGGGGTTTAAGTTTGGGTTTTGTATTTGGCTTGTTTTGATTTTACTTGACAGTGATTGTTGAAATTTTTTTTTCCCTATCTTTGGCCTTTAAATAAAATATTACTTTGTCTAAACTGGCCTGTGCCAACATGTGCCTGTGTCAGCTCTTGTTGTCCCTCATTGAATCAATTTTAATTTACATCTGCTCTATCGTGTCCATAATTTGTCTTTCACAAAGTCATGGCTCATAGCTTCATTAATCATGCCAAAATTTCTAACTTTCAAAGTTTCTGTGGATAACGTGGGTGCTGATGGAGTGGATTTTAGTGTTGAGATTCATCACTTGTGTTGCAGTGTTTTTGAATTCTGGACAGGCGTGTTTGCTTTTCATCATGCAGACACTCATTCACTGACTTACTTGGAGAATGTCATGCATATTTACGGAAAGGAATTTCTCATCTAAAGCTTGAATACATTATTTATAATTACTGTTATTATTGATTATGTCAATGTTATATTGTTGCTGTGGCTGCGAATGTGGTTGTTATTTTCCCCTAAAACTGGAATAATAATTTCGGAATCAGAATTGCTATTTTCTACACTTCCAGTGAATGACTGTGGACACATGGCTTAGAATTTATGGGTCAGTTTTTTTCTGAGTTTAGGCACAGTGTCTAAAAATCCATCTGGGCTAAGAAATGAGACCAGTCCACTCAATACAGAACAGGTATCCATTGACCACAATGAAAAAGGTTAGAAAAATATCTGGTTTGAATATGCAGAGCATAACAATTCTGTTTCCTAATTTCCCTGTACTTGACTTTGCATGCTTCCAGTACTCTTTGTACCTGTCTCAGGAAATTTTTAAAATGAAATTTGATTATGCACATCTCATCTAAATACATGCAAACCCAAAGACACAAGTTCCTTCTTTCTAGTTGTGTATTTCAACAGGAAAAGGCCTTTGCTCTGTAACTTCAGTGAAAGAGTCCTATGGAGTAACCTACCTTCTCCTATAAATATTTAGGAACATTTCATCAAGGGAAATACCTGTTATTAAAAAATCCCTAACTTACATGTTCAAATGAGACTGCTCTTCAAGTTTCTTACTCACCCATATGAAGATAGAGGAAAAAATTCTATACAATGGAATCTTGTCTATTACATTTACATATGCAGATGAATAGACAATGGAAGAGTGAAAGTTTATCAATTTGATTATAGAACACAATTTCTAAAATATATTTATAGAGTCAACTTGAACATGATTATAAATATACCAGTGAGAAATAAAGTTGAAACCAAAGGAAGAGAAATAAAATTTGCAGAGACATTCCTTAAGTTTCTAATCTCTTTTAAGAACTATTTAATGGTTAAACTGTTATTTAAATTTTAATCTAAGTTTTTATTTCAGGCACATGATCTGAAATAAACCCTTTGTTCATTAAATGTGCTTTTCTGAAAATATGTTGTACTGTTCGTATTAGAAGTGAGGAAAGAATAATGAAACTGGGAAAGCTAATAGCAGGTTTTCACAATTATTTGTATAATTATCTTGTCTGTAATGCAGACTAATACCAACATAGATCCCATGAGATATTATAATTGATATTATTTAATATATGAAATAGGAGTTTTGTCACAAACCCCAAATTTTGTTCTTTTTACCTTGCTCATTCATATTGCATGAATTTATTCTTTATCACATCTGAAATCTGTTGAGCTGTGACGGGACACCCTCCCTTTTCGGCCGAGGGTGAAAGAGCAGAGGAGGCTGCTGCTTCGCTAAAGTCCTTTATTTTGCAGTTCCATAGTTTCTGAAGGTAGAGTTCGAAGGGGATACACGATAAGGCAAAGCAGCAGCGGCAACGACAGCAGGCTAAGCTTGATGGTGTTGAAGATAGAGATGGAGATGGTGGTGATGGTGATGGTGGTGGTGCAGTTGCAGAATCAGCTCAGATTATATTTGTTAATTAACCAATAAAATTAACACATTATTCTATTTTTTTTTTTCTTAACCTATCCTGGTCTAATTCTAATGATCGTAAGTCTTACACAAATCTTACATTGGCATCACACGAATTTGCGTATATAGTTTTATCAACTCTTATTGTTTATGTGAACACTCTCAAAAAAATGTGAACAATATAGTTCTATCTATGTTTTGTCTAAAGTAAGGAAATTCTGTGAAAGGGTGAAACTGCTGCAGTACAAACTGTGTTTAAGGTCTCTTTGCTGCAGCTTTTTAATGTTTAAGGCACTTAGCATATTTTTCTACTAAGAGTTAAAAATCTGTATTTCTATTTCACTTTGGTGTGATTTCATGTATCTCAGCTTATCCAAAGGTTTTAATTCAATTCTTGTGCTTTGGTTTTCCTCTGGGCCTGGGTCCAGAGGAGCTCTCACTCCAACAGAAATCCATTACCATGTTACTCATACCAAGTATTCATAAATAATATTTTCTATTTTCTCTCTCTAAAATCTATTAAATGCATATAAGAACCCATCTCAAATTTTAGGTTGAATTTCAGCATTTTTCACATTTTGATAATTAGGTTTCAAGGTACATCTTAGATTTGCTATGGAGACACAGATTACATTAACTATCTCAATAAATTTTAACATTCTTCATTTTGTATAACAGGAACTAGAATGCAGACCTGTCCTTAAGAATAATTTTAATGCAATGTAAAACACAGTATGGCTATGTATGATTATGAATTTCTTCAATGAGCTTTTTTTATGGGAAGTGACTGTTCTGAACTACAGCAGTACATTGAAAGTTGTAAGATCTGCTAGATTTTATCAGAAAATAAAGGGTTTAATCTTTCTTAAGTGATAATTTAAAGATTTTCTGATCTTAGATTATGTTAATCTGTCTTGCCTAAATGAAGTTAGATAAGGTGACATATTGGGTGGCAAGACTTAACCAGGGGGAGTTTCAACATGACATTTTGAAAATAATCATAACTAAACAATTCGTTTTACATAGATTGCCAATACAATTTCAGGTAATATATTACCCATTCTGATGACATGAAAAATTTCTTTGGCACAATTATTTTGTAACATCTTTTAATTTTTTTAATTTATTGGTAAGAAAATGTATTTAATCCTCCTGGGCCAAAAAGAGACTAAATGTAAAACAGGAGTTTCCCATCAATGGTATAATGAATAAGGAAGAACAGTGGATGTGTCAGTAAAATTAACAGCTGCTATTGCACTCAGAGAACTATAAACAGTTATCAGCACAGAAATTAGTCAAAAAGACAGGGACAGACTGATGTATGAATAACTACTTTTGATTAAGCTGAGCACTACATAGGTAAAAATCTTTAGCATTTTTCTCAAAAAGAGTGAAATGTGATAAATGCTAAAGGATTTGTAGAAATTTAAAACTTTTCAAAGAGATATTTTTAAGGGGCTGGTTAAAACTCCCAGGAAAGAGATTTCCAAGAACAGTTTGAAAGGATAGCCTTAGACACAGTGGAAAATAAACTGAAGATTTACTAGAGTTAAACAGAAACCTCTTCTATCTTACTTCAGTTTTAACTGGAATAGATTAACTAAAATAGAATAGAATAGAATAGATTTATTCTGTCATACTAGTAGAGAGTGAAAAGGAGAGACAGGGCCATATATTACTCTCAGTTTCCACCATTGCACATGGTAGTATCTCTGCAGAAGTTATTTAAATGTCATTGGTTTTATTCCAAAATAACTAAATGGGTTTAGCTGATTGTTATGAACCGAAGAATGTTCAAGAAGACCAAAGAAAATTAAGCCTCTGTGAATAAAACAGATCAGACCCAGAAAGGTTCGAAATATACCCAAAAAAACATGATTAAAACCACGCAAGGTTAGATGTTGGTGCTAAAAAAAATTGATATATTTTATTTAATAGTAAAAGAGGCAGAGAGAAAGACAGAGGAAAGAAAGAAAGGAATGGAAAAAGATGTGTGTGCAGGGGTGGGGGGGGCAGAGAGAGAGTGGCAGGGGTTAGGTAGAAACATATAACCCTTCNNNNCAGAGAGAGAGTGGCAGGGGTCAGGTAGAAACATATACCCCTTCAGAGGGCCCCAATGATGGCTCGTTGCTCCCCTCTGTCTTCTTGGTGGTGAGGGTCCCCCACCACCAAAAAGTATAGAATCCAATGGAAAAATACAGGTTTGGGCCAGGTGGGATTGCCCAGGTGCCTCCCCTGGAGTGAGCAAGTTTGACACTGTCCCTTGCAAGACTCTGGATCTGTTGCATCACATGCAGTGCTCTGGTGCAGGGTCTGGGAACCCCTTTGGGGGGGCCTTTGATGGGCCATGACACCCCCTGTGCTGTCCTTCATGTGAATGTGGCTTCTTCAGGGATCAAAGACCCCCACAGCTGAACTGGTCTGAACAGCAGAAGATAGNTAATAGTAAAAGAGGCAGAGAGAAAGACAGAGGAAAGAAAGAAAGGAATGGAAAAAGATGTGTGTGCAGGGGTGGGGGGGGCAGAGAGAGAGTGGCAGGGGTTAGGTAGAAACATATAACCCTTCAGAGGGCNCCCAAAACCTCTCCTCCTCCCCCTCCTTTGGTGTGAGGGTCGGTGCAAGCCTGGTAGCTGATGCCCTGGGGCTGTGGTCAACACCCTGAAGATGCTAAGCTTGATCCCTCTGTGAATGTATTCTTCTCCCCCTGAGTTACTTTATCTTATCTCCATCAAGGAGCAGTTCAGGGCCCCATTCAGGGTTTTGGTGGTTTTCTCTGCAGGTTTTGTACAGTTTTGCTATCATAGGCAAAAGTCCTCAATGAAGATGTTTAGGACCGAAACTATAACATTTCAGTCTCCAACTTTGATGATAACGAATGACATCTGTGGGCTAGTGCACAGGACCTACATTCCTCAGTTTGGTGAACATCCAGTAGTGGAATGCCATCAAAACAGCTTTTCTGAGGAGTAATTTCTTCATTGGAACTACTTGTTGAAAACCACTGAGTTTAATTGTAGCATCCATCATTTTATTGATTATTCAATATTTGCTATAGCTGTCCAATGTTTACTTTGGGAATATTTTATACATATTGCACAAAATAATACATGCTGTGTTAATACTCTATATGTGTATTACTGCATGAACAGAGTCAGTTTATAATTAATGCAGGATTAAAATCATGATCAAGCATATGCTTTGTCAGTTTGGACCAAAGACAAGTAACAATTGGATATAAGTAACAACCTAATTTCACAAACATAGGTTGTGAACCTAATCCAGTTCAATTCCAGATTCAAATTTATATGAACTTAAAAATAAATCATAAAGTTGGCAATTTCTTCAAATAGGAAATAATCAGTCATAAATAAAAGTAAATTGGAAAAATAACTTGAGACAACATCTTCTAACAGCCTTACAGGTAGCCACCCCCAAAATATCTCCAGTGTACAGTTTTTCAGATAATCAAAGGGCAGAACTGATAAGTGAAGTGAGATGATAAAAAATTCTAGTTAGTAGAAATCTGAAAGCGACATGATATATTGAGAATAACTTCAGAAGAGCACGGGCTGGCAAAATGTAGTATTGCTATAATTAACATCTAGGATAATAAAAGCAATTTTTAACACCTTGTAGGCTTCTATTGATCATGGAACTCAGCATGATGATACTAAGCAGAAAATACAAATAAAGCTTGTTAACAATAGTAAATGTTGATCAAACTATAAATTAAATTAATGTATGATAATGCCTAAAGTGTTTACATTCAAGGATGTTGGTATGGTAATATTTATCAAAGTTAATTAACTTTGTCATAGAAGAAGCAATATCCAAAAAGCTTCTAGAACTAGTTAATAAAATGTCAGCCTTAGTGGGATTTATCTTCATAAAAATTCTTTACCATTCATATATTAATATTACTCAAACAATCATTCAAGACTGAGACAGCTCAAGTATAATTAGGAAGAAGTGCTGGATAAATCTGTTAATACTAAATCATATTGAGAAACAAGAAATTACAGGTATCACACACACAACCAGCAGGTATTTTCTGAACTGAAGCCCCAAAACAAGTTCAGCTATAAACATTTAAATACAAACATGATGTAATGTCAAATATGCATTTTTCTTCATAAAAGACAAGGCTTTTCATATAAAAGTAGCAACCAGAAATCAGGAACAAATAAAGTCACTCAGTAGATTATTCAGTAAATCAAGATACAACATTTGAAAGCATCTGAGAATCTTGTAAAAGAAATACCATAAAATTATTATATTCAAATCTGTGTATATTTTATTTTCTGATGCAGATAAGGATAATATTACATTGTTGCACAGAGATAATCACAGTGAGCAGGATGTAGATGATATGTTGTTAGTTAATACTATGTTGAAGCAGACTCAGGAATTTGATCATAGAACCATAGAATGGTTTGGGTTGGAAGGGACCTTAAAGATCATCTAGTTCCAACCCTTCTGCCATGGGCAGGGACATGTTTCACTATATCAGGAATTTCTTGCTAAACCCTAATCTAAACCTGCTCTTTTTCAGTTTAAAGCCATTCTCACTTGTCCTGTTACTACATGCTCTTCTGACTATTGTCTCTCTGTCTTTCTTGCAGGCTTTCTTCAGGTACTGGAAGGCTACAGTTAGGTCACCCAAAGCCTTCGTTCCAGGCTGAATAATCCCAATTCTCTCAGCCTTTCCTGGGTGCTCTATCCCTCTAATCATTTTGATAGCCAGCTCTAGACTCACTCCAACAGGTCAATATATTCTTCCTGTGCTGGGGGTCCCAGAGCTGGATTCATTACTCAAGATTGGGTTCTACCAGAGTGGAGTGGAGGAGAAGAATCCCCTCCCTCGTCCTGCTGCCCAAGCTGCTTTGGATGCAGCCCAGGACACGTTTGTCCTTCTGAGCTGTGAGTGCACATTTCTGGGTCATGTTCAGCCTCTCATCCACCAGCGCTCCTGAGTCCTTCTCAGCAGGGCTACTCTTGATCTGGTTGTCCCCCAGCCTGGATTGATACTGGACTGACCCAGGTGCAGCACCTTGCATTTTGTCTAGTTAAACCTCATGGAATTCCCATGGGTCCACTTCTCGAGCTTGTCCAGGTCCCTCTGGATGGCATCTCATTCTTCAGGTGTGTCAAGCCCAACACTCAGCTGTGTACAAAGCCTCTTACCTATTGTGGAGAGGCACCTGGAGGGATGAGGTGGGCAAAGGATTTCACTTTCTGCCGTGAGCATGGACTACCCTCCATTCACTCCTTTCTTTACAACTGCTTCCTTCTTGCTGAGGGATGGATAGAGGGTCCCCTTTATCTTGAATTGTTTCTGCTGGCTGCTGCTATTCAGGGAGGCCAGAGCTTGGTTCCAATAGCCTTGCTTCCAGGTGGGTGATGACACAAATTGAACTCTAGAGCCTGTAGGGTATCTGCACCATACTGCCTGAAGTGCCACACCATGCCCTGGGCTGCTCCTGCTCCCTGGGTGCAGCTTTTCTATGGACATGGTGGATGTAATCCCTGCTGACTGACCACACTGAGGCAGAGCTGTCTCTGAGTCATGGCTCCACCACTAAAGATCTATTAAATGAGAGAAACATATGCTTGTTTTAATTATAGATATAGAACAAGTAGCAATATTCTTCTGAAACTCTGGAAGTTTACAGAGTAGAACAGTTATGCAGGAGATCTCAGTGGCAAGAAGTGATCTAAGACCAAAAGGGATCGTTTGAAATGGTGACTCATATGTATATGTTTCATTCAGGGATCTGAATTAGTTTTCATAGGCTGTACATCTGAACTGAACATTGTCAGTAGATGGTGAACTTCAGGGGTGACAATTTCAAAAGAATACTGAAATCCTAAAGGTAGAGGCCACATTCCAAAAAATCTCTGGAATGACAGGAGTTTGAAAAAACATTAATGGTTGTATATTTAAGAAGTGAGCATGGCTATGGACCCACTAATATACATATTTTTTGCTCATGCATATGCATTTTTAAGTATATCAATAGTTTCTTCACTTCTTTAGAAACTACTTGCTGATGTAGCTCTTCAATTAACACTTTATTAGTCCATAACCTCATTAAAAACCTTATCTGCCCTTTAATGGAGATGGGTAAAGCTCAGCTTTTAACTATGGAATAATTTTTATACTGTCATGCTAATATAGTAACATTAACTACCATAGTCCTGATAAAAACATTAAAGAAGCCCAGTGGGAGCCTAACCTTTAACACAAATGAACTGTGAGTCTAGATATAAAGGCAGAATTGTGCTCCATGTGACTTGAGATACAATAAGGAGTATAAAAATACACTACATGATATTACACATTTATGTAAGGTGTAGTAAAATATACTAACATGTCTCCAAGCAATAAGAGAAGTTGATATTCTAATTTTGTCTCATCAAAAAGATGTGAGAATATTAAAAAGTCACCTAGAGGGAACTCAAGAGACTGAAATTATTGAAGAAGCAGTGGAAAGTCGTTGATAAAACAAATGAGAGAGAAAACAAAGGTGAAAATTAGAATAGAGAAAATTTAGATGGATTTTTGTTTTACTTGACACTGGACCTTTGGCTGTCAGCTGAAAGGAAAATATCTGTTTTGGCCATGTCTGTAATATATTTTAATCANATATTTTATCTTCACTTAAGGTAGTTTCCTCTAAAGGTTTAACCCAGAAGAAACATGAGGTGAAGAACAAGCTGCAGTGTATACAGTGCCAAAAAAGAGTTGAATATGGCTATGATAATAATATAAGAAGAGAAAAGCAGTACTCTCACTTCCATTTTAAAAGATAGGAGAGTAGAGTACTTGTTTGGGTTTTTTTTCTTTTCCTAGAAGCTCTACACTTTTTATTATTATATAAGAACAACAATTATGATGAAGAAGATGATTATGATAATAATAATAATAAATAAAAAAAAAAAGGACCAACCTCCTTGGTTGAACAGTAGGAGAAGAGTATTGAGACTAATCCAAAGCAAGTATTTTAATTTTGCAGGTAAAAGTTTTCTCAGAAACAGTAAGTTCCAATAGACTGCAGTAGTGAAGCGTGAATCCACAAAATATGTCAAAAGGATAAAAGCATTTGGGTCTTTTATTAGATTATTTCAGTAGATTGCTCTGCAACTGAGTGAAGATCAGCAGAAAGTTTTTTATAAATTCCTGATGAAGAACGAAGTTGCCTAATGTAGGATAAGAGAAGTGTATATACATCAGCATTCCCCTGATGAGATTTCTTCACCTTCATTTACATTTTCCCTGTACTACAAAAACTTAATTTCAATTACTGAAGCCAAAATTCAGGTATAGACTAGTAACTACTGATGCTATCTGAAGGAGCATTTGTAGCATCATACAGGCAATTGACTAATTACATATGTCAAAGGAACGTTACAACCCATTAAAGGAAGTATTCGGCAAACACTGAGACTTCAGTTAATCTTTCGTGCTACATAAATCTCATTATTAAAAAAAAGGCTTCATCTGATCCTTGAAGCACAGAAGAAAATAAATAAAATGTCACACTGAAAGTTAAAAAAGACATCTTATTTTTCCAACTTAATCTTTTATGTAAAGGCCTTCTACATACAGAGTAGGACATTTCAGATACCCAACTTCTATTATTGATAATGGGAATAACAGCAATATTTAAGTACACACTTTGGTTTTCATCCATGTTTGCAAACTTCGGTAAGGAAAATTAAGGTCTTTCACCCTATTTTACTTCTAAATCACAGAATAAACTTATGGAAACACTACTTCTCCAGGTTGTATTAAAAGAGAGGGATTATTTGGAAGTGAGTTTTATGCTCTCTACTGGTTAAAAAGTTACCTTGTTATGGCTTGCATAGGCTCTCTGACACTGGAGGACTGCTTTGCGTTAGCTTTAGCCTTGTTCTTTGCTAGCTGTTTTTAATCACAGAGAATGATGTCATACTGATAAAAGTACATCTCTGAGGACAAACTAAGAGTTTGATTCATGATGGAAGAAATGGATACCATAATTCCTGCTGGTGATTTAGGTTTAAGTGAGGGATAAAACACATTCAAAATAATGCTCCTTGCCATATCTTACTTATATTGCACTACTTACAAAATGGTTTGCCAGAGTTGATAAAATCTGACTAAGGCTACCATGGTAAAGAAGACACTAAACTAGCTTCTCATTGCAGAGCAGAGCAGAGCAGAGCAGAGCAGAATTTTACCCACACTGAGGAAGGAAATAATTTCAGAGTAAAAATTACCCACTGCTGTTGTCCAGTGTCAGTACTACACTGAGGTACCAGGTCTTGAATCCCAGACCAGTATGAGAAGGAAGATAGTTAAATTAGTACTCCTAGATCTACACTTCTGCCGTTATCACTAACACATAAAGCATTAGCATATTGTAATGGGAAATCACTCCCACAGAGAAAGATTAAAATATTGCAGACAAACAAATAATACACTATAAGTCCCAGATGGCAATGACCATAAAAAAACTACTGTAAAACTAGATTTTTTTTTAAATGTACCCAACCATTTGCAATGCTCCCACCCCACTTCACAACTGAACAATATAAAGACTTGGCACTCTTGCATGAATTTACCGCATATAATAAAATTGGGCAGTATATTCAATATGCAGTTATGATGAGCTGTGCCTTTTTCATATGTACAGTACAGGAATTGCATTAACAAATTACACCCAGCTGAACCATAAACTCTATTACTTCTTTCAAACAATCACAATAACTCAGAATCCTAGATTATTGCAATGACTCTTTAGATGGCCAAGTTGATAAAAAGAATATTGTGCCTCTCACAGCTTTTACTAGGGCTTTTTTATTGCCTCCAAAGTCTAAGTGAAAAAATGTCTAAGTTCAATAAAAGTCCAAAGTGTTAGCAATCTTAATCACACAGCAATTTCAAAATGTAAGAATTTATAAAATCAATAATATCCCAGTTTTCCAAACTTTAATATATAAAGAAACTGCTATTTCCAAGCAAAGTAGAAAGCCTAAATGATGTGGTCAATACTGAAATATTAATAGAGAGTAGGACCTATTTTTATATTTCATGTAATCTCTTGCGTAGAAATATGTGTTACTAATAGCGCTTACAAATATTTTCAAATTACTATGTCTGTCCTGAAATATTTTGCCCTGCAAAAATACATTAAATATATTACTGATATGCTATGATTTACTGATTTTTTAAAGAATATCCTGGGTTTCTTTTTTTAATTAAACTACACCTTGGAATTTTATTACTGCTTTTCTAAAAAAATAAACAAAGCTATCAATTTTGTAGGGACAACTTAGTTATAGAAAATTCTCTCAGCTCAGGCTTTAATCACATCTTTTCTAGTAATAAGTAAGTAAATATTTTGTGTATTTTCCCTTCAATTGTCTAAAATTTCCAGAATTGAAAAGAAATTGGTTTTGACCGAAATTACTTTGCAATTTAACCCTGACTTTTCCCTTACAAGATCATAAAAATAAAACAAATACTAATTTTTAGGCATATTAGTTTATTTCTGTAGAAGTTAAAGAAAGAAAGCATAATATGCCATATGGTAACACCACCTCAAAGCAGATCCAACTAAAGCAGGTTGCTCAGGGCTGTGTCAAGTTCCGACCATCTCCAAGGATGTAGATTTTTCCAACTTTTCCAGGAAACTCTGACCAGCTTCATGCTTAAAATGTTTTTTTTACCTTATGTCTAATCAAAATTTCCTGTGTTGCTACTTGTGCCTGTTGCTTTTTGTCTTGTCACTATGTGCTTTCAAGAGTCTGTCTCCTTCTCTATACCATTATATAATATACATAATAAGGTCTCTCCTTAGCTTACCTTTTCCTAAGGCTCAGCAAACTGAATTTCTTCAGTGTCTCCTCACATGGCACATGCACTAAAACCCTAATCATCTTTATTATACACAGCTGGATTAATTGAAGTTCATGCAGGACTTTCTGGCAATCAGGAGGCCAAGCTAGGTACAGCTCTTCAAGTACATTCTCACAAATACTCAATCGAGAGAGAATCACTCTCCACAACTCTCTAGCTACTTCTCTCCTAAGACAGTATGTGGTGAGCTTTCTTCTTTGCTTGTGGCTGACTCACCTTCAATTTGGAACTACCATTACTTTCTGTAATGCTCCTTGCTATCCAGACAGCACGTAATCTGTCCTGTTGCAGTGAATTACTTCATTCCAGATGAAAGACCGCATTTTCTTTCATTGACACTCATGAGCTTTCTTCTGCTATATCTTCTGCTAGGTTGAGTTCCTCTGAATAGCATCATGTTAATTGCTCCCCCTTGTTTGGTATTGGCTGCTAAATTGCTGAGTACTGAAATCTGTTAAGTCAACAAAGTTATGAAGCTGTATTGGTCTCAGTAGCAATCCCTGAGTAATGCCACTAGAAACCAGCCAAAAGCTGGAATCATTAATCACATCCCTTTACAACTTATGGCCCAGCCAATTTTCCATCCACCTCACTGGCCACTTATCCAGTCCATATGAAGCCAAGTTGACTACAAGCCTTGCTGTCAAAGAGCACAACATCTGCCGCAGCGCCATCTGTCCGGCTAGTTGTCTGACCACAAGCACCGCGGCACCCGCCCGCAAGGGAGGGGATGATGGAGACCGCTGCAGGGCGTGGGAGGGATGGCGGAGATCCAGCGGGGGTCCACCCAGCCCACCGATGGTGAGGGCGCGCCGAGAAGGTAGGAAAGAGAGGCGGAGGGACTCTTTCGAGGGTAAGCACGAACTTTACTGCATCTTAAGTCGCGCGGAAAGAGCCCCGCCAAGCCGTTACCGACCCTTGTTATACCCTTACAGAATGGGGAGGGGAACAATAACCAACCAATAACGCAGGGACATAACATTTGAACTTGGTGGGCAAAGGGTACAGAACCAATGGGAACCATGTGGGAGGAGAGGAATTGCACGGGCTAAGGGGGGATTGGGGGACATAGAACTTTCTGGGGGAAGTGCCAAATGCAGGGGATACGGGGGGAGGAGAAGGCAGCAGTCAATCATGGGGGTGTCATATTGCTGGCTGCGGCATCGGCCATAGCTCACCGCAACAAACATCTACTGCTCTCCTTTTACCCACAGAGTCACCTATCTCAGCACAACACACAGTAAGGCTGGTCAGGCATATTTTGCCTTTGGTAAACCCATTCTCTCTGTTCCTAGTCAGTTTGTACGAGTCCTTATGTCCTTTATGTTCCCAGTAATGGCTCCAG
Source organism: Machaerirhynchus nigripectus (assembly GCA_013397975.1). Lineage (NCBI taxonomy): Eukaryota > Metazoa > Chordata > Aves > Passeriformes > Dicruridae > Machaerirhynchus > Machaerirhynchus nigripectus. The sequence goes on along the minus strand of VZRQ01005556.1, from coordinate 1,249,156 downwards.
GTGGCTGATTAAAACTGCTAACCCAGATCCTCCTTCTTGATCTTGCTGAAGATGTGTGTGACATTTGATTTTCTTCCATCACACTATAATAAGAATTTTCTAATTTATTTACATAATATGAAATATATTTAATGAGGTTTAGGAATAATTTGTACTATTAAACAAATGATAATTTGGGTTTTTGTTTTCTTTAAATGTAGGGATTCTGAATTAAATAATTTGGGTTTTTTCCTCTCATTTTTAGCTTCACATCATTAATCACCATTTGTCTTACTTTCTGTGAAAGCAGAGATCAATATGATTGTTCAGAGAAATAGACAACAAAACTTTAACACTAGAGCAAATTTCAACATCATGAGCGAGTCAGCAAATGCTGGTGAATAAAAGCTATTAATTACTCCATTTGTCCCTGAAATGGACAAATTAGATTATACATTTCTTGGAATAATGCTAGTCATTGAAATGCTGTTGTGATTCAGGAAAGTTGCAGCTTCCTCTGCCTGTTTTTATTTTATTATATATTCATGAAGAAAAGGAATGTGCTAAATTACACTGAATAACAAGATAGAGCAGAATTTGATTTAGATTTAAGATATTTATGCTAATTCCATTGTTTTTCTCTGAAAAAAAAATATTGAATTCCTCTTTTATTATAAACACTTTGGTTTTGTACAACAAGTACTTGGATTTCATATAACAGGGTTAAGTTTTTTCACCTGTTTGATTTTAATTACTATTATTATCTACCAGACAGTATTCACAAAGTCTTAAATACTTTTTTTAACAATCTTTAACAATTCTTTTTCTGATCTAGTACAAGCTATTGCTATTGTAAATAAAGTATTTCAGTTACTCAAATATTCTTCATGGTATAACTTCCAGGAAAAGTCATTTACAGAGACAACACAAAGACAATCTCTTCTTACTTCTTACCCTTCAAACTCTGCTTCTTTGGCATTTGTGTTTTCCTTTTCCCTCTTGTGATACTAAAAAACATCCACAGTTAATAATTATCTTACCAGTACTTATTCCTGGAAGCCTATAAAGCACAGCCAAGATCTCATTTATTCAAAATAATGAGAGCTATATCCTTGGATTGCTTCAAGGAATTCTTTTGACTGAAATTTTGGTAATTTTCCTGTACCAGTATTTGGAATTTAACAGTATGAAACCTGTCTTCAGTTCCCCAAACACAAGAATACAAAACTGTCTCTGAGATATTTAGCTTGCATTGGACGGTATTTGTGAAACAGCTTTGGGGACACTTCAGGCATTTTTTCTTCTCTAAAATTAAAATAAAGCCTATTGAGTGGATTATTTGTTTTAGCTTGATTCATAAACATGTTTTATTTTCTTTTGTAGAAATAAAATAGAATAAAAATGAATTTATGAAGGTCTAGCCCAGGAATTTGCATCACACTGTTCCAGGATTTATATTTTATTTTCTGAAAATCAAGAACATCAAACACAGTCCTGAAGATGTATTTTCAAAAGTGTTTTAGATAGTCAATCTGCCTCAGTCTCATTTGCGAACATCCCTATGACAGCAGAAAGGGCCTTTACTCTTTGTCTAAAATTCCGAAAACAGAATTATGCCCTGTTCGACTAATTTTGATAGTGCTCTGAATACCATCAAAAAACATTATAAAGAATATGTTTCATAAATATAGACATTCATGCTTAAGTGAAGGAAAAGGAATAGAATTGGAAGTACATAGAAATGTAAGGCCAGAACTGAGTTCACCTGACTGTGATTCAGCTCCATGAGGGTGGTAAGATGTGAACCCTATATACATATTAGAAAACATTAATTGCTTTGAACGTCGAAGATCCTTCGTGGGTCCGTTCCAACTCAGGAGATTCCGTGATAATTTTTGTATGATTCTTTTGCAAACAGCAATCATGCATTCAAGTTCAACAGTTGTGGTTGTTTAATCAAACTGGTACTTTAAAGCACTAAGACGTCTGGTTTTATCTTGGCTGTTGTTCATTCTGTTTTACACTCTGAAATAATCTTATTTCAATAATAAAAATTTTAGTACTGAAGTACACCTACACTGGGTAGCATTTACATGTATTGGTCATTGTGTTGTAGATTTGCTTTCCATGTACCAACAAAGTAATGAGTCTTATAAACAGGACAAATATTGCTTCTAATGGCCACATTTATCAATGTAGCAACAAGAATATTGCATTCCTAAAGTGCCAGTTATAATTCATATATTTATCCATTGACTAGTTTACCAATTAGTGCTTTGACATATTTTATATTATAATATGCTGGTTTATATGTATCATTATATACTATTTGTATACTTTAATATACTCTAGTGAATATTCCTAATATGCTCTACATGCTTTCATTATAACTCTAAGTGTTGCATAATATACAGCAAGAATATTGTAGTCTAAAAGTCTGGGGATCTGTGGGGGTTGCTATAAATAAGGAATAATTATTTATTGAATATTAATGCTGTTTTCTATTATTTTTGTTTGGGTGAGGATGGCAGTTCAGAAGCATAAGTATTTTTGGTAGTAGAAATCATTATGTGTACTTTGTGATAGTAAATGACATTCAGAATTATAGATTTTCCTTAAATATAAATGTTTTGCTTTTATGTTTAGCCATTGCTGATTCAGCTGTCAGCAGTTGTAAGACATTTAAATTAAAAATGGAAGCAGTTGGCTTGACTGTTTTCAACTGGAAATCATGGTTATCAATGACATGACATATTGCAGTCATCTCTGTTGTGCATGTATCACCAAACACCAAAATACCAAAATTTTAATTGTCTTAATTTCCCTTCATGTTAGTGTTACAGTATCATATTTCCCCTTTTATATAGTATAGAAGTTTCATAAAAAAGATAACTTAATTAATCTGTCCCACTAATAGTTTATATGTTTTTCTCCTATTACAGAGCTGCAAAGTCAGCTGCTCATAGGAATGTGTTATACTAGAAATCAGACAGATTTTTTTTTAAAAAAAACATCTTCTGTGGCAATATCAGTGGAATTTGGAAAACTGTTAGTCTCTGACATACCTAGAATAATGCAAATGTAAAGAGGAGGTGAGGATTGGTACTCTGAATATATTCTAACTGTGGGAGGAAGACAATTCAATTCATATAGAAGGAACTTCATTATTTAAGTCAAACTTTGCTGGTAAAAGGGGTGAATCTTTATGCTGTTCAGCATGCCTCTTTTATGTGGCCACTTTCTACCTTGAATTGTTTGCCTATTGGTAACATAGCTCACAGGTGTAACTACTTCAGGTCAGTACACAGCAAACCAGAAATACATTCATTTCCAGGTAGACTTTCCATTTCTTTATCTAGCTATATGCCTAAGAGAGAAGATAGATAGACACATGAATCTGTGCAAATAGTTGGTTCAGACAGTCCAGTTTTCCCAATTGAAAATTATCTAAAAGATTTAGTGTACAATGCTGAAATTTAACAGACAGCGAATCAATGTAGTGGGGTGAGACATATTTTCTCATAAAGACATTTGGCTTAACACTGATCGCAGCATTTCTTTGTCTATCTTAAGCAGTTAAACTCTCCATTAAACTTTACATGATTGTGCCTAGGATTGATGCTCAGATGGCAAGTGTCCACCTCCTCATAAAATAATCTCCATCCACTTTATGTATTTTATGGCTTTCATTTTCTTCTTCAATGTTAAAAAGATTTATTGAAAAATAACATATTCTGGACAGAGTTCACGTTGTCTAGCTCTTTCAAAGGTGTGGTAAAGATGATCCTGCAGATTTTAAAGTGTATGCTTTTAGAAGTGTTAAATATTCTTCAGGGCTACTAAGAAATGAAGTATCTCCTTTCATTGTGTTATTTGAATACATTATTGCATTATTTTTAAAAACTAAATGTTTTATTGAACAATTCCAACTTTGACATAATTATCAGTATTTTGAGGACTTCCATTAGGTAGCAGAAAGTGTTACAAGACAATTTTCTTTAGGGAGAGTATCTTTGGGATTTCTTTGTTATAAATAATTTCACCAGTGTATTCTTTCTTATATCAGGAAATTCCTGTGTCATCATTGCACATGGTCCCAGTGAAATGCCACTGTTAGCTGCTTTCTTCTTCATAACTTCACATTGCTAAAAGTAGAGGTTAACAGAATTTTCCTGTACAGTGTTGCTACATTCAAACCTGGAATCTCTTCACAGCTATTTAAACTGTTTCTAAATATTCTGATAGAGAAACTAACAATACCAGTCTATGGTGGCATCTTTGTAGAAGCTCCCATTTGCCTTCCATCTAGATAACAACAGTAGAAGATATCAGTTTACAGGTACTTAAGCAATTGCCACCAAAAAAAATCTATTTTTTTTTCTACCTGTTTTGAGGCACCTACTGATTTTCAGTGCTGTGTTAAGATTACCTCACATTTAGGAAAATAATTGTACACTTTGGCCATTTGGCATAATTATTACAGATCACAGCTTACTTGTTCTTCACTGCCCACAAGCAATATTCAGGTGTTATTATAAAACTTACTCTAGTTCCTAGAATAAGTTCTTCTTTTCTCATGCATGCTGTAAACTGACCTAAGCCTCAGAAGTCTATGTATTTTTAAAAACTCCTTTTGCTGTCTGTCAGTTTTGTCCACTAAGGCATTGTAGAGATCAGTGAGGTCTCTGTGAGACTTCTCAAGACTAAACAACCCCAGTTCCCTCAGCTGCTCCTCATAGGACATGCTTTCTAGAACCTTCATCAGCTCCATCGTTCTTCTTTATTGTTTTATTTTATTTTAATTAATAAACTGCTCATCTCAGTCCCTGACTTTTCTCACTTTTACCTGTTTCTCCCCTTTCCACTGGGGGAGAGTGAGCAGGTGGCTGTGTAGCGCTCAGTTGCCAGTTGGGGTTAAGCTATGATACAAGGGAAAGAGAAAAACAAAAGAACCACTGCTTAATGACCTTTAGGAGACTTTGCCTTGAAATAATAATCAAACTTCTGTTCCATGTTTGCATTTCCTTCATGATCTGTGCTCAGAAAGGAAAACACAGAAGTACCTGACACAGGAATTGAAGTACAGAAGAGCCACTGAAACGGATTTAAAGGTATTGTTTTATTGAATTGGTAACACAGTATTAGATTAAACAACAGAAGGTCGGTTTCATTTCTGCAATCATCTCACACACATGGAACTCCCTCACTTTACTGCTATGTGTCAGTACCCATCTGGACCCAAGCTACAAGCAAATTCCATCTGGTTGAGATTTAGCAATGACATTGTCAAGCATGAAATACTGGACATTTGCAGATATCCACAGAAAATGTCTGCTACTCAGCTAGAATGCTTTAACTTTTGATGTCTGCTTCTATGTTATTCGGCTGTTTGCAATATCAAGCCTTCAAACAGGGGGCCAATTAACATTTTCAGCCTCTGGGCAGGTGCCTCAACTTTTGCAACTGTGAGTTAGAATTGCAGGATATGATCTGGACCCTGAGCCCTTAAACTGTTACCTACATTGACCAGAGTAGGGTTTGATTCGTTTTGTTTTAAGAGACTGACTGTCACAGGAGGATTGTTAGAAATTATCTTATAACTGCAGCTATCTATTCCTTCCCTGTTGCATAATATTTGAATCTTTTAGGTCCTGTTCAGGCAAAAATTCTTGGTGTAAGTTGTCATAACTTACTAGTACTGAAAAGGGATTTACGTTTTATTTAGAATATAGCCCACATATGTGCAGTGGATTCAGCAGGGATGGAGTCCAATCTTCCAAATAGCAGCTTGTGTGCTGAAGTGTTTTAGATTTTTAACCAAAACAATGCTGGTAATACACCAATGTTTTAGCTCTCATTAAACAGCATTTGCACAGCATCAAGGCCATCTATCTGTCACTGACCCCCCACAGTGATTAGACTGGGTGTATGCAAAAGACTGGGAGGAAACAGAATCATGCAGATGACCCAAATTACCAAAATAGATATTCCATGCCAAATAATGTTATGTTAGTAGTTAAAATATTAGTAGTAAAATGCAGGAGAGCTTTGTTTAGGGAGTTTAGCTATCTTTCACATGGGAACTGGCTGGGTATCAGCCTATCTGTGGGAGGTGGTGATTGATGGTGTTTGCATCACTTGTCTTGTTTTGTCTTCTCTCTCTCAATGTTCTACTTTTGCTTTTTAAACTGTTTTTATCACTACCCATGAGTTTTCTGACTCTTGCTCTTCCTTTTCTCCTCCCCTGTCACACTGGGGGCCAGGGTGGGGGAGAATAAGCTGTGGTACAGAGCTGCCTACTGGGGTGAACCCACAAAAATGTGAAACACAGTATATTCAGAAAAGTATCAGAAGGTGCCATAGGATCTTTATCAATGTTGAATCCTCTGCATCTGGTTTTTTTTTTTTTTTTTGATCATCTAGCAGAACATATGTTAATTTCAAGACTTTGAGATAGGCACAGAACGTAAATTATTAGCACTGTTGCAGATGAAGAGCTTACAGTTGATGGCATTAGAAGTTTAGTAATGAAGGTAAGACGTTTTGGTTTGAAAATATGAAATATTAGCCTTAACTTGTGTACTGAATAACTGTAATTAATGCAGTTTTTACATGTACGCTTATGCTGAAACACCTGAAAATAAAATACTTTTTTAATATCTACATGTCAGTGTTCACTTAAGCTAAAATTACTTTCCATTCAAATAAAGAATGAATATATACATTAATTTAGATTAAAATATTTCAACTGATTGAATATTCTTTTCAGCAGTTATGAATATTTCATCTAATGGAATTCACTTTTCATGGACAAAACTTTAAAAAAAATCAAAGAAAATATTCTATAAAACCTTGGTTGTTTTTTTTTTTGCAAAATACTCTTGATTAACATTCCAGCCATGTAGTGAAAAAATATCCTTATTATAGTACTACTGTACATGACAGAGATTAACCACAATTTACTTAATAACAGAAAAGCTATGAAAAGGATAGTTTATTCAAATTAGGAAAGCTTGTTTCACCAAGTGCGCTCAAATAACTGACAGAAAATTAATTATGTTATTAGTCAAAGAAGCTGCACTTTATTTGCTAATATTTGCTACAAGGTATTTTGTGCAGTTTTCACATTTTATTGCATAACTTTTTATTCCCTGTAGTAGCTAAAGGACTTGTGATTTACTGTGAATGTATTAAGATCTGATGTCAGTGTACTAATCCAAGAGAATACAGTGAGAGTGGAGCACGTGACCATGCTTAGACCGGCTCTCCACCTGTATGTTCTTGGCCTTGTGTTGCTTTCTAGCAGTATACTGACACACATTAAGAGGGTATGCCGAATTTGTAAATTAAATCAATTGAATGGTGCATATTTTTTTCCATAAAGATCTCTTATTAATATAAATTGAAATAAAAATAAACTTTAGGTGCATCTATTCAAACCTGTAGTTGTCAATGCCTATAAAGTTTTACAGCGTCTATTTATATGTGCATCTTTTCTCTATTGTTCAACATTGAAAACCAAACAATGAGAACTACACCATCACAGATGAAGCTACGGGTTTAAAACTAGTCAATAAAACTTTTCCAGATTAAAGGAGTTCATGCCTTTCATAGATGGATGCAACTGGCCATCTGGCAAATAGAATAAATGTTCTGTGAAGTTCATTTTTATCAGTGTGTAGGGAAAATATATTTAGAAGCTTTTAACATTGTGCTATAAAGATAAATTAAGGATAATGAATTACTTCAAAAACATAGGAAGCCGTAGTGTACTACTCAGGCAAGAAAGTCTTCACCAAGTCAGCCAGGCTTATAAGGACAGCTTTAAACTAGACTTACCAGAAGGAGGGGATAGAGTTTTGAGTAAAGAAAGAACCAGGGAATGCTGGTGTGTTAGGAACAACCCTGGAAACACCTGTAAAATGCCTCAAAGGAGTTAAGTCATGTTCCCCTAAAATGGTGACACAGTCAATAACCCAACTGAAATGACTACACCACTGAAGTAGAATAAGTCAAAAAACCAGGAGATGATAGAAGCCACTGTGCATCTAGAAAGCTAGGATTTAATCACTAGTACTGAAACCTGATGGGATAAATCACACAGTTGGAGCACTGCAAACAATTGTCATAAACAAGGAATTTATCGGAATGGGCAAAGAAGGAGAGACTGGGGCACGCGGTACTTTCTATACATAAAAAATGGATTGACTGCACAGACCTATCTTTGAAAAACAATGATGAACAGGCTGAGAGCTTGTGGATGAAAATTAGAGACCAAACTAACAAAGCCTTGTGGATGGTGTTTACTACTGGCTGCCAGATGAAGATGTTGACAAATTATTCTTACTTCAACTACAGGAAGCACCATGTTCACTGATCCTGCTGGGGCATTCACATCTGCTGGAAAAGCATCACAGCAAGTTGTAAGCAGTCTTGGAGACTCTTGGAGCACATCAAGGATAACTTTTTAATCCATGTGATAGTCTGACAAGAGGAGAAGCATTACTAGACCTGTTGCTGGCCAACACAGATGAATTAATAAGAGATGTCAACACTGCTGGCCTGGGCTGCAGTGACTGTGCCCTGCCTCACGTTCTTAATGGACATGTGAATGGGAAGAGTAGAGTCAAAAGACTGAATTTTAGAACTTTCAGTTCTTTGACACATTTGTGGATGGAGCCCCTAGGAAACTGGCCCCAGGGAAAAAGAAGATGAACAAAACTGACTGTTCTTTAAGGAAATCTTGGGAGTGCAAAAGCTCTTGATTATCGTGTGTAAGAGATCAGACAAGGAAGGCAGAAGACTAATGCAGTTGGCTAATGTAGTTCCTAACCCTATCTCCATCATATTTGAAAAGTCACAGTAGTCACGCAAAGATCCCAATGACTGCAAAAAGGAAATAGCACATCCATTTTTGCACAGGGTAAGAAGGAGACCCTTGAATACTTCTGACCAGACAACCTTTCAGTATACAGAAGGGGGCCTGTAGTGACAGAACAAGGTGGAATGTCATAAACTGAAAAAGGCTCTATTTAGATTGGACATAGGAGTTTTTTTATTATGAGGGTGGTGAGACACTGGAACAGCTTGTCCAGAGAAGTTGTGGGTGCCCTATGCCTAGAAGTGTTCAAGGCCAGATTGGATGGGACTTGGAGACTGGCCTAGTGGAAGGTGCCCCTGACCATGACAGGAACTAGATGATCTTTATAACCCCTTCCAATTCAAACCATTCTGTGATTCTAGATTCTGTGATTCTAGATTCTATGATTCCATTATTCTAAACTTTTGAGGGTACAACACGCACAACTGCTTTTGCTGTTGAAGAAAAGAGTAAGGAAGTTAGCAATGAAAATGGCTAGCACTTACTGTGCATATGTATAAGTTAGCATATTGGTTTTATAGCTTTAAAAAGCCAGAAAAAAAATGCTTATTTCCATCTTAATTATTTTGAGTAATTATATTTGGAGTCAATATATATTGAGTCATTATATTATATTTGAGTCATTATATTGAGTCATATATATCCTGCTGGAGGAAATTTTTCACACTATTTTTAAGCAATAAATAAATATTGGTTGTATGACTTCTATTTTAGAGTACTAAAAGAAAATAGCAATCTGTAGTTTATCTAAATAAATATTTTATGTTACTTGTTCATGATAAAAATTTCATAGCTATTGACAAAGTAGATTTTTGGCAATCAGATACTTTCAAAAACAAGTTATGTAACTAAATTTTTAACTGCCACTAGAAAATGTATCTATGGGATTTCAATTAAAATAGAATATTTTAAATTGTTCATAGTTTTATAATTAAATCTGGTATTAAAAAAGCAAAATCAGTGCCTAAGTAAAATGTTTTTTTAGAGATCTTTCATTACGAGTGGCAAAATGCAGAAGACTGGAAGACCAACACCATCATTTTACTTATTTATTGGTAGTTTTCAAGAAAACTTTCAATATATGCCTACAACCAAGAATTGTGCTACAGGACTCTCCAATAAGTTTATAAAAGACACATTACTGTTTCTGATCCCAAAGAAAACAATATGTTAGCATTTGGTTATTTCAAATGGCTTCTGTAAATTTTGGCTGCCATCAACCTCTCTGCATATATGCATACTCTTGTTCCTTCTTTAGATTTCACTCCAAACACAAAATATTCATCTTCTATTCTGCCAAGTATTTCACATATTCTGCATTTGAAATCAAAGGTTCATTTTGTGTAGAGTTTTTGCATTTACTTCATCTGAGAATAACATCTGTCTTTATATCGTCTCATACTGAATTATCATAATGACTTTTAGAACATAAATGTATTACTTCTTCAAAGTTTAATTTAAAATGTATTATGATTGACTTCCTTTTGCATATTTACTGTTGAAATGATCAGTTACAAAGAGGTCATGGTTATTCTGTCTCATTCATCAAGGACTTTGAGAGCTAGATCATTTCTCTACTGTGACTGTCCGAGAATACATGGCAGAAGGTAATTTTGTGACATTATAAGCAGCATATACTCATTTTATGGTTTTCGAAATTGCCTATGTAAAAGACAATCACAATAGCACACCTGACGTTTGAATGCAATTAGTACATAAACTGATCATGTCTAGTTATGTGCAAATGTCAAATTAGGTATCTGAGTAGCTGCCTATTGAAAATAGAAGCACACAAAGGAAAAAAGCAGCAAGATGCTTTATGCAAGGGACTGTCCTGGTTTTGTCAATTAAAAATTAAAAATAAGTAACTAGCAACAACAAGAAGATTAAGAATAACACAGGGTTAACAAAGCATATCAATAAATTACTGTGCTGTAAGGCTACTTAATAGCTTAGGGGTAGGTCTCCAATATTCATTCATAGTCTATATCCAAAAAGAATGCAGAAGCGAATTCAATCCTTAGTTAATTCAGCTGAATCAATGCAGTGGTTTTAGAGGTAAATGTTTTCAGTCTGTAGACAGCAACTATGTACGTAGTCGTACATCAAATGAATCCATGTTTAGGCAAGCCCTAGATACAGAAATGCATCCTTTTTTTACTTAAATTCACTTATAATTCAAATTCATATTGTACTATTGTTTTGTTAAGCTAAAAGAATATAGAAAGAATAATAACTGATGATGAAAGAACAAAAATTCTAGGTAAAATGTGGTTGGCTTAAATTTTTAATGTTCCAATTCTAAAATTCAGCTCTTGCTATCTCATACATTGTCATTTTCCAATATGTTTTTATAGTAAGTATCAGCCATATATTGGAGTGATCATCTCAGATTTTAGTGAAATAATTCTGCTTCTTTTCCCAATCTCAGCCATACTCTATCCAGTGGATGTAGAGTCACACACTGGGATTTACAATGTACAAATATACTAAAGACAAACCCTATTTCCTTCCTCAAGCAGGTAGCAATATCTGGGCTTCAACATATTATTCTAAACTATTAAGCTGTGGCTATTATTGCTCTTGAAACATGCAGAATCATCATCGTAGAAAGCAGAAAAAAATGGCTCCTACTGTTTATTCAGTTTTATGTCAGAAGAAGTTGGAGAAACACAAGTGAAGAGGTGAAAAACACTAACTGAGGAGGTTTTCAATTGCAGTAATCAGCATGAAAGACAACTAGACGTTAAGAGCTGGCAAATCAAATACAAACTGCATTAAGATGAAAAGAAAGCTTGAAGAAAGTTGAGACAATGAAAGAAGAAAGAACACAAACTAATGGGGGATAAAGTTGAGTAATACCCAGCTTCTGAAGCTGATTTTTCTGATGACGTCAGTAGAAGTTTTGTTACAAATCCTGACAGGAGAGGGATAGAGCTTTCTTTGTACCAACTGTAACCTTGACAATTTTTTGCATGGCTCATAACATCTGCTTCAGTGAACAGCAGCTGGCTAATAACTTGCCAGAATACGAACTGAATTAGAAAGCTGTGAATCACTGCACTCTACCAATTACATGCTCAAAAGATTCTGTGAACTTCAAAGCTCCGTGTACACGAGTGAGTATTTGTAGCACTGGTTTCGTACAGAAATGAAACGCTAGTAGTGCATTCAGCAGTCTACGCCATTATTCTCTAGTAAAAATGGTAAATGCGTAACCGTGTGCATTGTGTTTGTGATTGGTTTTTGGTGGGTCAGTTTGATCAAACTATTGGAATATATTTAATTCCTGTGTTTGTTAGACTGGCAATATAACTTCTAATTTGTTGTAAAGTTGTCTAGTGCTTTGGTGGATGTTTACCAGTAATTCACAAAATTAAATAGATTCACAAATAAGTGTGAACTTTTTTGGACTCTTTTCTGACTCACGCCTTTGAAGTAGGTGCTAGAAAGCCTTTGTGAAATATTAAGCAACAACTTTTTCAACTGGTTTTGTTTCCAATACAGAATCTTGAGAAACTTGAATACTCGGACTGTTTCTAAACACCTTTCATAGGAGCTTTTGGATTTAGCAGACTACATAGTTGGATTCTTAGGGCTGTAATTTATGACTAAATGGTTGAATTAAGTATCTGTATGAGATACAGAAACCTTACTTAGACATTTCTAATGTAGACACCAAAGTGTCTAAAAAAACTAGCTACTTGGTACCAGGAGTATGATTCAGACTCAAAATTTATATACTTAGACTTCTTATATGACATATGAGAAGGATGAAGTGATGAAGAGTGATTCAGAAAAATTACACGCTAATCATACACCAAAGGTAATCTATCTTCAGACTATTTTAATACTTTCAACCCACAATAGCTGTAGGAGGATCTGCTGGAACAAAATTTTGCAATTGGCCCAAAGACACCAATGGACTAGCAAGCCAATACTGAATTCCAATCTTAGCTTTAGAAAGCTGAAAGACATATTTATTCCTTTCTTCTCAGGTGACTGTTTAACTCACTTGACTACAAATTATTTCAACAAGGTACCAGTCTTCAGCAGAGATGAAGAATCACCCTTCAGGCAAGATGTAATTATTAATGATCCAAATAAAGTAAATGAAATATAGACTGACTTTGATTAAGCAGTTCAGTGCACTAAACTTTGGGATGAGCATACAAAGACTCCTATGCAAAAGACTGGATCAGATATGACACACCTTGAATTAAGAAGGGAATTGAACTCAAACTCTTTTTCATTTCTGTTTTAGTCAACTCTTTAGTTTACTCTTATGGAAGGAAAGAATACTGGCTGCTCACCTTTTCCACTTACGCTTTTGAGCTAACCTGCAAAAACCTTCTCTGCTAGTTTACAGTTCTTAATCAACTCAACCTCTTGGAAAAATGTTGATTTCTCTCTGAATATGATCATCCTTGCACAGGTACTGATTTACAGGAGAAAATAAGGAAATTATAACCTGCTCACTTCCAGTCACAAACAGGTATTGTTGTACAATGCTTTATCTAGCAAGGTTAGGGTTACTTCTATTCCCCAGGAATTCAGAGATGGGGGGGATGGGGAGCTACTGCCATTAAGTAGTCAACTAGAGAGTTTCTACCTTTTGATATTACAAAGTGATGTCTGTGCAAAGGCACAGCTCAGAATTTAAAAAGTCTGGACCTTATCTCCTCAACTCCATGTGATGCTGGAATAAGAAAGCAGAACAGGTTATATGGAAGCTTTGCCCAAATTATCAGGACTGCATCTGCCAAACTATAACTGGGCACTATAACGCTCAAGACAGTGAAGTCCAGAGGCACTTTTATATCCTTGTAAATTATTTGGGGTAGGAAGCCAGAAGAGGATAGTAACCCAGGTAATGCCCAACTGGCTTCTGATATGGAGGAGGTCAGAGAGATTGGTTGCTTTGGATGAATGATGCTGTTGACTTTTTACAATGACAATCAAAGTTAAAAAGCAATAAATGGATAAAGAGTGGGAACACACTCATGGGTGTCCAACAGCCTGCAGAATATTGTTTATGTTGAAGAACATAAGTCTTTGTCTAGAAATCGCTATCCAGCCACTATATCCATGAATGTTAGATTTTATGTCACTGAGTAGTACTGCCTGGTCTCTCAACCACCCCACCCTAAATTCACAATGACAATCACAGTAGCATGATCTGTCTCTTTATGTTCTGAGAGTACCAGAGTGTCATTTGTTTCTGGAAAAACGAAATTTTATTTTCCAAAGTACTTACACACTACGAGAATGAAAACATGAATATTCGCTTGTCAGGTAAGGATCAGTAATGCTCTGTGAATGCAAAAGAATTGTGTACAAGTGGGTATACACAAGCATGCAGAAGATTTTTTTTCATAATAATTCTATGCACATATTTTTAGCCTTGAAAATTGAATATTATTTTTTATTATTTTTATCTTTTTTCTTTTTTTTTCCCCAGAAGACTGTTGCACATATAGGAATAGTTTCTTGGGAGTATTTCAAATTTACTAAACTTAAAATCCAGTAATTTGAAAGTTATTATATTTTAAAAATTACAAAATGTCTTAAGTCTATTAAGAGGTTTCATTTAGGGCCAATCTACCACTAGCAATTTAGCAGAATGTGTTCCTGAAAGGTGAGAATGGCCTTCTTGATTGAACAACTCATGGTTATTCCTCTGCCAGTGGGATGAGGAATGCTTTATGTGATGCAGCTGTTGAACATCACGGAACAGTGAATTACCCTAACTACTCTATTTGCCAGAGAGTCCTAGGGGTTTCTTTTAATATGTTTTCTTTTTTAAAAAATAAAGAATTATTGTACAAACTGGCTGCGGTTGGAAATCTGTTAACAGCCTTAGAAAATGGAAGCTTCTGACACAGAATAGCTGGTATTAATACAAGCATATTCACTACAACTCTGTCTAAGCCAAGTCAAGGAAGGAGAAAGAGTTATTTAAATTCTGTCTCTGTTCAGTTCTTGGCTGTTTTTTTAATACTGTTAATTTGAAAACTGATAAGTCTGGATAGAAAATGTGCTAGTGCTACAAGTAATTTTTATGCAGACAGCCCTTGTAATGACAGGACTTTTAATTCTGTTAGTGGGCCAGGCTGGAATTATTATCATTGAGACAAAATTTCCTTTAAATATTAACGAGATTTTAAATAATTTGGTCTCTGAAACAAAGACCCCAAATCCATCCTTAAAGAAACAGCTGGAAGCAGTATAATGAGAAGATATAAATAAATAAAGAATTTGAGCAGAACTGAAGTGTCCAGTAACATGATTCAGTCCTTTCTTTTTGCCCTTTCCTTTTTCCCTCTGCATGTAGTCTTATGTGTGCTTCTGCTATTCAGATAGCACTTCACTTGGTACGAATATGAATGAACCCTTAAAAAATTCCTTCAGACTAACTTTCTGCACAATTCCAGAAACACAATGCTTGAACAGACTACTTACTGCCTTAAGAAGGCACAGGAATTAGGAGGAATAATTCCTACAAGCTCTGAGGACCCTGGTTTCAGATTCTCCATGATTCCCTCCAATAGGATCAGGTATTTCAAAATAAAGCCATATTCATGTGTTTTTCAGAACAGTGGTGATGACACTAACCCCAAATAGAGGAGTCATATCTAGAAGCTACAGAATCCTCTCAGAAATGTGTAGACATGGACTAAACTCTCTCCTCAGACTGAGGAGGGTTAAAAGCTGTTTAGAAAATTAAAATTCTATGTAGAATTTCCTTAAATTTTTTTTGATTCCTATCAGTAATTACAAAACAAATTAATTTTGTAATAGTTTTATGACTAAATATCTATGTATTTCATAACCATGATAGTATTTATTTTTCTTGTAAACCCACCTCTTTTTTATCATGTTCCTTTAGGTGGAAAGAAATAATTTCCAAATATCTTGAAATGGTAGATTGTTCACTTTAAAAAGATTACTGAAAGTGGGAATTTCAAAGGAGACTAAATTACCAGGTTCAGTAACTTTCAATGAAATTTTTACTTTGTCCCTTAGGTAGTTTTAAGAATCCTGTCTCTCATAATTTAAATACTTGCGTTAAAGTGGTAGGCTTTTAGAAGGAGTGACTAGAAAGAGTTTCCACTGAAGTCACTTTTCACTCATTACCTTGGAAAGTAAGGCCATTTTTTAATCAAAGTGTTGGAATTCCAGCACTCAAACCCGAAGATTTTAAAGTTGACGACTGAGAAGTTTAAGGAACCTGTGAACTCATTAAAAAGCCCACTATTAATAAATAAAAAAATTTATTCTTGAAAACATTCCTCAGTGTGGTGTGTAAAGAGCAAACAATGAGCAGACAATGAGCAGACAAGGGTCCTTTGCTCCCTTTTCCTTCCACCAGCTTTATATGCTGTATGGTGTAAAATATCCCTTGATCAGCTGTTCTGGCTGTGTCCCCTCCAAACTCCTTGTGTTCCCTCCCACCAGCCTTCTGACTGGTTGGGTGGTGTGAGGAACAGAAAAGGCCTTGGCTCTGTGCAAGGCCTGCTCAGCAAAAACAAAAATAACTTTGGGTTATCAACACTGTTTTCAGCACAAATCCAAATCACAGCCCCATTCCAGGTACTATGAAGAAAATTAACTCTATCCCAGCCAAAACTATCACACCCATTGAGCTCATGACTTCTCAGTCCAATTGCTGGCACTCATATTTGTTACCTTACTCACCTGCTAGTCTGGCTGCTCATTTGTGCTCGCACAGAGGCTCTGAGTAGAGAGCACACTCACACAGGCAACGTTATATACAGTATTGATTCAGACTGTAGGACAGACTGCAGTGATCAAGCACAAGGCACAGTCAGACGAAAGCACACTAACCAGCCAGCTGTTCACATGCAGCTCTGTCTCTCTGCCCTCTTCTTCCTTTGTTTTTTAACAATTTGTTGTCCCCAGTCCACCTTTGACTGCCTTGGGTGTTCCAGCCCAACTATAACTCTTACACATTTCCACCAGATCTTTGAGTTTAACTTGGTTTGCTTGATTTAGTCAGGCAGCCTAATGAACTGCAGCCACCATAGGCATACCTGGTATGCTCCTACCCTCAGGAACAAAATCAACCTAAAAACCTACCCTGTGTGTTACCCACCAAGGACAAAACTAGTACAAAAATAAAACTTCTGTTGTACATTCCCCATCAGTCATGAGTGGATGTCTATAAAAAGCTGAGAAGCTGATGCAAAGATGCTGTTCCTTACTTCCTTTCATAAGAGAGCATTAAAAGGCAGTTAAGAGTGCACTCAACTTTTTCCTCATTTCACTTTACATTTAAGCAATTTCTGCATTTTTTTCAAGGACAATATCCGATTGCTTTCCTACCCATTTACAATTTGAGCAATGGTTAGCAGAAGTAATATGGCCTAATTAGAAGAATTTTGAATGAGAATGTGGCCCAGACATTGACAAAGTTTATGCAAACAATCTAGAGCAATGATTTACTAATAACGTATTTTCTTAGGCAAAATTTGTCTAAAATAAATAGCATCAGCACTTCAGCTATAAATTCATATTTTAAAGCACATTTCATGATTTACTATCATATCATAAAATACACCCATAATAAAAAAATATTATTTTTATGATCCAGGTCTATTGTGAAATAACCAGATTTTTTAAATACATCTATCCTTTTCTATTGTTTAATAGAGCACAACAATACCTACAGAAACTGAGGGTTGAAATAGGTTCTCAAAGAAGCAAAGTATGCATAGTTATCATCTGGCCTAGTAATGAAAAATACAACCAGTGTATGCAACAGGGTGAGTGGTAAGTGTGGGACAATTTCTACCTTCTTTGAACTACATCCACTAAATGACTTATGGATGCCAAAGAATTGGGAAATGCGTTCAGACTGAAGGATTGTTTTTTAAGGCTACATAAACTCATGGAGCTTTGCAAAGCAAAGCTGTGTTCCCCCATGGTTGTATTTACAGTGCTGGGCAGGACAGCAAAGACTGAAAAAATAATAAATGCACAGCTGCCCGCGGTTGTAGACGCTGAGGATGAAGGGGTGAAGCCTTCAGAAAATCCAATCTTAATGGGTCTAGACTTTCACTGCTGCTACGGGTCTATATACTCAAGTGTAGCCAAGGATTTGCCATTTTTTCAGAGCACTGTCATAATTATACCAAAATTGCCACTGTATACATAACCTTTTCCTTCAGCCTTGTGGAGCAGTTTATGTTAGAGCTTTGTAACCATCCCTAACATCCAGGAAGAGGAGTAATTCTATTAAAAAGTCATGCTTAATTTTGTCATTATGTAAACCCAATGTAATGCATTTTTAAATGCATTTAATGAATAAAACATGCCCTCTGTTTAAATGAGGAATACTCTGTAGCAAAGCTTTCTGGAAAGCAGTAGTTAGAAAATTTAACAGTATTTCTTCTCACCTTCATTTAACTATTGAAATATTCAAATGATAACACCTTGTAAATAAGTTATTCCGGGATGAGACTGTCAAGAAAGTATTGGGCATTTTCAGTTCTTTTGAGAAACTGAATAAACACTTGATCTATTTTATTCTTTAATTCAAACACAGAAAGACTGCTTAACAAAGTGGTAATCAACATAGTGCAGATTTTGAAAATGAATCTTTAAGAGGAGCATGGCTTCCCAGTGATCAATCAGAAAGCTAGACCAGGATGATACAGGCTATGACACTAGGGAATGGAATTTCTCCCATTCCCTAGTGTCATAGCCTACCAATCATTAGTTTAGTACATCACCAAAAAAAAAAAAAAAAACAACCCTTGTGGTGCTCAGATGTAGTTTTTTTCCTAGCAAAAAATTAACATACTAATGCAAA
This sequence comes from Machaerirhynchus nigripectus, assembly GCA_013397975.1. Taxonomy (NCBI): domain Eukaryota; kingdom Metazoa; phylum Chordata; class Aves; order Passeriformes; family Dicruridae; genus Machaerirhynchus; species Machaerirhynchus nigripectus. The sequence goes on along the minus strand of VZRQ01005556.1, from coordinate 1,230,461 downwards.
CTATCATTTAGAAGGGGCTTCCTGGAGTGAAACATGCGTAACTCTTTATCTGAAGAAAGACAACCAATCTTAGGCACCTTGCAGCACCTTTAGCCTTAGATGACCTCAATATATGTTTATTTTGACAGAAAAACAGGCCAGGCTTAGATACAAAGGAAAACAGCAAACAGAGATTGAGTTTTTCACCCAAGTAACACGCAAAACAGATTACTCATATTGTCGTAACCTGAAGTTATTTAAAACTTTTTATGGTGTCATCTAATCTGGTCCAGAACAATTTCAGGTGTCAGCAACAGGCTAGATATACTTTTCAGGCATTTGCGTAATGTATTTTTCCAAAGTTTCAGGTTCATACAGTATGAAAAAGAAATACATTTTGCTTTATTAGAACTGAAATTATCTTAATGATTATTTTTAAAATCTGATATAGTAAGAGATAAATTTCTCATCAAAGGTATCAAAAATCTGTCTGTGGGACGGAAGAGTTGCTTACTAGCCCATTAAATGCAGGAGATAATTCCTAATGAAAGGGTTTTATTTATGTATCCCTGAATTTAGCTAAGACTGTGGATATCTCTCCACATGCTGAAAAGATGCAGTAAGTGACTACAAATTTTAAAACAGTCTAATTCCCTAGCAAGATCTTAGGACTGACATGGAATAAAACATGTTAAATATGTTTTAGACATGCTGGTCTAAAACTACCAAGCTGTAGATTTTTTCCTCATTTAAAAAATACGGTATTTGCACTATTTTGACATTGCAGCGTTGAAGTGGGTTTGTACAGACAGGTTTTGGTAGTGGAGGGGGCGACAGGGGTGGCTTCTGTGAGAAGCTGCCAAAGGCTTCCCCCATGTCCAGAAAAGCCAACGCAAGACAGCTCCAGGATGGACGTGCCCCTGGCCAAGGCTGGGCCTGTTAAAAATGGTGACAATACCTCTGTGATAACAAGATGAAGGAGAAGGAGGAAAAGTCATTGCCCTTATGTAATTGTGGCCAGAGAGGAACAGGGTGAGAACATGTGAGAGGAACAGCTCTGCAGACACCAAGGTCAGTGCAGAAGGAGGGGGAAGAGGTGCTCCAGGTGCTGGAGCTGAGATTCCCCTGCAGCCCGTGGTGAAGACCATGGTGAGGCAGCTGTGCCTCTGCAGCACATGGAGGTTGGTGGGGATGCAGAGATCCACCTGCAGCTTGTGGAGGAGACCCACACTAGAGCAGATGGATGCCTGAGAGGAGATTGTGACCCCATGGGAGGCCTGTGGAGACAGGAACCCACACTGGAGCAGCCTGTCCTTGAACCCTGTGGAAGTGTGACCTACACTGCAGTAGTTTGTGAAGATGGACTCACATTGGAGAAGTTCATGGAGAACTTCTGTAGGAGGGACCCCAGGCTGGAGTAGGGGCAGGACTCCTCTCCCTGAGCAGCGACAGAAACAATCTCTGATGAACTGACCATAACCCCCATTCTCATCTCCCTGCACTGCTGGGGGAGGAGGTAGAGCTGGGAAGGAGGCAGGAGTGGGAGGAAGGTGTTCTTAAGGTCTTCATTTACTTGTCATTATCCTGCTCTGATTTTGTTAGTAATAAGTTCAATTAATATCCCCAATTCTAGCCTGGTTTGCCTGTGACATTATTTGGTGAGTGATCTTTCTCAGTCCTTAACTCATGAATCATTCACTATATTTTGTCTCCCCTGTCCAGCTGTGGAGGGGAGTGATAGGGAGGCTGCAGTGGGTGTCTGGCATCTAGCCAGAGTCAATCCACTACAAGGGGTTTTTTTTTGCCTTCAATGGCAGGGTTCAATTTTAACTATAAATTACTTCACAAAGTTGTTTCTTCTCTTAATATGACTTTTTCAGAATTATATTTTAGCTTCCCACCTTTTTTGTTTAATTTACCTACTTCAGGCCCTCAGTTAATAAAAATTTCATTAATGTTTGAATGAAATCAACTGATATCCTCAACTCATGTTTCACTTGTCAAGTAAAATTCCAGAAGGTTTAATGGGTCAGAAAGGATGGCATTTCCTAATTTGGAAACTATTGCAAAGTGAGCTCCGAAGTTTAGAAAAGAACTTTTTATAATGGTGAGTCTGATTTAGCTTTACAGAGTCAGTTATGAACAATGTCTGCCTTTGAGATAAGAAACTGACTACAATGTACATATATAATTAATAATTTATAGTATCTATAATGGAAAGGCTTCATCAGTCCTCAGGTCAGCTCCCTCAGTACTTTCTTCTAACTGTGCTGTTAACAACATCTAAATACAGGGTCAGAGAATTTCAGCAATACAACAATATCAGAGTCTATTCCCGACTGATCCTTATCACACCTGGATTCTTGTTAGTGAAGCAAGAATTTCTTTAAACTTCTAGTTTGAAATAGAAATGGTCTATTGATGTTAACTTGATTAAAACATTGCAGATTAAATAATAACAATATCTTACGAAGTTTCACTAAGATATTAGAATAAGATATAATACTATTTATAAATAAATCACCAAAAGTATATCATGTCTGGAGGCAATAGTCTTTCTACCCTATTAAGAATTCTAATCTACTGAGCCATATACTCAATAATTAATTATTTAGCTTTGCTCTGACTTGAAAGAATCCATCCACTCTGATGTTGCTTTCACACCCATCTTTTTCTATCATTCTACCTTTCCAACATTTCCATAATATGAACTATTTTTCATGAGAAGTAGATTTTCACACAAATATTTGTTTGAAGCCAGCACAATATTATATACAAATAATCATCAGAGCTCAGTTCTGCATTCTTTCTAGTAATCATGTGTCTCCTGAGACACTAAAATACTTGTCAACCATGCTACTGAATTGGGTCACATAGCATTAAAAACATCAAAGCTGGTCTTGTATCCCCCAAAAATAATTCCTAAGAAACTCATTTTGTGATTCTGTATAATTATAGCTTAAAAACATACACAGAAATCTGTCATTTTTTCCTCTGGGATGCCTTCGGGCCTTTGCAATGATCTCTTGATCCTGAAGCTGCTCCAATTTATATGAGGATGAAAAGATTCAACAGATTTACTATAAAATAATATAAACACCCATTTTTTCTTTTTCACTGTTTCAGAGAAACCTATGAATTCAGAGTTTAGAAGGACTATTGTTAACATATTAAAGTCACAGGAATGATCAAGATATATATTTCAGCATTTCTTCTACAGATATAATTCAATTTTCTCTGACTTGCATGATTTTTCATAACTTCTCATTTTATCTGTTTCTTTCAATATCGAGTAACTCATCTGAAATTACAAAATAGCCACTTCAAGCATGGTTGCATTACTGTCTCACAAAATTGAACTTTCTCTGCTCTTATTTTCAATTTTTTTCCCCCCCAAATTAAACCAAGCATCCTGCCCCCTTCCTGCCCCTGCTCCCCACAGTGTCATAGAAGAATAGAATGGCTTGGATTGAAGGAGCCTTAAAGATCATTTAGTTCCAACCCCCCTGCCATGGGCAGGGACACTTTTCACTAGACCAGGTTGCTCAAAGCCCCATCCAACCTGGCCTTAAACATTTCCAGCGATGGAATATCCACAACTTCTCTGGGCAACCTGTTCCAGTGCCTCACCACTCCCACAACAAAGAATTTCTTCTTCTCCACCATTCTCCTGGAGTGGAGGTGCAGAAACCTCTTCCTCAACCTGATGGCTCCATTGCTTTTGATGCAGACAGGGACACAGGCATAACTTTCTAGCCTTCCTACAGGAACACCCCTTAACTCCTTTGAGGGAGGAAACACACTCCCTGGTGTTTCCTTGTTGGCTTCTGTTACCTCAGGAATCCCTGGCTCATCTCTGTAAACTGCAAATGTACTCCCGTGTGGCCAGCACATGTCAGTGGCAGAGGGCCCTCACTAGCACCTCTCCCTCTAACCCTTCCATATCACCCCACAATATCCCAGTAACAAGCTCCCTGGGGGCGGATTTTGGACAGGTGGAGGTGGGTGTGGTCCCTGCTGGTTCCACCCATGTGAGTCAGAGCTGCCTTTGAGTCACAGCTCCACCACTTCCTGCTTGGGAGATGAGGTTGGGGTGGCTTTCTCTGCTCTAGGTCTGAGGTCTTGCTGGGTAGGAAAGCTCACCTCCCTCCCATGATGCAATCCTCAGCTCCAGAGTATTTTGTCTTTCAAGTGTATACTTTATTGCATACATATATATATGATGTATTTCTGTAAAAGGTAGGAGGGCATTTAGGACATTTTAAAAATATATATTTCTTTTTCAGGAAAGTATAGCAATACAGAAATTAGGGACATGCCTGGGTTAAAGTATTAGTTCTATAAATAGATTTAGATGGATTTTCACACTCTCTCAGGAAGTAAATTCACTAATGGCCTGATCTAATTCTCATTCAAATCAATAGCAGCCTTTAGCAGGCTTTGAGAGTAGTCTATTTAATCTTTCTGTATCTCAGTGATACTGCTGTAAATGGAGGATATCTCCTTTAATCACAGAAGTGAAGTGAGAATGAATGATTAATAATTTATAGAGTCAAACAGTGCTCAGAGGTATGCCGTAAAAGCAAGCAGACAGCTCCTTTCTATATCTATTACTGAAAATACTGCACGAGATCCAGCTCATCTAAGTTTTGTGCCCTGGCTGGGGAAAAAGGAACATTGCTCAGAGACCCTGAAAACTCCTATCCTTTTTCTTTGATGGGGCAGGAAACTCAGGTGCGTTACAGGCACTGCTTCAAAACGATGACTAAAGGGAAGTTATTCAGTGGCATGGATCTCACACTTTATGTCTACCCATCCTTTCTAGTTATCGGTATATACTAGAGGCTTGAGCCATGCTCCCAAATAAACCCTCTGTTCAGCTAATGCTGTTGCTCTATTGCCACACATAGTCACTGGATGGGAAGCAGAAAAGGCTCTGCCTATAGTGACAAGCACTGCCAGCAACTATCTAATCACTCTCTGCAAATACTGGGTGGTTCCATTCATTATTCTTATTCAGTGTGGTTCCTGGCTTTTGGTGTCCTTTAATACGGCTGAGTATTATCTGGATGAGTATGAGCAGGCACAGACCAAAACCAGCCCAGGCACTGTGCCAGCAGTGAAATGGTATTCTGGACCAAAGGACAGTGTTCAAGGATGTGTCTTGCTCCTATGCGAGTTTACCCACACAGCTGTGCCCAGACTGCTCTCAAAGCAATAGAATGAGCAATTTCTGGTCTAAAACTGGGTGTTAGAACTGCTTAGCCATGGGAAGAAATTGATGTACAGTTCACAATTCTCACAAAACTATGTTTTGGGGCTCTTGATATGGTCGTGTTACAGAACAGATTCAGTACATCTCAGTGCTGACTTAGACTTTTTATTAAACCTGCTAACACCACTCTTGATCTTATACAGGGTTCTGCACTGGACTTTTTATTGAATCATGGAAAAGAAAGCATGCTTTCTCACCACTGGGATAAAAGTAGATAAAGATAGTACAATAAAACATTAAATGTTTAGCTAAGCAATCTACCAAGACAGTTAAAATAAAACTGCTATTCAAAAATACAATTTTAATTATATTCAGATTTGCAGCTAACAGAGTAATTCAATGTAGAACATCTCATTATAAAATAATAAGGTAAATTGGTAATATCTTTGCACTTTGATAGGAGATGCAATACAATACTAAATTAAACTGCTTTCATGAAATCCAGGTATCCCACAGTGCTTAGGGTCTGTTTAACATTTAAAACAGCTATGTATTTGTAGCTCAGTATCTTCAAACATTTTTGTCTTGGTTATTTCATTATTAGTTTTACTGCTTCTTTTTCAAGTACATTCATGAACCTAGTAGCCAGACTGAGAAATCTACAAATACCACAATGCATCACTGAAAATACTAAAACCTGATAAAGAACATTTTATAAGGGTTTTTTTTTATTCAAATAAAACAAGGATAAGTTGATAACAATGTACTTAAAAATGACTAATTAATCTGGCTGAACATAGGTTCTAAATTTGCAAAAGTTATTCAAACATTGTATGATTCAATGACTGAGGTTGTCATAATTAATAGATGTTACTTTCACAAAAAAATGCACTTATAGGAAGAAAATAAAAACTGTTCAAACTAAAAGTTCGAACAAAAGACATTTATGTTGGGGACTTTTGGTTAAAAATAAAACAAAATATTTCAGCATTAGTATTATTAAACATAAATTGGCAAATTATTGGTTTACAATCAGATTCTCTATCTACAAGAGGTTTTCTTTTTACATTTATGTGGACTTGAAAATGTACCATTTCAGAAATAATAAAGTGCTTTATTAGGTATATTTTTACAGCTTGAGCTGCCAGAGTGAAAAAGTGTGTTAGAAATGTTAATTGCTTCCTTTATTGCTCCAATAGTTCAGTATATATGCTTACTGATATATTTCACTGATATATTGCCTAATTTATTGAGTTCTAGAGCAGCTAGAGCCTATACTGGTATCTGAAAATTAGGACTTTTCCCACCATCAATAACAAAGGGTCATTTCATTTAAAAATAACCATCATTTAATTAATATTATGTGGTTTCCTTTAAATAAGCACCAAAGGTATCATTTGGGCTTTTTAAGGGAAAAAGTCCAATCCTGATAATTGCAAAGTTAATTTAACTGTGAAATGGAGGTATCTGCATGCCAGAAAATGTTCTCTAGTAGTTTGTGGGCAATAAGCTCAAATAGTATAAATTTGCATAAATCTATTGAGTAGTGGATTTACATCATCAAAGGTCCTATCTTCATGTTAAAACCTGCTGTTCTTCATAGTAGCATTTACGTAGAACAGTGAATTATGGGAATAGAGCTATCACTGGAACTTCCATCAATTTGTTGCAATCTAAGTTTTTATTGTAAATGACCAAGTCTTTCTCAGACAGAAAAGGCAAAGAATTCAATAACATATCCTAAGCCAAACCCAAACTCATATAAACCTTTTCTGAAGCCTTAGGGATCACAGAACTCTTTTATGTAAAGCTGAAGGGAAGGGATGCCATCCAGAGGGACCTTGACACTTGAGAGGTGAGCAAATGCAAACCTCATGAAGTTCAACAAAGCAAAGTGCAAGGTTCTACACTTGGGGTGTGGCAATCCCAGATGCACCTACAGGCTGGGCAGAGAAGGGATTGAGAGAAGCCCTAGGGAGAAAGACTTGGGAGTGATGGTTGATGAAAAATTTGAGATGAGCCGGAACTGTGCTCTTGCAGCTCAGAAGGCCAGTTGTATCCTGGGCTGCAGCCAAAGGACTGCAGCCAGAGGGATGAAGGAGGTGATTTGCCCACTTTACTTTGCTCTTGTGAGACCCCTCCTGGAGTACTGCATCCAGCTCTGGTGTCCCCACCATAAGAAGGACATGAAACTGTGGCAGCAAGTCCAGAGGAGGATCATGAAGTTGATAAGAAGACTAGAGCACACCCCTTACGAAGACAGGCTGGGAAAGTTGGGGCTGTTCAGCCTGGAGAAGGGAAGGTTGTGTGGAGACCTCACAACAACCTTCCAGTATCTGAAGCGGCCTACAGGGAAGCTGGAGAGGGACTCTGTCAGAAACTCTAGTAATAGGACAAGGAGTAATGCATACAAATTGATCTTTAAGGTCCATTCGAACCCCTTAACATTCTATGATTCTATGATAAATCTCATCCTTGAAAAGAGCCATTCCTACACAAAGATTGCATAGAACAGCCACTTTATTCACAGATACTGAGTTTATAAAATAAGCAGCAAACTCTTCTAACAACCCAAGGATGCATTTTGCATTGAGATTTGTGCCAAAATACTCTGGTCTCAGTAATTCCTTTTCACCTTCTAATAAGAGGGATGACGTGGTTTAACATCCTGTTTTGGATTTGATTTCCCTTTACAAGTGGAGCTGATCTGGAAGACAAGTGTATCAATCTTCATACAGCTTTCATACAGGACATTTTTCTGAGGTCCAGGATAGCATTATGTAAAGAAAAAACCTGGTAACTCAAAGGCAAAGACATTTCCTGTAACTGCAGGAAGACAGGTTTAGGCCTGTCTTCTTCCAATTCTTGAACTTTTTTTATACGAACATCATGAATTTTCTATTTAATTTGTTTTGCTTGTTTCTGAAGGTCTTTCCACTATAGAAAAGAGGTCTTTTTGGAGCTCCTGTATAAGAATATGAAGAAGCCATATAGTTACATTACACTCAACTAGGAATACTCAATATGGCTTTGGGGAACAAAGGTGTCAAGTCACATCTTAAATCATGGCCAAGGTTTTCATTACTGGTTATGGGAATTCTGGATTTATTAAATTTTTTTTACTTTACAGAGCACATCAGAAATAATGCAAGGAGTCCAGACATAACTAAACTGTTTGATAATAACTAAACTATTCTGTCTGGAGAACTGCTTTGCTACCCTAGGTTAGAGCCTATCTGTGACAAATACATCAAATGTGGGCAGTTAAGAGGACAGTTCAGAAAAAAGACAAGCCAACAGGATAGCACAGATATATTTTAAATCTTCTCTGGATAAGCTTTTCTTCATCTTTCCTGATCAAAGAGGTAGACTAACAGATTAAGTTATATCAGCCAATATCACATACATAGTACTTCTCTCCACTTGGTAATTTTGGTATGCATTACTAGTCAAAAATATGCTGTGGAGAAACTGTTTTATGTTTTGTCTTAACTATGATCTGCTCTGTACCATTTTTATCTGATAAAATCAGACAGCAGTTTAATAACCAATTTAAGTCTGGGTTTCTATGAATTATTTTACGTCTGGTAAAATGGTGGTAAATTACAATTAATAAGTAGCCTTGTATTGAGCTCCAATTCAAGTATTGTTTCTTAAACTGTAAAATAATGTCATTTGCCATCTAAACTAAACAAATAAACTATATAGTATGTCACTCAGTTTGATCTGTTCTTAATTTGCAAACTCATGAATTTACATATACACTTCTGTAGTCTTGTAAATTGCTTTTTGAAATTGGTTTTTGAAATAACCTGCTTTCTTTCTGCCTCACATTACTGTACTGACTGACAATTACTTGCATCAAGAGATGACAAAGGAAGCTCATAACATCTGACCATACTGGTCTTGTACTGCTTCCTGCATTTTGCACAGATTTTGTAATACAGATGCATCTCGATGGCATCATTAGTAGCTGTCTTCATTGATACAGAAATTCTAGGACATGCAGTAAGGTTAAATTACTCTCACTTAATAACCACTTTCAGGTTGTTTCTTTTTTCACATACACACACTAACTGCTCCCTTAATGCATCATTTAAGATCCCTGAACTGGCAATGCTCTGTTAATTTTCTTAATTCAGGCACTTAAAAAAATTATAAATGTGGAAGCAGTCTGAAGTCACCAGCAGCTGAGGGAATAAGTGATGTTCTGTAGTTTCCACAATCTATGTAAATGTTTTCTCCATTGGTTTAATAGGATTACTTAGCTTATGCAACAGCTTAAAAAGGCTAACCACCATTACACTCACTGAAACCACAAAGTAGGGGTTTTTTTGCAATTTAGGATGTTGGGTAGCTTATATTGTTTGAAACCTGAGACACAGGTGGGGCGATTCTCTATTGAGCTATCAAACAATTCCATTTCCCCCAAGTTAGACATTAACCTCTTTTCTGTTTTAAACAAGCAATTTGCTCACAGTCCCAGTAATTATATTTTTCTTTCTTCCTTATGTTTTTTGCTAGACTTTAATCGTTTTCCTTTTACAATTTTTATGGGAGGTCAGTCTATCCTCTGTGTTATGTTCTTTGCAACTGTCTTAATTACTATATTATGAAGAAAAGAAATAATGAATTTTATGGTGTAAATGGCATATGTAAGTTTTGACTATTCAGCTGAAAGTATTTTGGATCGAAGAAATGCTGAAGTAATCATAATACCAGAATTTTAAAATAATTTAAGGACGTATTATCAACTTCTTTTACACCCAGTATATAAAGAACTTTTCATTTGCATACTTTTCAACAATCCCTGAATGCAGTTTTATAGATCACAGACATGAAAATATGAGGGTTTGCAGCTTATATCTTTCCCCTGTTTATAGATTGTCTGCTTTACAGTGCAACATTTGGCCATGTGTAGCATTAAAAAAAAATCTTTCTTCTTAACAGGAGGAAGATCCATGTTATTTGTCAATATATTGTGAATGTCTATTCTTGTATTAGCTAAGCAATAACTAGTTAGTAATCAAAAACAAAACCAAAAAAATCATCCAAGCTTGCACCACTGAGCTAAATCCAGGGCATACTCACTTTTTAACAATGGGAGTACTTTTGAGCCCCATCTCAAAAACAGTAGAACTGAAAGACACAGAACCAAGATCATTTTACATTTCCAAATGTAAAATCCTGAAGAAATAGGACTTTTCAATCTGGAAAAGAAACAATAAACATATGGTATATGTCTACCAAATCAAGAGTAGCATGGAAAAGGGGAGTCAAGGATTGTTGCTGATTTTCTTCTTCATGCTATAACCCATGGCTTCAGCTGAATGTTAGAACCTAGACCATTTATTTCTGATGTTGTGTAACAGGAAAACATATACCTTTTCTTTCTACAGTGAGAGATGCCACTCACAGGCCATTAGCACCCTTCATTCACTTTTTGAAATGTAGCAGTTACCACTGCAAAACTTTGCAGTTGGCTGAAGTTCTAGGTGTACATACGGTCTAGTGGAAGATGTTCCAGCCCACAGCAGTGGAGTTTGTAAATAGATGAACTTTAAGGTCCCTTCCAACCCAACCCATTCTATGATCCTATGGTTCTATGGCTGCAAATGCCAGAACTTTAAATCAGAATTCTTAAGAGTATTTCAGTACAGATTATTTTAGTTTGAAATGCTACATTTCTTCTTCTACACCTTTAGGCTGCTGAACTGCTAAACTATAAAATAATAGAGTCCACTCCTCTCTTTTAGGTAAGTAGATTCTTCTCTGCACCCCTGTTTATTACTTCTCCATATTTAAACTTTGTATAGCTCAAAAACAAAACAAACAAAAAAAAGCAACTAAGCTTTATAATAAAGATCTGCTTCTAAACCAAAGGACATACAGATGCTGTAAATAAACTCCAGTGAAAAAGTGTGGAGTAGTTAGAGACAGGAAAATTACTTGGAAAATTTAACTCAAAAATTAGGGTAATCTACAGGGAAAAGGTAAAGGGGCTTGGGATTATTTTTTTTTTTTAATTATTTTTAGTATCTCAGGTCATCCATTTAAAGACACAACAGTTTGTGGACTTTGTGTTTGCTGTTGCACTGATAACAGCCTGCACAACAGAATTACGCAGGTAACATTTTGCCTTAAGTGGCATTGTAGATCAGTGAACACTTACTAAATACTTCGAGGAAGGATAGACACTGGAATCGTAAGTCATATGTCAAGAGACAAGAGATGCAACAAAAGTCCTTTCCATTAGACAAATTTGTGAAGTAAAATTTCACTTATGAAATACTTCTCAATATAATTGCCTTATTCATCCTGGAGAAAAGGAGACTGAGGAGACACCTCACTGCTCTCTTCAACATCCTCATTAGAGAGAAGCAGAGGGGTGGGTGCTGATCTCTTCACCCTCGTGACCAGTGACAGGACTCAAGGAAATGACCTAAAGTTGAGTCAGGGGAGGTTTAGGCCAGATATCAGGAAGAGGGTTTTTCAGCCAGAGGATGGTTGAGCCCTGGAACAGGCTTCCCAGGGAAGTGGTCACAATGCCAAGTCTGCCATAGTTCAAGAAGCATTTGGGCAACACTCTCAGGCACATGATGTGCTTTTGGGATGTCTCATGCAGGGCCAGGAGTTGGACTTGATCCTGATGGATTCTTTCTAACTCAGCATATCCTATAATTCTATGATAATTTCTACCATTACTCTTAGCAGTGAAAGAAACTTAGAGAAAAAAAACTTCAAATTAATAATATTTTCAGCTTTATATATATCATTGACATATCTATTCCTGTTTCAGTCATCAAGACAGGAAAACCCAGAGGGAATGTCTTTACCCCAGGTTCTGACACTATTTTCAGTATCACATTTTGGAAGCATGGTCAAATAGAAATTTATGGATCTTTGAAGTACTGTGAACACAACCTTCTGCCTACATCTGTGTTTGGATTTCCTCCAAAATAATAGAAAAGATACTGCAAACTGTGACAGTTACAAAGCTTTGATTCTGGCAATCTGTTTTCATGAAACCCCCTGTTTTGGCTCTGTCAGTACTTAAAAAACCAACTAATTGACCAAATCATTAAATTAAAAAAAAAAAAAAAGAATGACTAAATGAAATTCTAGGCAAATTTTTATTAAAGATTCTCATTTATAAAAAAGCTTCAGAGATGCCTTTTTATACTGATGCTTGTCTCTTCAATATATTGCAAATTCAGCAAACCAAAATCCTCCTGCAGTAGTTTATTTAATCACTACTGGAATTCTAGATGTCAGGTCTAGATGTCATCTTACAGTAGCATTCCAGTTCGAAATACTCTGCAAAAAGTTAATGCCATGTGGCAAAAAAGGGACACCTATTCATGGACACTGCTGAGTTCAATTTATGAAGTAAACTAAGCAAGGCTGTGTCAGGAATAGCTCAGCATTCACTCACACAAAGAGAGGTACACACATGCATGTACTGTAGTAGGGCACCTAGGAAGACGTTTTTACAAGTAGATTGTGATTTCAATCTGAATATAGGCAGGATACAATCACAGGCCTTGGTTGTAGAGACCTATATGTTGGTACCTGAGTGACTGCTCCGTAACCTGAGCACGTACTCTGATGTCAGCATGCATTGCCTTAAATTATGTCCTGTATGAACTCATTCTCAAGGAGAGGTGTAAGAACACAGTGTCCAGAGTGAACCTCCATGTGCCACATGGACAGTTAGGTATTGTACAGGTAAAAGATTGATAGTTTTGCTCTCTTGGAAAAATATTATTAAAAATATGAAAAACAGTGAGGCTGACCACCTCAGTCACAGATGGGAACTATGAGCAGCATGCCATAGTCCACAAACAGGTTCTCATCCAGCAGTGCAACAGACAGGGTTCCCAGCATTGTGTGGGGCATAAGATTGCTGTGACTTTTTTCTATAGTTTCTATCCTTTACACAATAAAATAGATAATCCTGAGTTTTTCTAATTGAGATCCCAAAAGAACTGGTACTGAGTGGAAGTTAGCGGAGACAGCCTTGGCACCATTTCAGTGGGCTGGTGTAGAGCAGCCTGAGGAAACACGGTGATCACCCCAGCCATGCTCAGTGTCAAACTGCCCAGCAGCTCTGGGCCTGGCATGAACTCTTCTGCTTGTAGGCATTTTTCCCCATATGCTGTCTTGAGGAGTGGGGGGTTATTGCACAGGTCATCAATCAAGTCAGACAATGATGATATCACACTACACCTTCCCAGCAGTCTCAGGCAGTGTTGTTCGGACATCACTTGGTCCAGGGTCCCTGCCATGGCTCATCCCACTCAGTTCTTTTTTATGTTGTCCTGTATGCTGCATCTTATGCTGTTTGGTCACTCTGCTTGTGGTCAAGGCAAGGTTGTAATGTTCTTGTGATAATAACCTGGAGGCCCTTTTCTATTAATTTGTAAGTCTTCTTTGCAGAGCCTAGTAAAAAAATACTTGGAAGTAACTTGCTTTCATTATAATCAAGTCATCTTTTTAATAAATCATTGTTCACTTGGCCATGAGAGCACGTCAATGCAATGTCTGGTAACTGTCAGTCAGGTTTGATTGCAGCACCAATTTGATCAAATTGCAGTTGATGAGTATCTCCAGTTTAAGTCACTTTGCATGCCTGTTTCCAGTTTTAGAAAACTATTTGGATGAGTGAAGGAACATTAACACTAAAAGTAAACAAGCAGATGATTAGATGGGCAACAGATTTTATCCTCCTGCTATGGATTCACTGATATATCTTTTTAAGAACATGTAGTAGAGAGCAGATTGACAACTTTATTGGTTTTATGTTGGATTATATAAGTAATATTTCTGACAACAAGAAATGAAAAAGCAAATTAAATTATTCATCTGTTTTTGAGAACTTTTTAAGTATACTTACAAAGCTGATCTTCCCAAATCAAAAGAATAGTGTTGTCTATCAGTTACATGAATTTTGTATACAAAATAAAACAAATCTGCAGCTTAAAAACTGACAGCTGAACAAACAAGTACCATTACAAAATCAATAATTTTATTTGTTTATTAGTAAAGGTTTGCAATTTTGTGGATGCAGAGATTATACTTTCTCAGACCCCAAATCTACTTCTTAAAAAAAACCCCCAATACCCCTCAACAAACCCTGAAGTTTGCCCAGCCTACAAATTCAGCCCTAATTCTACACTTACATAAGGAAAAAAAAATCAAAGAGAAGGTATGCCTTCAGGTATTGAAGCAATTTTCCCACCTGTGGATGCTTAATGTCATTTGATGTCATTTGTCCTTTACTCTTCCCCCGCCTCTCATTACAATAGCCCTGACTACTGTTTGACACCAACCAGTGCAAGAAATGCTTCTGGAGTGCTGGCAGCGTGGAAGGTAAACAAGGGGACCTCTCTGATGCTGAGGTTGCCCTGTCTCTTCCTTCTGGGGGGGAATCAATATAGGTTTCTCTGCTCATAGCCATCGATTCACACTAAACTGTCAGGTATTAATTTCCCTTTGAGGCTTGTATGTCTTTGAGAAACTTAAGAATTTTGACAATGAATCACAAGTTTTTAGGCATAGACGTGGTTACAGATGAACTACTTGACTTTGAGTGGATTATTTTTGCACAATTTTTTCTTTTTCATTGAAATGGTAGCATAATGCTGTAACATTAAATCTCACTCATCAAATTCTATCAGCAAAGAACTTGAGACAGAAATTAAATCCTCAAACTTTCTAACAGTTTGGAATTATGACAATTGGATTAAATAATTTCTTCCCTCCCTAAGAACATCCAAAATAATTTCACAACTAAATGCTGAAAGTTGCTTTGTAGTGTTTCATTGGAAACCATTACTAATGATGGAACAGTATGGATGCTTTTTTTCACCACTGAGTAAAATTGCAGTTAAAAAACACCAAACCAAGTTTCTTTCATTTGTAAAACTTTTGGCAATTACTTATGTGAAAGACTGCTTCTTATTTATAAAATAACCCATACAATTCTGTGCTACAGTTAGTAGTATTATTTCAGGTCCATTAGTGCTAAGTTTAATTTTTCAAGGTCTCTCAGGGCAGCTAAAATAATAGCAAAAAATTGAAGACATACACTACTAATGAAGTCTGTTTCATAACCTCAGAGCTATGTTCTTGCACCATTTCGACAAAAAGTAATTACTTTCTTTATTTTACCCAAAGGCTAAAATTCTAACATAAGAAAAAAGGGAGTGGGAAAAATACACATTGAATTAAATGTGCAGAATAGGTGAAAATAGAATGACATAATGCTTAATAGTAAGCCTATGAGTGCTGACTGAAACTATTCATATACCCACCAAAAAGAATTTAAGAGGAGAACTGTTTGCTAGTTTTCCAGTAAACACTATTTTTAAGACAGAGCAAATGTACACACACACACACACACACACACATATATATGTATCTGCTTATTTTTATTTTAATCAGAGTGAATTATTCATGTCACTAAAAATGACGGTAGCTTTAGAGCAAATTAGGCTTAAGTTCTGGTTAGTAATGTATGTATTTTTTTCATAACAGGTGTTACAGTCTGACATAAAGTTTCCCATGCTGAATTTTATTCATATCATGTTGAGAGAGCTTTTTTTTAAACTGTAATTACAAGAAGATGTTTTCTTCTCTTTTGTTTTTCCTCCTTACCTCAAAAGCAGTTTTTAAGTGGGGTGGCTACAAGAACAGATTACAGTAATCGGTCATCTATAAGCCAAAATGCATTGCTAAGAAGAATAAATAATATATGTGATTATTGATGTTTATTTTCAGATTTCTGCTCTGTGGCATGCACAAACCAGCCCCTCTGGTCCAGTTTAGAGCAGCAGCACAGACCAGAGGAGCAAGACTCTCACTCAGGGTCAATATGCCAAGCCCTGGCGGATGTCTGGGCTCCTGTGCCAAACAGGAGTCTCCGCCTTGGGCTCAGCTTTCGCCACGATGCCAGACACACTTGTATGCGTGCTCCCGTGCTCCTGCATTCAACTGCTCTATGGTTCTTTTATTTATATCAGCTCACTGGCTTAAATCACCACTGGCATCTCCCAGTGACCATCACCAGATTTTTGTAACCTCCTGCCCCAAATGTGTTAGAAGAATCTGCAATTTGTTTATTGTTTTGTTCCAGCCTGTTCCAGGTTAATCTAGTCATTTAGAGATGGGCAGATCTGGTTGAAAGCTCATTATTTTGGGTTGATCTTTCAGGTAGGCTTCACTGTATAAAATTAGTATTAAAAGTTGTTGTATTCTGCACAGTTTGTGGAGACTGCAGAGCATATTTGTTAGATGAGAGGCATGTTATGAAACCACCATCAGACAATCCTTTACCTGCCCAACGAGGTTATGTTTTTGTTCAGGGTGACAAAATACTCCAAAGAAGCTGTGAGTTTAGCTGGTTTATTAAGCAAATATTAAAACATTTTTATAAAATTAATTCCAAGCTGGGTCTATGTGCTGAGCCTTAAATCAATTTTAAATCATCTAGAGCCATCCTGGATAAATAGGGTCTGAATCTAGCTGTGTTGTTTCCACAGCATTCCCAGAGCTCAGATTATATTTTATTTTGAAACATGGTTCATGAGGGTATTTAGCATCTTTATTAATAAAAAGATTTAGACATCTTTTAAGGGAAACAAGTCCCTCAACAATCTGGATAGAATACTATCCATTGATAGGTCAATTCCTTTACAGTGTTTAAAACATGGTTTCAACACTGCATAGATTCTAGTAGGATATTCCAAAATAAGAGCAGAAAGAGATCAGAAGCCATTTTAATGTGCTCTTCTAACCTCTGTCCTATCCACACATTAATGTGGGGGTTTTTTTTGATCATGGTTTACTGTCATCAGGTACCCCACCTCTTACTTAGCCCAATTACACTACATACTGAATTAATAAAAAAGCCTTAGCATTAACCTGGTCAACAAGCTCAATATCTTTCTGTTTCTAATGTCTATGTTGAAGAATCAAGTCTGTCATTCTCAGACTAAAGAGGAAAATGAAATAAAAATTCTTTGAGTGAAACATAGCTATGCATCTATTCAGCAATTTTTTTCACACTTCTACTTAAATCTCTGCTTATGTCTTCTCTGAAGCATGCTACAAAATGTCAGAAAAGTAGACATCATGAAGGAAATTCTAGGAAAACAAAAATATTTGAGGAAAATAACTCCATTCAGTGATGGGAGAAAGCAAAGAAGCAGAATTCTCTGACGTTTAATTATGGAGTAATTTCGGCATAAATAAAATAGTCCAGTTAAAAAGACTGAAAAATAAGGAGGCACACTATGTTGATGCCTGATAACCTGGGAATCTGTCAAAGCCATGAATATACTCCTGTTCTTTTTCTTCCTGTGAGTGCATCACACTTAAGTGAATCTTCCAAATTGAAGTGGACATATATGTAGGAAGTGAAAAATTTACTTCTAATTTCCTGAAAGGTTAGCTTTAAAGAAATGGGGTTTCACACACTGAATTAAGGAGAGGTCTCCTTGAATTGCAATCATGTGAAAGGAGAAATATCTTACAGAGTTTCAGAGTCAGAAAATGGATACAGAACTCATGGTGATTAATAATAAATTGTTTTGCAGTCACAGTGTTTCAGACAACATTACTACCAATTAGTATGGTGAAAAATATTAATAAAAGTACCATGTTATAAAAAATGTGCTATAGAAAAGCAACATAACATTACACATAAATATTTTTTCTGATTGTTATGTAATCTAGTGATTGGAAGTAATATTAATTTTTCTTACCTTTTCAAAACTAAATTTCTATGAAGATTATAGATTTTATGCATACTCTACCTCTTGGTAATTCTGGAGTTACCTCAAAGGCAAGAAAATTAATTCTGATACCTTAATATCATGGTCATTATTCCACAATTAACCCTTTAACAGAAAATAGGTGAATTAAAGCATTAAAGATGTAGGAATGAAACAAAACAGATTTTTTTTTTTTTCAACCCTGGAATCTGGATAAACTATTTTCAGATTTCTCAAGAGGCTGAACTGCAGTTTTTAAATGACATCTGAACTCTAGCTCCTCATCAAAGAAGTTTCAGGAAAAGAAAGCAAATGTTTCTAAAACCAGATGCTAATTAAGCATCGTTATTAATTATTTTGACTAACAAGCTAAAAGATCATCTGAGAAATGGGTCTAATTAGATCTTTAGTATCTCAAGAAGAAACTATAAATAAGTGTATTAAATCAGAAAAGCATAGTAAAATATATTGCACTTGGGAAGGAGTGTATGTCAGTATGAATGAAGATCAGGCAATATCCATGTAAAGGTCAGATATTTTTGAAATATTTAGGGAAGTAGCTTCAGGGTAGGCTAAGAATGAAGTCTTTAAATTGGATGAACAACAAAAAAAATTCCATTATGAATTTTCCAGACTCTTAGTAACCATAGGATTTTCTGCTATTTAGCATTTTAAACTTCATCAAATTTCCCTTGCTTTTTAGAAACAGTGGTTATAGTTTTCTCCAAAATAAGCAAACAGTAAGTATGAAAAAAGCCAAATAATTCTTCTTTACCAACTCTTTATGTGGATATTGGTGACTGTTGCAAGCTTTGCATTTCAACACTTCTGGAGAAAGTAAGCACACTTGTTTTCAGGGCAGCTTTTAAATATCCTTGACCTTAAGTGACGTGGCATTAAATCAAGTTACACTGAGGAAACAGCACTGACCATTCTGACAACTGATTTCTCACTTGTGATGGATGAATACCTCTATACACTAATTCTCTTAGATTTATAGCTGTTGCTAGGAGCAGTAATCATGGTCTTCTTGAGTCTGAACAGCCTTAAATGAAGTGAAGAGGTTGCCCAAGTAAGCTGCTTGTATTTTTCTTTTGCTGCCTTTTGATGATCACAAAACTATTGTTTATCATTTCCAGAGAACTTTTGTCTGAATAAAGGCCATAGACACTTATGATGAGTGAGTGTTAGAAAAAAGTTGGAAAAATTACTGGAAAAAATTACTGAGGAAATTTAATACTAGCAAGCCAATGTACATGGTGAAATTTTTTTTAAAGATATTGATTTTCAGTAGATTTGGTGAAATAGAGATGGATTAACAAATTAAACTTTCCTAAACATCAAAAGTGTTTCCAACCTCTGTAAAATGGAATCAACATAAGCTTCTTTATTCCTCTAGACACTTTTATTTTAGATAAACATATTATTGCCTTCTTTTTGAAAACACCAGAGTAAGCCAATTGATATATAGTACTTATCCGTTTGATTTTCACTATACTACTTGGAAGTTAAGTAATTTTCTGCATTTTCCCAAGATGAAAGCTACTTAAAATTACAGTGTTAATACTAATCCATCAGACATTGGTTTATGCAAACTGTCCTCCAGGACCTAGTAGATACCAAAGGACTTGCAGGTGAAGTTCACCTGAATGTTTACAAGTTACTAAAGTTCTAATCTTTGAACAGTGGTTATCTCTCTGTGCCTGTATTTATCTTTCAAAATAAATAATAAAAAGAAGAATTTTCATGGTCAGCTCTATGACTTGATGAAGTAAACTGCTGAGATTAGCTCAGTTGGCTAGAGCATGGTGCTAATGCCAGGGTTGTGGATTTGATCGCCGTATGGGCCATTCACTTAAGAGTTGGACTCAATGATCCTTGTGGGTCCCTTCCAACGCAGAATATTCTGTGATTCTGTCAGCATTAGTCACTACGAATTTCCAGGAGAATGCTTAGGATTCACTTCTTTCTGTATAATTTGAGACTGGGTTACTTATCCTTCATAATAATTCTCCCAGAATTCTCTTCAAGCAAGACCAGACAATATAGGGACAAACCTTTGTCTCAGAAAGTTTACTGGAAATATCCAAACTCATTTTAGATTATTATGATTTTAAAAAAGTTATTTTTAAATAACAGGAGCAGGTATTTAGCATGGTAGCTGTATTTAGGTACCTCAGAATGTAGAATCATAGATTATCAAGATCTGGCTACTAAATTAATGGTTTATGTTTCAAAAATTTTTGTATTAAATGTGCAGATTTTGTTAAATGCCCTTAGCAGATATTAAGAAATATGTTTTTACCTTCCCAGGGTCCTTTTCAAAAGAAATTGTTCCTTAGATTTAGAACAGCTGACTTTCTCTTCATGGACTATTCAGATCAGTTTTAACTTTTCAAACCTTCAACTTTTATTGGAATTGTTGCTACTGTGCAAAGCATGTCTAATGTACTGGTATTTATTGCTATCCTGCATTATTTCTTTATTATTTGAGCAATAAACCAGCACACTATTGCTTTGCCCATTGTAATTATCCACAACCCAGGAGATTTTTTTTACCTTCAGGAAAGAAATGAGATGAAACAATATTGATTAGTAAGAAAGTAAAAATAGAATTCGTCCTTCAGCACAATTCCTTCCATAAAGAACTGTTTTGAAGGAAGGTTTTAGCACCTGAACAAGAATATCTTATGTCCGTGGAATCAGCACTAACTGCTGTTAGCTACACTGCTTTCATAAAATTGTATTATGCATTTGATCTTCCTCCCACAAAATTGGAGCCCAGGTGTTTTACAGCATATTAAGAATTTTTATTACATTCACAGTTTTAATACAATTTTTGCAATTAAATATAGATGTAGTAAAGTTAGATATAGAGGTATTTTATCTGGTTTTGCTGTCATGTGCTATTAGTAAAAGTCAATTTCCTACAGTTATTCAAGGAAATACCTATAGATTCTATGAGTATGTTTGAGCAGATCAGGTTTATATGTCCAGAAAAGTTCAATTTTCTAGATTTTTTCCAAACATTTTTGGCTTGATTTCTCAGCACTGACTGCTTCTTGTTGTCTTTGAACTACTGTCTTCTACCTCATCCTCTATTCTATTGCCATCAAATAGGACTTTATGAAAGAAGCAAGTTAAAAATCTCATCAGTATGTTTTTGCTATAATGCTAATATTTCCAACACCCTTGATCTGCTGTCACTGAGCACTGTGCTCTGTAGCAATTTAGATAAACATTACAGAATTATAAATTCCTATGAATTTCATTCACTCCTCAAGTTAACAATGAAGTATGGTAATGCCATTTCTGGCTTGTGCTTATAACTCAATAAATTGCTTACACTGCTTACATACTGCCAGAGTTTTTCTATGCCTTCATATGGATAGTTTTATTTTTCTAGGGATACTTTTGTACAGCAGTTACTTTCCTTTTAAAATGATGAGGTAGTTCCAGTTCCTATTGTTGCAAACTTCAGAGGAGGTATAATAAAAGAGGTTTGTATATGGATTTTCCTACCTTCTCTGGGTACTTTCTTCAATACTGGTTAGGCTTGAACTCATTTAGTCCCCTGATTATTCATTTTGCCTCTGCAATAATTTGTATGCTTTCCTTAAGGTACCTGACTGGAAAGGTTTCTGGCAGAGAAATTCAGTCACAACCTTGGAATAACTTAAATAAAAGATCACACTTGTAAATAGTACGACCACTATGAGGCCGGAAGACTGAGCTAATTCAGGGAAGTAGGTCTTTTCCATTTCTTGCTAATAAACAATTAACAAGTACTTACATGTAACCTTATCTTTAACCTACTTAAAAAAACTATTAGCTTTACAAAACTTCTGTGAGTTGTGTTCAAAACATTTTGGGGGCATCTATACCTGTGATAACTGTCGTACAATAGGGCTGCTGCAGTTCTGGAGGAAAACTGAGAGTTTACAAACATTTGTAATGATCTTGTTAGAGTACACAATTCTGTATTAATTTTATCAATTAAATGTTGATTTTTTAAAAAATCGTAATGTCTGGTTATATCTGGCATTAATAAATCAGATGATCAAAGAAGAAAAAAGACCAAATAAACTGAAGCAGCCTTGTAGTCATGTAAAAAATGCCAAGATATTCTCATGCCATTTACTAAAGTGGATCACCACCATCTCCCTCCTGGGAGAAAGATCTGTGTTTGGCTGTTATAACCCCAGGACCAGAGATAATGCTTTGTAGTTTGGGGGTCGTGAAAACCCTTCACCTGACCTCATCTGCAGGTTACCCCAATATTTAATCTCTCAATGTTTTAGAGTAATGGGTCTTTCTGCTGGTGTTACCCATCTAAGGAGCTTTGCAACCCACAGTTTCCTCAGGGAATTGCTTTGCTTCTGCAAATCCCAGTGGCCAAACTCTGCTATGCAAATCTATGTATATACTTCTTTCAGACTATACCACAAGAAAAGACAACATTTGCTGTTTGCTGCTGAAAGAAATTGCTAAAAATGTGTCATTGAATGCAGGGAAAAAAAGGAAGCATCACTGTGTGAAGTACTGAAGAGAAGCAATAAATAGGACCATACTGATATAACTATTTTGATTTAAGGGCATAATTTTTTCACCCAGTTAGTAATGCAGGCATTAGTAAAGGAACCTCATATACTGTCCTGCTGTAACCATGGCCAAATGACCTGACAATATTGCTTTGAACGTGCGTAAAGATCACCTTAAGGAACTTGTCAACCCAAGTCTATACAGGGAGAACTTCGGAGAATCTCTTGGGGATTGTGAAGAGTTCAGAGTCATTGTAATGTACAGAGCATTTAGATATTGGCATCCAGCGAGTCATGCAAACCTCATTTTGATCCAAGTTTTAAAATGTAAGCAAATGTCCCTTACAATTAAAATAATGATTTATAAGAAATATTAATTATTCATGAGTAGCAACTGATAAGCAGTATATACGTAATTTAGCAGAAGTGATTTGTTTAACTATAAAATCAATTCAAGCAGGTTTAAGACAGTTGAAAAATTTTAGCATTCTCTTTTCATTTGCCCTCTCCCCTTTTCCTCCAGTTTTCTCTGGTAATTTTTAACTGATAAAAACAATGCCACTGAAATGTAGATGTAAAGCAAATTAATTTATGACCATTCAATTTAACCCAGATCTGATTTTTTGTAATGGTAGATCCTGCTTGCTTCATCTGGTAAATACATGACAAAAGTTGTATTTGGATGGTGTATATGCCCTTATTTTTATGTTCCTTATCTTCCAAAAGGGTTGGGCTGCAAGGCCTTTATCCAAATGCAAAGTTTGCAAGCATAAAAGTCATGGTTTGAGCCATGACCACGACATGATTTCTTTTAGACTTGCCAGGAATACAAACTTATAATTTAAATCTGTTTGTAGTTTTCATTCCAGAGAATCCTGTGAGAACTTTAGGGAGATGAACAAAAACCACATGTTTAGATGAGGATTAGAAGCTGCCCTGAAGGTTAAGATAAACTTTAAAGGGGTTCTAATTCTGCCATAGTTCCTGCTGCTTTGTAGGTTTTCTTAGTGCACTTTTCTGTTGCCATTTTTAACTTCAACCCTGGAAACTTTTATTTATAGAAACTGAGCGTGTTGAAGTGTCTTCCAAGCACTGTTGAATATTGTTGAAGCAACTGAAACATTGTCTCTTTTCAAGTCTCTTTAGCAAATATGAAGAGAAGACCAAGCAGGGGACAAAACAGATGTGAGCCTCAAAAGACATTGTCCACAGAACTCTGCTTCCTGAACAAAAATGTCCATTAGAGATTAATCAGTTCTGTAACAGAAAAAGAACTTTGAAAGAATCACTACTGATTAAGTAGTTTTGTCCAGTTATTTTCAGCTAAAAAGGAAACTGAAAAAGCTCAGAGAACATAGTAAACATAAGTTCAGTAAACATTTCAATAACAATACTGAACTCAGTCCTTTCCCTTTCACCATCTTCTTTAGTATTCCTTAGTATAGCAACTTCTTCCTTATAATCTAGTTGAATTTTTATTGATTATGTAGAGTAATAGACTATTAAATAGAGTCATGTATGTAAAGAGTGATTTCTGAGATATTTTTCAGCTGTGAGGGGGGAGCCTTGACTACTATTCCCAGATTAAACAGTCAGAGATGCATTATTGCTGTAGCACAGACTTTCCTGAGCGGTTCTTTGATAGGAGACAAAAACATAAACACAGAGATTTTGGTGAAAGAACTCTGAATTTTTGTTTGCCTCCTGGTACTGCATTTGTTTTACCTTTTCTCTTGGTTGTGAAAAATATAATCACCTAAAAAAATATAATCACTTAAAAAATCACTTAATTAATTACTTTAATTTTTTAAAAAAATTAAATCACTGCTCAAAAGCTTTTCTCAATTCTCTCCTAAGACAGTGTATGTAATCCTGTTGAGCTTTGGCAAGGAAACTCACATTTATGTTTAGAATGGTAAAAAAGGTCGTGCCTTAGCCTACAAGAAATGAAATGTAATGACCATTATATTACTGGAAAGTTGTCACTGTAATAGTATTTCTAATTATTACTCATTCATATTCTTAATTTTTCCAATATTATCTCAAAAAAGGTGTTTTGAAAATATCTAGAGAAGAAAGCCTAAGAATATTGAAGATGTGACTGACCCAACAACAGCTGTCAAAAAAAAAAGATGTAGAAATCTAAACTAGTCGCAAATGGTTTTTCTGCATGTAATGGCAAGTGAATATCTCTCTATTCCATAACTTTTGGTGCTTAATATAAAACATGATGAAGTGTCCCAAGGAAAGAGGCCGCTCCAGAGGTGATAAAGAAAGCCTTGAAGACTATCCTAGACTAGCTGTCTAACTGGGAATAACTGGTTTGGTCAGATAAATCTCAGACTTATGTTACAGATTTACTGAGAATCAAGACTATTAACTGCTTATTACAGGACAGAGAAGAGTATCATGATTCTTTTATATTCCTGATATAACAATGCTAATGGGAATTTTGAGTCAACACAAAATGCAGTCTTACAGCAGACTGGACATTTTGGTGTTTCAGAAGACATGATTTCACTTCAAGTGAATGAGCTCTCTGAAACAGACTGTTATAATGCTTTTAAATATAAAAAATATTGTGCAATTTTATTAAATATTTTCAGATTTGCTATTTAGGCAATGACAACTTGATAACCCCTTCCTTTTTTATCTTCTATCTTCTAAGGCTAGACTGATCATGATATTAAGTGTTCAAGGTATTACACAATATTTATAAGGAAAATGGTATACTACAAGAAACATCTCATCTCTCCATTCTACAAATTAATCACATTGGCCTTTAGTTCAAATTCTTAAATATTAATAAAACTATAGTGTGTTCATGACTCAGGACTCTTTCTAAAAATTCGATTGTATAAAATTCACGTATTTATGTAGGTATTTATATGTGCCACTTAATATTTAAAGACAGAATTATGTAAAGAACTAGATGGGCTGTGCCCCACTAATATTTTGAATAGTTGGAGCATCTCAACCAATGGACTGAAAATCATTTTAAATTCATTTGGCTTTTCAACCAAATTCCACACTTTTAAAAAAGGCTATTAAAAATAATAACTTAAGAATTATTTTGTAAATAGAAGCTAAGCATTTCAAAACAAGGGACAGAAAATAGGTGGCCAGCTTTCTATATTTTCAAATGCCAGAGAGAAAGAGAGAGAGAGAGTAAAAATGGTCTAGTAAGTGGATTATTCATATTATAATTAAACAGTACGTTCTAGTACTTGGTTTTTCAGCTAAAATGTATTCTCTCTACATTTTTCATTTCTAGATGGTCTTAGTTTTCCGCTATAACACAAAATTTTGCTTTGTGGTGCAGCATAATTTAAAATATAAAATTTTCACTAAGCACTTATATTTCTAAAAGATTACTCACTACTGTTCTGTGACTTTCTGTTAACTTACAGAATTTTTGGGGGAGAATTCAATAGTGGGAACAAAGTCTGACATTCCATTCCAAATGACACTCTGTCTATTGCACTAAGCATTTTTATGATGATATAAACATTATCCAGGAAGATTGAAGAGGAAAGAAATTATGAAGAAAGCAAGACAGTAAAGCTACACAGGTTGCAATGTTTTCAAGGACTGACAGTAACAGCACTCAGTTTTGGTTTGTTATTGGGTTTTTTCCTGTAAAATATCTTTCTTCATAAGCAAAAGTGAAGATAGGCGAGAAAAGAGACGTCACATTGTTGTCCCTAAACTCAGTGTCATTCAAGGACCAAATTATTTTCTCTTACTGCCTGTGTCTTGAACTATCTTCATCTTAGGAGCCCAGCAGACTGTGAACTGCACTGTCTCTAGAGCTGTATCTAGCTTTTCTCTCAGCAACCCATAAAAGAATAGATTGTATCTTTGTGTTTGGAGTTTCAATCCCACCTTTTACCTGTTTTTTAAAGTAAATTCCCTGGGGGTATCCAAAAGAATGTAGAAGTTTTTTCCATGTTTTATGCTATCCTTGCTCATAGTTCCCTTAATACGATTACCCTGCCCTTCCCTCTTCCACGATCACTGGTGGTCAGAATCACCTTAGACATTATTCAGACTTTAGGGATTTCTTACAGATTTTTCAGTAAAGAACTATTTGACAGCACACATAAACGGTACTGATGCTTCTGTAGAGAGTGACTTATTTTGGCTTTCATCCTCCCAGCAATGTTTGAGTCTTTGTAGAAATGTGTGTTATTTCTATCTCCTCTATGCTGTGCAGAGCTGGGAATATTTCTGCTCTGCATGTCTCATCTCATTTTAAATACATTCCCCAACAGTACAAGAGGGGATATTTGTAGGGTGTATTTATGAAAGCAGCATTTAAAGTTTAAAAACTATTTAATTTCATATATACTTCCACTCTTGGAGTCTACATGATTTTTAAAATCAGGAAAAATAGAAAAAAGAGAGCTTACAAATAAAACACATAAGAAAATGAAGTAAGAGATAAAGGACTTTGAACGCCATATTCATTTTAAATTGAAGGAAAGTTATAATATTCCATTATTA
Source organism: Machaerirhynchus nigripectus (assembly GCA_013397975.1). Classification (NCBI taxonomy): domain Eukaryota; kingdom Metazoa; phylum Chordata; class Aves; order Passeriformes; family Dicruridae; genus Machaerirhynchus; species Machaerirhynchus nigripectus. The sequence goes on along the minus strand of VZRQ01005556.1, from coordinate 1,203,444 downwards.
GAGGTCAAGTGGTTGAATAACGACTGATCCTTTTCCAGTGGCTACTCCCTAAGTTCCTTCGAATAATATTGTACAAATTCTCAACAGCTAAGAAATGTCAGAGCTCTCCTCAAGCCAAAAGTTTTACCTTCTCTAAAGATCTCTCCTTACCTGTTACGCACAAAACCCACTGTGCCTTGTGAGATTTTTCATTTACTTGAATCGATTTTGAGCGTTTATGCTCATTGCATATATATCTCCTACAGAGCTCCCCAGAGATGATCATCATTTCTTAAAGATGAGATTCTGCCACCTGTTATCACAGAGGATATAAGCTTTGGGACTCTTTAGATGAGAGCTGTCCATGCTTTTAAACTGAGTATATCCACTACTACATGAAGTTTATGTGAAGTTTTTTTTTTGGTACTGGAAAAAATTACTTAGCCTATTGCCAAGAGTACTGGGGAAGTAAGAGAAGTAAACCAAGAAAACCCCAAAAGCTAAAAACCTTACAGCCCTAAAGCCCTAAAAGCCCTTCAGGCATTTTCACATCTAAATTGTAACTGCCCTTTAAGAAGGGGGTCAGACATTCCTGGAGGTTTCCATGGTCTGATACTTTATATGAACCAGATGTGAAGCTGTTATCTCTCCCCTGTTAAGGTTAACAGACAGTAGTACAAACAGGTTTCAACAACTCTGCAGAATGTTTTGAAGTGGGCCAATATTAGACTTTTCCAGAAACACAATTTTCCTAAGTATTACCAGTATATTTCTGGATAAGAACAGGTTTTTAAGGTGAGTTTTCTGTGAAGAAAAAAAAGTAAATGCTTAAGCTCTGGGTAACTAAAAAATAACTTAAAAGTTAGGTGATTTGGTCATGGTGACATCAGAATGAAATAATTTCCTATAAATATGCTTGGAAATGTGAAATATCTAGATGGAAGCACAAGTTCTGAGCTAAATCATATGCTGTAACCCCAAAAAGTTCTGTGGGCACAGACAATTAAAGTAATTTATTTGTACCTTTTGGCACAAATGCTCTGTCAATCTCAGTAAGACCTTAGACACGGTATTTGAAGATTGAGTTTTCATCACAATTTTTGCTTTCTGCATTTCCCAATTTGTGTATCATTTTAGTGACTGAAATAAATTATAAAGTTGTTTGTATATTCATCTTTATATATTCTAGCAGATAAGGTACAGCTTCTAATATAGATAATATTTCTTTTCACTTTCAAATGTAGATGCCAAATCAAGTTTATGTGACTTGACAGCTACCTTCTGCATGGCTGTTATTCAGGGCAGTACAAAGCCTTTCTAAGAAATAAAATCCCTCAGATAGCTTTAACTGAAAATTATCAAGTTGTTTGTTCTTTAATAAATCGGATGTTTATTAAGTGAGAATAAATTAAAATATTTTCATCAATTTAAATACCTATGTTCCACTAACTGACAGATCTGAATTACTAATGATTCACCAAGGGGAAATTTATTCTGTGATAAGAGGATCACTTTTCAATAATCTTTTAAATTATTCAGAGAAATAATACTCTGAGCATTTTAATATATAACATGGATTTGCAAATCATTTATCTCAACTATTTTTTTCAAGTGAATAGAAAATATCCTAAGCAACACGCAGAGAAACATTATTAGATACACATATAAAACACAAAGCTAGATTCATAAACTTATGATTTTACACAAGAGGAGTTTTGCTTTTCAGAAAATTCATCTTCAACATCTGATGGAAATAAACACACGTTTTTCCACATTTTGGAATCGCCTCATTATAATGAATAGTAAGTGCAGAGACTTTATGTCATAAAACTTTTTATTATTACATTTCAAATAGGACTTATTTTCCCTCATTAAACCTGGTTTCAAACCAGACGAAAGAGTATGATAGCTATAAAAAGTAAACAATCTTAATATGCCTATAAGGTGAAAAATATTAGTTGGGGAATGTCAGAAATAAATATAGACTTATGTTTATAGAAGAAGGCAAAAAATTATATTTTCATTCTGTAAAAAAGAATTTAGATGTAGTCATGCTTCACATTAAATTGGGAGCTAATAGTGAATCTGAAACTGAGTTTAAAAGATAAATTCTAGTGAATCTGAAACTGAGTTTAAAATTAAAAGATAAATTCTAGTCAAAACTGAGTAAGTGCAAATATAGCATTTCTGTACACTGGTGTTAAAAGGGCATTACCTCTCCCTTTTCTCCCTTCTCCCTTGAAGTTTTGATACTTAAAAACTCAGAAAAAATAATTTAAGTTTTCTGAGAATGTTGGGATATATATAGTAGGGCAAGTAAAAGCAGAATATATCTTCTCTGTGCTTCAACTAGAACTGAATAGAAAAAAAACATCTGGATAGAAGAAAATGTATAGTCTTTAATTGTGTCATGACCAGAGGCATGATATGACTAGAGCAAATTAATCATAGTTAGGCGTGTATCTATACGCATTTCATCAGAATTAATTCTGGTTTTCCTGTTTTCTTATTTTCTAGATGACATAAAAGATCTTCTGTAGTGAAATATACATTTGCATTGCTACACACCAGAAGTTACAAGAAGGTTTTCTTGACAAGGGTGTCCCCGTTGTAGGTCAGACAGAGAAAAATCAAAGGATTGAGCAGTTTGCATAAATGATTCAGAGAAAAAGAAACAGAACCCAGATAACCTGGATACTAACCTAAGCCATTATCTAAACAGGTAAGTGTTCCTTTTAAGCCTATATACCTGTGAAATTAGACTTCTGCCATGGTAAATGTTTGTAATTCCGCCAGCAGCCTTTTCTTCTGCTTCTCCTCCCCAGATCCTTTAGATGTCATTGCAGTCAGAAGACCAAGTGGGTCAAAAGCAGGAGATGCATGATGCTCCTACGGGGCTTTGGTTCCACATCCCATCATCTCAGCCTTCAGGCTGTTGAAATATCACCCAGTATCTCTTCTGCTCCTCCTTTCTCTCACTAGGAATGAAAGACTTGGTCACAATTTTAGAGATACCAAGAACAAGTATAATGAATGAACTAAACCGATTTCCCCCAAATGTTGTCTGCTCTGGCCTTCCACTTGAAGTAAGATCAAAGAACAGGCTGAAACTCATTTTATCTGGGAAAGATGGTGAAATAGAGCTGTGCACAGATTTGGATTCCTCTGGGGCTCTGTGCAAGGAGTCTGAAAACCAGCTGTTCTGCATAAGTAGAAACTAAAAATAATAGAAACTTAGCACACTTTTACTAACATTTAATTTGCAGTATATTATAAGGACCACTTTCTTTAATTGGAAGCTTAACAAAAGACTTTGTAATAACTTGCTGCTGCCAAATAATATCCAGATTGCTGTTCAAGTAAGTGCAGCTCTGGAAAATTAAGAGACGGCTTTAGAGCATTCTTTAGATTCTTCATGTGCTTGTGTTCATAAATTCTTGGTTACTGATGATCACAAATACTTACTGCCGTTCAACTGAATTACATTATTTTGTTTTTAGACAGTTGAATGGATTAGCTACAAGCCAAATGATAATTCACACAGCTAAAACTATTTAAAAGGATATAAATGATTTGATTAATCTCCAAAAACAAGACAGTGGAAAATAAGGTTCAAATCTTTTACACTCAGCTAAACACTTTACTACACAGAGTACTGTGAAGTTACAGTGCCTAATGGAATGATATTTTTAATGTATGATATTTTAGTCTTATATTTTCAATTTTAATCTGTGGTGATATCTTATTGTTTAAGAATATAGTTCTTAATTTTTAGAAGAAATACTCTGTTGGTTTCTACTCGTGGTAATGTCATCCCTTCCCTGCAGGATCTGCTGTAAAGGAGAGCATCTTTTCCAGGGCTGATGGCTTTCTTCAGGAGTCTCTTTGTTTTTTGAGTTCTTAGCAGATATGTTTTCTCTAAGTTTCAAGATATCATCTTCTCTCTGACTTCAGGGAACTTAGGGAGAATCATCCTTTCCAAGTAAATAAATATTTGTGGTGTACATTTCTAACACAAGACTCCTCCTTTTTTTTTTTTTTAGTATAAAATGGAAGTACATATGATTAATGAAACTATCTAAGTTGTTTAGAAATATTTTGATGTACCCAGTCTTTCTTTTTGTTTTTTTGTTGGGTTTAATGCAAATATTTGTTAAATGGACTGGAAAACAAATAACTATTCCTACAACTTTGAAGAGTGAATTTATTCTGGTACCAGTCCCATTAATAACTACAAATGTACATAAAATTAGAATCTGTTTTCCCTGTTTTCTCAAGGTTGTGCTGTTTGACTGAAGTTGTTCACTAAAACACAGTTTCCACTGGGTAGATAAATAAGTAATAACTTTTGTGTATCTGAGTCAGTTCTGTTTATTGACAGGGAATTGATATTCTCTCCTCCAGTACTCTCACCTCTCTCTCTCTCTCTTGCTGGCAGTTTGCTCTTCCCTCCAGGTCTCCATTTCATGCATCCTGTCAGTTGGTCAATATAAAGCTGTAGTTGATTCAGAGGAATACATTCACTTTTAGGATCTGATGGATTGACCCTGGTGAATCAAACTCCCAACCTCCTTTTTGCTGACTCCCCTCTTACTGGTGATGGAGAGAAAAATAGAAGAAAGTTGAAACTCATGGATCAAGGTAATGACAATTTCACAATAAAAGCAAAAGCTGTGCTTGCAAGCAAAACAAAGAGAAATTAATTCGGTTCTGCCCATCAGCAGGCAGAAGTACAACTACTGGAAAGTGGGACTTCCAAATGCAGTTGCTTGGTAAGGTAAATGCCATAACCATGAATCTCACATCTTTAACCTACTTGCCCTGAGTTTTTATTGCTGAGTTCAACATCATGTGATATTGCACATCCCTTTTGTCAGTTTGGATCAGCTGCCTTGACCATGTTCACTTTCAGTCTCTTGGCCACCTCCACTTTACTGACTTTGGGAGCAAGTGGGTGGGAGGGAAGAGAAGATCGTGATTTTGTGCAAGCACTACTCAGCAGTAGCCAAAATATTGATGTGTGTTATCAACCCTGGTTTAGCCACACATTGAACACACAGCATCATACAAGCTAACCTGAAGAAATTTAACTCAAAACTTTATCCCATTCAAACCCAGTATATAGAAATACAATAAGCAATATATATGGAAAACATTGAGGCTGTCTTATGAAATAGATGAGAGGTTGTTACAATTGACTTTCTAACTAAAGACACTGATTTGGATTTTTATCTCATGTCCTATTGTATCTGGTTTTCTTAATATTCATAGAAATTTCAAATCTTCAGACATTTTTTCCCTTGCCTGAAATTACTGAACAGGAAAAATAGTTACTAGATAGGGACAAATAAAAATAAAGTGAAGTATACAGCCCAATCGGGCAAGGCTTGCTTTCTATGATTCCAAGCAGACCTCCTTTCTCTTCTACCTTTTTCAGGGTTATACTACATAATCAATTAAAAGGACTATGAAAAAAAGAAATAAATTACTATGAGATTAAGTTTAGTGATAGTACAAAATCAAAAACATGAACAATACACAGCAGAGAGCTACAGACATTCCAATGCTCTACTTTTCTGCTTTTATTAGAACACCAGAGACTTGCCCAGTATTGGCCAACTCCACAGTCTCTTACACCATGCTACATGAGCTAATACTCAAGTTCTTTCTACTCTTCTGAAACAAAGGGCATTTTACTGTTCCATTGCTTATGGATGCAGCACAGTAGCTGTGGAGAGAACTTCCTAGGTTCTTCAGCCTTGTCTACTGATATTTCAAGCACAGAATAATAAAAGAAGAAGCTCTTTGCTCAAATTGTCTAGAAGGTGGATGCATTAAATCATATAAAACATTGTCTGGAGGTTTCTGTCTGTTTCTTTCTACTGACTAAGGACAGTCAAGATTTCAGGATTGAGTTGCTCAGGCATAAAGATGCTTAAAATTAGGTAAAACAAATATACCTTAGATGCTGAGTGTGGAAGGACCCACAAAACAATTACACCATAAAGCAACACCACCACCACCCCAAAGCCTCAATACCTTAATTAAATACAAAATATGTAGTAGAAGACCACTAAATCCTACATCACCAGTGAGCTACAGAAAGAGGAAAGATCAAGGCTAAACTAGGTCAATTCAAGTATTTATGAATATAATTCATAATAGTTTTACTTAAACTATTACTAAAACTCAATCTTTCCCAACAATGAAGAATAAAAAACAAAATCCTTACCAGTCATTGACTATCCAATCTCAAAAAAAAAAAAGCATTCTGTGTCCAGGCTGGACAATCAATTTAATCCACCGTGTAAACAGGCAGCTGATTCAGGCAGTGAGCTCTACCTAATGCAATAAAACACATATGGCTTGCGAAAAAATCTCAAAAATAACAACAAAAAATCCCAACATCATTCCATTATATTTTCAAACTGCACAGAGGCAGTAAACCACAATTTCACAATATATTCCTATCTGTGGGAATTTTTTGCAATGCCTCCATAGGCTTAACAAACTGCGCTTTAGATCAATTTTGATTCTGTGCCTCAACAAGAGATTCAGGTGGTTATTTCAGAAGTTCACTTGCCAAATGATCTGAAACCTTATATAATATCCAGTCTAAACTTATTCATAGCCATTTATCATTTACCAATATTATTCCTAAAATTAAAGGCTTTTTCTTTCCTTGATATATCTCCTCTCAATGTAGTTATAAAAAGTCATTATATCCCCTCTTAACCTTCCCCAGCTAGGCTAGGCAAACAGAGCTTTTCCTAATCTTTTCTTTGTAAAGTAAATATTCCATTCCTTTATTCATATCTCTTCTCTAAATCTGATCCAATTTAAATTAATCACTCCTGAGAGAAATTATTAGATATGTACACAATATTCCAGATGAGGCCTTGTGTTGCGTTATTTACATTCCGCTTTCACTTAGAAGAATGTGTCATTCAATGCATTTTACAACAGCAGTAGCCTTGTTTCAGGGCTACATCATTCTTGCAGTTCATACTCAACTCCAACAAATATCACCAAATATTTTACCCATTTCCTCATATCAGATTGACAATGTTCCTTTTGTAGCAAATTTTTATTATTAATTCTTGAAAATATACCTTTGAACTTTCTGGTGCTGAATTGCATTACATTTGTGTGATTCCTTTCCTTAGAATGAACAGATCCTCTTGATGCTGACTCAGAACCTTGTAGTTTGTTTCTTAACTGTATAAGTAGTTTTCATTTCAATGCCATAAACAAATATAGTATATCTGTTCAGTTCCAACACTGATGCCTGAGAGGGGTCAGTGCTGCTTTTCCTTCAGCCTGTCTTGCTATTTGAGTATAGCTGGGGATAGTGTCCCTCCTACAGACTTCTTTCACACCCTGTGCTAATCACAACAATCACAATGTTTAATGCTAATTTTCCTTCAAGAAATCTTATCAAATGTTTATCTTAAGTCTAAGTAGGGTAGCTTTATTTTATTAGCCTCTGTAGGAAGTCAGTTATCTAAAAAGATATTGTTAGTCTGACACAATCTGTATGAGATAAAATCATGTTGTACTGTAAGTTCAATTTGCCTCTATGACCCTAATTAGTTCTTGTTCAGAATCTGCTCTAATGCTTTGCATAGCATTCTAATCAAATTATCTGCTTGGATCATGAGCTTTCCCCACTTCTTTTTATCTTTATACTACATTTGTTCTCCAAAGTTACTACCGCCAGATTTACAGTTTACTTTTAAATGGCTTCTACTAGATTTGCAAAACCATATGCTAATTAATTCAGTTGACTTGAGCATGTTATCAAACCCTAAACCTTTTACAATTAGAAATAACAATTTTTCTTCAAATTTCTGTACCAGAATTTGTATCATGGTCTTCACATTTGAAGCAGATGATGTATCTTGTCATAACAATGTTGCTCAAATTAAAAAGACCCAACAAAACTAACAACAAAAACCAAAACCCAAACAACACAAACCCAAATCAAAATCCATAAATGATAGGATTAATTAAAAATTGTGGCCATTTCTAGATCTTCTTTGCTGTTTTCTAATTCCAAGTATAGAGAAACCACCTTATCTAGTTTCTCCTCTTTTCCTATGAAAAGAATAATGCATAAAGATTAGTATGTAAAAAACCCACTTTGTGTTTTAGTTGCTAATTCTAGGGTAAGGACTTTATTTACTTTTAATATTTCAGACTCTAAAATATTGTCATTCTCCTAATGAATCCCTCTTCCCTATTCTTTTTGTCTCTGTTCTTCTTAATGAATCCCTTTTACACTTCTTTTTAATCTCTTAATAATCTTTTTAATCTTCTTTTTAAATCCCTCTTCACATGATTATTCATGTTGAAAAGCTCTTTTATACAAGTATTTAGTTTTCCTCATCGAATACATGCTCTAATCGTGTTGGAACATTTTACTTAAAAGTAAAATAAGAGCTCTTCCAGGTCCAGTGGAATTCTTCACTCTGAGGATGGGAAGACACTGGAACGGGTATCCCAGTGAAATTGTGGATGTCCATTCCCTGGCAGTGTTCAAGGCCAGGCTGGATGGGGCTCTGTGCAACCTGGTCTAGTGAAAGGTGCCCCTCCCCACAGCAGGGGGGCTGGAACCAGATGATCGCTAAGGTCCCTTCTTAACCAAACCATTCTCTGAATTTAAATCTCAAATTTTCCCAAACTAATCAGCCTAATTAATTTATTCCCTGAGCATGCAAAAGTATGACTTTTTAAAATCCCAAGGATTATTTAAAGATTTAATATTGTCTGTCTTGAAGATGGGCTTTAACTGAGCTCCCTCCACTTCTCACAGGAGAGCCACCACTATCCTGGTGGCATTCTGTAAACTCACGCCAGTTTATTCAAATCCTCATTCTTGCACTAATGGAAGTCCAAAACTGGATGCAATAGTCCAGGCGTGGTCTAACAAATGAAACCATTCAATGTGATTAATGAATTCAACTTTGCTAACTGTTAATTCTTCGTACCTAAATAAAGTACCTGGTTCTTTCTTGAAGGTAGTGAGTGAAGTTGAGACTTCATTCAGTGAGAAACACAAAGTTATAAATTTTTATAACTATATTTTTCATTGTTTTGAATTGTGGTTCTTCCAATTTGTGGGGGAAAAATCAAAACAACTTTCTAATAACTATAGATAGAAAATCAAACTCTTCATTGAAAAATCAGGCATGCCTAAAAAGCCTCACACCAGTAACAGTGAAGATGATAGCAAATAGGAAAACGGAAATTTTTCTGGACCATTTCATATGGATGTATGCTAATGATTCCACAATTTCAGCATGCATTTGACAGAAAAAGTCAGTTTGATCTCTGTCATGAATATTCTTTTCAAAATCTTGTATAAAAATTTTGGTGAGCTTATGCAGGATATTGAAGAAATATTTTTGTCTTTGCAATCTGAGAATGGAAGTTTACGTGAATTTGATTTATTTTGAGGAAGAATTAATGCAGTATTTGGAAACCAGATATTATGCAGAGGACTTGAATCAGATGTAAAATAAAATTCCACATAAAAAAATAACCTCTCAAAAATTCAAGAAGAAAATGAATTAATCTCTTTTCAGTGTACACAATTCAGACTTAATTGCTTGGAATCCTAAGCAGCAAATTTGATTTGAATGCAACTGTACTTTAGTGGGGTGGTATCTTTCAATTGATTTGGCACTTGGCTGCAAATTAGGGCTCCTTATTGTGTGCACATTGATTTGTTTTGAAATAGTTAGGATATCTAAAATGAACAATTAACTATAAACTTAGATTTAATACCTAGGCCTGGAGGTCTTTTTGGGTTTTTTTTAATTGTAGAATCTAATAGGTTCGCATAACCACCTATGATACCTGGGAAAAAAACCCAGATATGTGCTCCTTCCTCAGTTAAAAAAACTAACCTGTTGATAGGGCAAAATTTGTATCAAATGGAAGCTAACACTGCAAAAATTTAGAAAAGCATAAAACTAGTGATTGAGCAATATAGATATAATAAGATAAATATCCACTCTAACATTTTTTAGGGCAGTCCTTTGCCTCAATTTCCACAGATCTCAGTGTTGCCATCCTTGAAATAATGTCTTTGAACCTTATTTTACCTTTCCTTTCCATTTATGTTCCAGTTTACATTCCAAAGTAAAAAATTTCCTAGAATAACAAATGGATCCCCATCTCCTTTTTCCCTTTCACACTACTATAACTCTCCATTTACTACTGAGACTCGTTATGCAATGCTATTTGCATGTAAAGGAAACATGGTTATCATTGATGCTTTTCCTGGATTAATAAACTTTTCCATCTCTGGTCTCTCCAATTCCATTGTGTTTTGTGTTGTAATGTGTCATGTAAAACCTTCATTACAGTGCATTCCCTTTTTGCAATATTCTATATTTTTGTAATACTTTTGTAATAGTCTATATTTTCAGTGGAAAACTTCCACAAGTTCCATCAAACAGTTCAGATCTGAAGTTTTACTTTGATCATTTCATGCCATACACGATAAGCACATATTATTTCCAAAATATAAGCATACATTTTTATCCAGAATTGTTTGCATATAAGCTGGCTACACAAGCAGAGAGTTTTCTGAAGAGGCCACTCAGGGGACATTAATTATATTTTTAGTTGTTCATAGCTGCACAATTATTTTATAATCTATAATTCTGGATAAACTTTAAAAAGAATGACTGAAAAAAACTACAAGGCTCTAAATTGTGCAGTTGCCTGTGATACCAGTACCTGCTCAGTTTGGTTTTTCTACCAGTTTGTTAGGACAGAATAGGGGACCTGCTTACATTAGCCACCAAACCATGTTTGCAAGTCCTTTCAAGGCCACTATAGAACAGAAAGGAATTCTGAGTGATTTTATGTTTCAGGTAGTAGTCATACAGTCATATATATATATATATATATAATATATATTGTTCTGCTTTGTTTTCTAGCTAAAGTCACAATTAAAAACCTGGTTAATTTTCTAAGAGATGCAAAACATGAATTCATCAAAGTATTTTAAATGGTCAGTATTCAGGAAAGGCTTTTGTTTTGCATGATCACTTTTCTCATTTTACCTTAGCTGCTAAGAGTTTTTTGAAAGAAAGCGTCTTGTTTGAAGGTCTTTCAGATGGTAATAAAGGTGCTACTAACTTCTTTTTTTTGTGAAAATTTTAAAATGTTATAGTAGAGAATGTCTGGAAAGGTCATCTGGTTCCTTCCCTGAGGCAGAATCAGTTATACCCAATGGTTAACTGAGGAGGTCAAAAGAAGATTTTACTGCTGTCCTTGTTGAAGTCAGATCTTCACTCAGGATTGAACAAGCCAAATTACACAAAAGGCTAAGGAAGAAAACAGCACACACAACAGGCAGTCTCAGCTACTCCTTTAAGACCTTGCAAACTTGTAGAGCATCGAGTGATTTAAGAGATTGCTTTTAGCTGTTCTTTCCCTGTGGCTCACAGCAGCACTGTGATAAAGATAGTCTTCGTTCACTAAACTGGCTTTCTTTATCAAAAGATAAAAGCAGAAAAGACAGAGATAGAGAAGCAGAAAACAATAAGGTAGAAAAAGAAAGCAGGTAAAAATGCTTGTAAGATTATGCAACCATTTTTTATACAATAGATTATGTCCAAGATTTGCCAAAAATGGTGAAGATAGAAATATAGTATGAATAGTGTAACTTTGCTTTCATTCAGGATGTTTGATGCTAAAGATCAAAAACTGAGATGGCTGAGTGAATGGATATTGAAAGGGCAGGTTTGTTGCCAGATTTGGCCATGAAGACACTTTTGATACTTCGTAAAAGAGGAATAGATGAAAAAGCTCAGTTGCTCAGTATTTTATTGAAAGTGCATTCTGGGGAAATTTTCAACATATTACTTTAGGTGCATTGATTTTTGTTCCCCCATTCTCTCATTTATGATACGTTGTTTTAGCTTAGCCCTTCTTTATTTGATCAGAGTTTTTATTATTCTTATTGACATTAATTGTCCTTTTTTTTGACTCTTACAATTTCTTTCAATATGCAAAAATAGTATTTTGTTATTGTGAGTTTTGTAAATTTCATGTTTAAAATACCCATATGAAAGGGATAGTCACCTCTTTTGACCAGCTGGTTGTATGCAGTGTTTGATGCACCTCAGGATGGCGTTTGCCCTCTTGGCTGCCAGGGCACATCACTGGCTCATACTGAGCCTGGTGTCATCCAGCACCCCCAGGTTCCTTTCTGCAGGGCTGTTCTCCAGCCACTCCTCTCCCTGTTTATACTTGTGCCTGCATTCTTACATACCAGGTGCAGGATCCAGCATTTGGACTTGTTAAATTTCATCCTGTTAATCATAGCCCACTGCCCCAATCTATCTAGACCTCTCATCAAGGCATCTTGTCCCTTGAGAGTCAACAGCACTCCCAGTTTGGAATCATCGGCAGATTTACTACCAGTGCAATCAACTCCTGCATCTAGATAATTGATAAATACATTGAACAGAGCTGGTCCCATGGCTGATCCCTGAGGAACATCACTGGTGACCAGTCAAAAGTCACATTTAACTCCATTCTCTATAACACTTTGAGCTCTGCCATTTGGCCACTTCTTCACCCAGTACCCTATGTACCTACTCGTCTCATGGTTGGTCAACATGTCCTGAAGGATATAGTAAGGAACAGTATCAAAACCTTACTAATGTTCAGAAAAATGATATACACTTCCTTCCTGTGACCCACTAGGCAGATAACCTTATTGTAGAAGGACAGCAAATTATTTATACAGGATTTCCCCTTTGTAAACACATGTTGACTGTGCCTGATGTTTGCATTGTTCTTTAGATGCCTTTCAATAGCACTTCTCAAAGCCAAGACAAATTACAAAGAAAAATTGCTAGAAAGAAAAATGCAGATAGAAAAACATTTGAATATAAATGGGTAGCACTTGAAGAAGAAAGACAGGATTGCAGAATTCAGGAGTGCAGTTCATCCAAACACTCATTTAAGTTCATTATGAGATAAAAGCAACAACTAAAAGCTCAAATCAAATGGGCTAAAGGGAAATAAATATCAGCCATGTAGTAAATAAAAAATATTGACAATCATAATAATCCCATTACCTCTTTAACTATAACAAGTACACAATATTTTACTTCTAGTAGTAGCATGTTATTTCTATCCTTTTCCATGTCCTCTTAAAACACGAAGAACATAAACATGGAAAAACCAGTGCATGCACTGCTATGATGTCAGAGCTATGGAAAACTCTTGGAAGTGATGGAAGTGATATCTCAGCCTGCTTAGGACAAGCCTTGAAATAAATTTTTGCCCCTTTTGCCCATTTTTAATGGTAACATAATTACATCTTCCTTTCTCAAGTTACAGACCTGAGATTTTACCCACCCAGATTCCCACAATATGACACACATCAGGTGGGTTTCCTACACTTCTCCATCACGTGCAAGAATTTATCACTGGTGTATGATTAGAGGTATAAGTCAATATCCTGATTTTGTACTAAAAAAAACAACAAAAATCCTCCCACTAGTTGTCAATCATTCACTAAGTCAGTGAAAAAGCTAAAAAGATTCAATAGTGAAAATTTTTTAATTAGTTGTCTCAAAAAATGTTAATGATACCATCCCTAGGAGAACTCTGACCCACTGGTGTTAGCAGAAGACAGAAAACTGTGTCAATACTCAGAAAAGGTAAAAAAAGGATGACTAGATAGAAGTTGACTACTTTGACTTAAATCTGAGAGAGATATAGGAAAATTTTTAGAGGACTAGATTACTAAAAAATTGAAAGAAGAGTGCAATTTGAATTATATTTGTTATGGATCTTGTAAAACACAACTGATTTTATTACATAAGAAGGTTAAAAATTGGCAACTGAAAAGATATAATACAGAAAAACTTTTAGAATACACTCAGTATTATATTTGCATTTTATGTTGATTAAGAATTAATGTAAATATCAATGAATAGTATGTTCAAAGAATTTGAAAACTGTTAGTGGACACAATAGTTCACAAAATACCCTACCAGTTCTGATAAGGCCTTACTAATATTGACATTGTACCTGATAATGTTCAGTGGTTGTATTGATTATCTAGACATTGGACTACTATCTGATGATGTTTACAGATAACGTAAATTGTATTGGAAAGCTAAATAATGGCAAAGGACGGGCAAAAGACGTCCTTCATCAGAGATAGCAGGAAAACATTCTGACTGCCCAGTGTCTCAACAATACACCGTGGGTGTACAATTAACATTTCAAATTCTCAGTGAATTAACACAGTCTAAATAAAGAAAGAGGTGGCCAGAATTAAACAAAATTGCTATGCTTTACACAGACATCTTTCCCAAACTGAAGTATGTGTAGAACAAAATTTTTTATGTGTAGAACAAAATTTCTTTGAAAACACAGCCAAATGAAAACTATATTTCCAAGGAGAAATGAGTGATGATCCATGGGAAAATATTAGTAGTCATCACACAGTTTAAGTAATCTTTATAGTTAAAAGTCATCTAGCATAGTTGCTGGATCAGGGAAAGGGATATTTAGCAATACTATTGAGGTGATGTCTCTCTTCACAAGTTCTGATGAAACTGACCCTGGAACAAACACGCAAAACCGGTGCCTCCATTTCTGGCATTTATTTCTTCATTTATTACAGTTGAAATATCAGATAATGTTTAGAAAACACTGTAACTCTATAAGGTACGAAATAAAAAGCCTCTCCTAAGTATACTTGTGATGCTTATAATATGTTTATATGATTTACATAAATAGTTAAAGCTTCCATGCTGCCTGGTTGCATGACTGCTGATCCTAGTGGGATGCGACCATTGATACTAATAATATAAACTAAAAAATGAACTTATAATACAAACTAAAATATGAACTAATAATATAAAATTGTTCATTCCTAAAAGAATATAGAAAGTCTGTTGAGATACCTTCGAGTAGTTCCCTGCTGCATGAGTTATTTTCCAAGAGAAAGGAGACGTCGCAGATGGTCATAGGCAATCCAATATTAGCATCCTTGCAATGTGATGTTACACATGAAGAGACAACCGTCCAGCTGGAAGGCATTAGAGCACATGCAAAAGTATAGTCGAGTCACAATATCACTTCAAGCTAGTTGTATCTAAATTACTAAATATCGTGCTAATAAAATTGGACAGGTATGCAGTAAAATGGAAAGGATAAAAAATTACCATATTATCAGGGATAAAACTGCAATGTACAGCATTATTTTGCTGTAAATTATTTTGTGATAAGACACAAAATTACCATTTGATACGTTATAATTTATTATGTGATGCTGAACAACAGAAAATATATTCAGATAATGGATTAATAAAAAAAAGGTAGCATCTTCTACCTAGTATGCTATCAGTTTATTAATAAATGAATAAAATAAATCTTTATCTTGAAGCCATATTTATTGATAACATAAAAATGTCTCCATCGTTGCATGTTTTTGGAAATAACAATGATGTTGTGGCAACAGAAGATAAACAATATTAGTCTATGTTAATTACAGTTAAAAGACATTCATGATACAGGACCATAGGAGAATAAGGGTCAGCCATTCTGCAACGTCAGGCAAAGTTTATCAAATAACCTCTGCTATACTGATATATTTGTCCTTTACATTAGATCAAACAGCCTCATACATTTTAACTATTATCTTTATCCCAGATTTGTAGGCAAGCAAGGCCTTTCTATGTGAAATGCCAGCTGCCTTGATATGTAAATGAGTCTATGGCCTAGGGTCTTGATAGTTTAAAATGATAGTTTAAAAGGGCTAGGGTGCTTTCCTACAGTGTTGCGTTCAGGTGCTCCGCTGTACCAGGTAGGTGAAATGTTTTGTCAAGTTCTGTACATGCAGAGCAGACACAAAGGAAATACCTCAAAGAACTGTGCTACAAAAAGTCCTTTAAGACTTTTTTCAGGAAGCAGTTCCCACTTCTTCAGTGCCAGCTGTCACATACCAGCTGGAACACAAAGTGCCTGGTGTATCAGAGGGGGGAATATGGAACTTTGTTCCTTTACTAACCTGAGTACTCACATAGTAGGGAGTCTGTGGAGCATTAGTACGTGCAGTAGCTAAAAGTTTAGCCACAATACTTGAGCAGACTCAGCATATATATTCCTGTTAGCTGAGAACAAATTCCGTATTTGTTGTGGAATACAAAAATGATTAAAATTCACGCTCTTTTAGCATTCATTCAGACCAGGTCAGAAACTCAGTCTTTATTACTAGGAATAGTTCAGGTATACACAGAGTGCTTCTATCAATCTAAGCAGATGAAAGAGCTAAGGGAAGTATAAGGCCAAGAATGTAACAGCCCAGCCCACAATGTTTTTATCCCAGGGTAGGTTCTTCTTAAGCCTTTTGGAGACATGCTGAGCTACAACCAGACTCAAAGCACATCATGAGCAGAAACATGTAGACCATGAAATGTGATACACATTCCTATTCTCACTGTCTCTTATGTCATAGTATGCCATGTTATAGTACCTTCAAGATCTTCTGTCCTAGGTTGCAATACAAGATGTAACCAAATTAAATAAAAAGTATGTACTCCATTATAATCTTCACAAGCTGTTAAAAAGGTGGGGCTGTGCTCGTTATCCCCTACCATGACTCACCCCTGATAACTCCCTCCGGGAGCTGTCTCTGTTTAATGGGCAATCAAGGACCCACCGTAAGACTCAGAATTACATCAGCCCATTGTGAGAGGCTCTGCCCCAGGCATTCCCATGTGGATATAATCTGGGGTTTGGAACAGCACAAGCAGCCTTACCTACTGGGTTCCCAGAGGACAAGAGCTACACAACCACCACTGGACCTTCCAAGGAGGACCAGACCTTAAGATCAGTGCTTCAACAGATCCACTTCCAAGAGAACTGCAGCCACCACCTAATTGGACTGCTACCACCCAGGTCACATCCTGACTCTGTCAGGTTACTCTAGTATTTCTGTATTATTGCTTTGTTATATATATTAGTAAAGAGCTGTTATTCATATTTCTCATATAATTGCCTGAGAGCCCTTTAATTTCAAAATTATAATAATCTGGAGGGAAGGGGCTTACGTTCTCCATTTCAAGGGAGGCTTCTGCCTTCATTGGCAGACACCTGTCTTTCAAACCAAGACATCTTCCTAACCGTTATCAAGCATGTCTTGCCTCACAAAGGAAAAAAGTTGCAAGCTACAACAAACAAAAATCCCACCATTAGTCTTCTTGCCCAAATATGAACTGTTCCTGTCACCCAAGAAGTAAGTGATTTGCAGGACCAATCTGATTGTGAAGTACATATTGTTTACAGAAGGCAGAAATGAAGAGTGAAGATTAATAATGAATGATTGAAGATGAATAATGAGAAGGAAAAAAGAAAAACAAAAAGGAAAGAGAGAATTAAAATAACAGGGTTTTCCCAACAATAAGTTAATTCCAATTTATCATTCAGATTTGATGGTGACATAAAGTGCCAACTCAGACATTTCTGTTCTGGAGTAGAAGGAATTAACACAGAGCTGATGGACACACTCTTCCGCCAGATTGAAGCACAGAGCAAACAAAAGGCAAATTAATTGCACTTTTTATTAAATCTCATAGAGGACAGGAGTAAATACCATTTTCATCATCATGTGCATTGAGAAAAGGTAATACAAATTTACAATGAGATGAATATGGTTCCAGTAATTATTCCCCATTTTATTCTGGAGGTGGTTTTTTTTTTTTCCAAAGTGTCCTGTAGGCAGAATTTCTGGTTTAAATAGTGAATTCTACAGTGTAGTAAAATAAAGTATTTTAAGACCTTGTATGTTGCACTGATTTCCATTACAATTTGCAGTGCAGTTTAGTCTGTATCTTTAGCATTGAAAGGAGTTAATATAGCTTAACAGATTCATAGTCCTGACAGAATTAAAAATATATTGAAAATAGCTCTTGAAAATTATTTACACTTTTTGGAGGGCTTCTTATCTGCATTTTGACTGTTATGTAATCTGTACCTCTTGACACAGAAATTGAAAGACCTTTTCTTGTTTAGATAATACATCTTCCATGCAAAAAATAATTTGTTGATTTAAATAAAGGGATGGGGAAGAGAAAGATACTGAATATTAAATAATTTGAAAAATAAACTAGGTAAATTACTCAAAAGATAAAAAGCTCATTGATTTCAAAGAAAGAAAAAAAATCAAAGTCAATGTAATTCCCCTCATTTCCCAGAAAATCATTGTTTCACACATAAAATAACATTTACAAAGAACTGCAGACTTGATGCTAGTCACTGTGGATTAAAATCTGTAGTGTATGCAGTACCGGGCATACTGGATTTCATAAGTGTCTCTTTCTAAGCAAAAATCTATGTCTAGAAAGATAGATTGTAAACTGAACTGAAGGTTATTACTTCCAGACAGAGCAATAAACATGTGACTATGGTTATTATGTCAGACAAGGCCAGACCACCTTTATTATTTACTTTGTGAAATGGGATTTTAGGAAAATTCCTTTTTCAAACATTGTAATGCTGAAATGTGTGATGTAAAATGCAAGTCCAAAAGTTTCAAAGGGCATGATATGCACATGAATAGATCTAGGTTTGCTGGAGAGAAAATATGTCAAATTTACATTACATTAGTTTGATTTTACTTACATAAAATTGCAAATCTTGTACATTTACAGTTGAAATACTGAATTAGGTCTTTGTATTACAAATGATCAAACAGCAAATTTTTTTTTCTTAAGGAAGTGCTAATCTATCATGTGGGGCTAAAAAAGCTCTCTAGGGACAGCAGAGAGAGACAGATAATCTAATATGGCAAAGGAAGAATTTCTGTGATTGTTTTTTCTGGATATTTCCTAGTTTTCCTGTTGCAAGTTCTGAGATTCTGTACTAGTAGGGAAGACAGACAGAAAGACTTTCACAAGTTTAAGATAAACATAACAGCTTCTTTTCTGTTTGGAGAGTAATTCACAATCTGTACAAAACCAGCTAACATGACCCTGATTCAGAAAAGTATTCTCAATACTTTTTTTATAACCTCAAGCTTTGTCGTATCCAAGGCAGGAACATTCACAAGTATCTGACAACTAAATGAACCATGTATTTTTGAACTACTTCTACTGTTTATGTGGGGAAAAAAAAAAGTTTTTGGAAAAGCATATAATTTATTTTTTAAATGGCATTTCTAGGAAGTACTAAATTAATTTGAAGAAAATGGGGAAAAAAGTGAGCAAAAAATAGAATAAGAGGGAGAAAAAACGTAGCAAATGGTAAGTAATCTTGTTTATAAGAACTGACATAGATATTTTGAAAGGGAGGCAAGAACCCAAATATATGGTTCATGGTCAAAATGCATAAAACACCCTGCATGTGGTGAAAACAGAGAGGATAAAAAGAAAACATAACGATGTTTAAAGATCCTGGTTGAATGGGATTAGGAAGAATTCCTTCTATATTGCTTCTCTCAGTTAAGGCTGTTGGGCTGATAAAAGTTCTTACTTAAATGCTAGCAGTCCCACCATGACCTTTGCAATGTTCCCTATCACCTTTCTTAGAGAGTGCTGCTTTTTTGTTTGCCATTCACTGTGCTTTGCTGCTACAATTTAGCCATTACATGTAAAGAACTGTCTTTTACCCTGTTACTGAGTTGAACGATTTACAGTTTTAAAGAGCTGTATGTGGGACTGGGAAGTAAGTGGTAGGTATGTGTATTTATATGTGTTTTTCTAGTCTAACCTTCTCAGATGACAGTGATGGATAGTGGGGTGCTGGAACACAATAAAATTTAATGAAACACTGAAGGCTTGCAATCTCTAAAGCCAGATTTTATCAGAGTAAAAAAAGAATGTTTCAGAGCTTGATCTGCAAATACTGAACACTGAAATGTTTTCCATTAGACTTGCAAATAAATATTTACAAATAAATTTAGTATGATTCCTCTCTCTGTTGCAGAGAGAGTCTCTAGAATGATTGAACCTGCTCAGGTCAGACTCTCTGAAGCCCACAGTTACCTTTCTGCTCCCTTAGTTCCCTGCTCATGGGACCCTGACGGAATACATAATCTCGGCAAACAACGATGAGCCTTGCCCCCTCTGGCAGAACAGCCCATCTGATTCACTATTCAGCTGCCACAGATATAGAAACAAAATAACAATCTGCTCTGATACCCAACCATATTCTCTTAAAAAATATATGCAATCCATTGTCTTTTCAATAAGGTGTGAACATGTGGATTACACCAATTTTCGCAGCTGACTAAAATGATTTTTCTCTGTGTTGCTCATAGAACTTGACATATTCCTACTAAACTAGAGAAAGCTAGTAGCCATGTGGAAGGCCCTTTGATCATATAGAAAGACAATTACACCACAAACTGTAAGGCATCTGATATTAGGCTCATCATTAAAATGCTCGGAGTCAGCATTATTGCTAATAGTGAAGAACAGGCTATGTCCATTTATTATGCACTTTCTGCAGTTCTTGAATTCTTAGGCTGGCTAATTCTGGTTACAGAGCTTTTTGCATGGTACTTTTGGCAGTAAAAATCAGGCCCTTATAATCAGCAGTTTCAAAATGCATATATTTTCTCATTTTTTATTTTTAGGTCTTTTCTCATGTATTTCCAAAAGACAAATATATGTTTCATATGTGAGTTGGTTTTAGTGAAATCTATTTTCAACACTTCAAAAAGCAGTATAAGAAGATGAAAAGCTACAGAATTTAACTCAAGGATCATGCTAAACCTACAGTTATTGTTTAAACTTCTATTTCCCAGGGCAATTGCAAGTGTCACAGGTATACTTAATTCTGTAATTTCAAGAATCTAAGGCCATTACTTCCCCTTAAAGTAGAAACAACCATAAACAATATATGAAAAGAGCATTTATAATATTATGAAACTTTTCCAGGAGTCTTAAATATAACTATATATAAATATTTTTTCCAGAACATTATTTTTGATGGTACGATAGCTATATAGGTGTCATTTATATTTAAAAATACAGTTTAATACAAAATCTGAAGCAGTATGGCATTATCTTCTGCTGAATAGTTTGTGTAAGATTATTACAGTTTAGAAAACTCATTATTTGTTAAAGAATATTTAGCATAAATAGGACTGGGCATGTACACAACTGACTTGGGAACTGCTATAAAGAACTGATCTTTGTAAATGTCCTTAGACCTTAAAACTTCGATGGGTTTGCCCCAACAAACTCCCTTTGTCACCTTAGTTCTTTATTGCAGAAGAGATACATTGGACTACTGCTTTCAAATTTCAGCATCAGCCCAAGTTCTCCTTTATCTGCCATAGCTGCCACCTTTGCCTGTCCAAAATCTGTTCTAAGATAAAGCTTGTTTCTTTAAACATATTTACTTTGGAAACTTTAAACTTTGGTAAATACTACAAATAGATAGACAGATAGACTGCAGACAGACAGAAAAAAACTTGTGCTCTTCACTTTCAGCATTTGTCAGACTGTTACATCACAAAATCATAGAACTATAGAATGGTTTGGGTTGGAAGGGACCCAGTAAGACCATCTAGTTCCAACCCTCCTGCAGTGGACAGGGATACCTTCCACTATACCAGGTTCTTCCAAGCCCCATCCACTCTGGTCTTGAACACCTCCATGGATGGGGTATCCACAACTTCCCTGGGCAACCTGTTCTAGTGCTTTACCACCCCCACAGTAACATCTAATCCACACCTCTTTCACTTTGAAGCCATTCCCCCTTGTCCTGTCACTACATGCCCTTGTAAAAATTTTCTCTCCATCTTTCTCGTAGGCTCCCTTGAGTTACTGGAAGGTTGCAATTAGGTCACCCCAAAGTCTTCTCTTTTTCAGGCTAAATAATCCCAATTCTCTCAGTCTTTCCTCATAGGAGAGGTCTTTCATCCATCTGATCAACTTGGTGGCCTCTTNCTGTCACTACATGCCCTTGTAAAAATTTTCTCTCCATCTTTCTCGTAGGCTCCCTTGAGTTACTGGAAGGTTGCAATTAGGTCACCCCAAAGTCTTCTCTTTTTCAGGCTAAATAATCCCAATTCTCTCAGTCTTTCCTCATAGGAGAGGTCTTTCATCCATCTGATCAACTTGGTGGCCTCTTGACTCACTCCAACAAGTCCATGTCCTTCTAGAGGGGATTCTGCTCCTCTACTGCACTCTGATCTGGGGACCCCAGAGCTGGATGCAGTGCTCAAGGTGGGATCTCACCAGAGCGGGGTAGAGGGGCAGAATCCCATCCCTTCCCTGCTGGCCACGCTGCTTTGGATGCAGCCCAGGATACAATTGGCTTTCTGGGCTGTGAGCACATATTGCCGGGGAATGTTCAGCCTCTCATCCATCAGCCCCCCCAAGTCCTTCTTGGCAGGGCTTGTCAGAGACTGAAATGTTATAGTTTACAGCTTAAACATCTTCANAATTGGCTTTCTGGGCTGTGAGCACATATTGCCGGGGAATGTTCAGCCTCTCATCCATCAGCACCCCCAAGTCCTTCTTGGCAGGGCTTGTCAGAGACTGAAATGTTATAGTTTACAGCTTAAACATCTTCATGTCATGAAGGACTTTTGCCTATTATATCAGAAATGTATAACAAAAGCTGCATGGAAAACTACCATGTCATGACTGAGGTCCTGCACTGCATAATGATTGAGATAAGATAAAGTGACTTAGGTCTGGGCTAGGGAAGAAGAATGTATTTGCAGGCTTAAGCCTAACACCTTCAGGGTGGAGACCACAGCCCCAGGGTTATCACTTGTCAGGCTTGCACAGACCCCCACACCAAGGGGAGGAGAAGGAGAGGTCTTGGGTGTGTGGTAAAAAAGCCTCTGGTCAGATGCAGTTAACACTTATCCTTTGCTGTGCACACCAGCCCAGCTTCAGGGGCCCCTTCACCCCAGGAAAAGCCACATCCATGTGAAGGACAGCACAGGGGGTGTCATGGCCCATTAAAGGCCCCCCCAAAGGGGTCCCCAGACTGTGCTTCAGAACACTGTGGCATGATGCAACAGATCTACAGTGTTGCAAGGAAGTGTCAAAATTGCTCACCACAGGGGAGGCACCTGGGTGTTCCCAAACATATATTAATCCATTGGATTCTGTAATTTTTGGTGGCACAGGGTGACAGGGGACCCTCACTGCCAAGAAGATCAGATGGAGGGGAGCAATGAGATGTTGCTGGGACCCTCAGAAGGGTGATATGCCTCTACTTAACCCCTGT
>VZRQ01005556.1:1067299-1180141 GCA_013397975.1 Machaerirhynchus nigripectus | reverse complement strand
TTCTTTCGTTCTCTTTGCATCTTTTGCTATTAAATAAAATATATCTATTTTTTTATTGGCACCAGCATCTAACTTCCTTTGGTTTTAGTCAAGTTTTGGGGTATATTTTGAACCTTTCTGGCCTCGACCCATTTTATTCACACAGACTTAATTTTCTTTGCTTTTCTGTGTTAAGACTGGATCATAACAGGGCTGCTCTTGATCTGTTCATCCCGGTACTAGTGTGAAAGCAAAGCAGTGAGAGATTCCAAGTCAGAACTACAAGTGAATAGGAAAATTGAAATAAATGCAATAGCACAGAAACACTGACAGAGTCAGAATACAACCTGATACCGTGTCTGTCAGGGTGGTGGTAGCAGCCCAATTAAATGGTGGCTGCAGTCCTCTTGAAGTGATAGATATGGTTCTGTTGAAGCAGTGATTCTGAAGAAGGGTCTGGTCTTCCTCTCAAGGTCCAGTAGTGGTTATGTAGCTCTTGTCCTCCAGGAACCCAATAGGTAAGGGCTGCTTGTGGTATTCCAAACCTTAGATTATATCCAGGTAGGAATGCTTGGTTCCTCCCCCTAGGTGGAGCATCTCACAATGGGCTGATGTAATTTTATGAGTCATGCAGTAAGGCCTTGATGGCCCATTTAGCGGAGATAGCCCCTGGAGGGAATTATCAGGGATGAGTCATAGAGGGGATAAACAACACTGCCTCACATCTTAACAGCTTACATAGATGGTAATTGAATACATACATTTTGGTTACATCTTACATTGTAACCTAAGACAATACCCAGCCTGGACTGACACTGAGGGTTACCCCAACCCATGGTGATGACCATGGTAAAGCAGCTCTCCCCCTGCCACTCATGGAGGTCCACAGTGAAGCAGAGATCCACCTGCAACCCATGGACAACCTCACACTGGAGCAGGTAGATGCTTGAAAGAAGGTATGACCCTGTGGGAAGCTGGCACTGGAGCAGACTCATGGCAAGATCTGCAGACATGCCTTAGGGACATGGTTTAGTGATAGACTTTGTAGTTCTGGATTAAGAGTTGGACTCAATGATCCTAGAGGTGTTTTCCAATCTAAATGATTCTATGAATCTCTGCAGGAGAAGCAGAGCCATACCATCTGTTCCACTTGTCTAAATACAGTAGCTCAAGGGAACTGTACAGCTTCTCATTTATCAATTTTACAAGTACCTGTAAAGCAAATTGTTTTGTCTGGATGAAATCCCTGTCTCCACCTCTCTTTTTTTTTTCTCAAATAGCATTGACTAGTGTAAAGAGCTGATCTCAGAAAGTTACACTCGAGCCACTGAGAGTTTAGGGGCTTATTAGTGAAAGTAGAATTAATAAACTAACACATTCCTAGTGTGTACAATCAAGCCAAGAACAGTATTATCTATCCCCATGACACATTTATTTTTCAGCTGGAAAATACACTCAGCAACTCCCAACTTGCAAGAAATACTTACAATTTTCGTTTTAGACAGGAAACAGTATTCTCTCATTTTGTCTCATCATGTCTCTCAGACTGCAAATGGCATGATGATAATGAATGACATTATTTGCACTGCAATGATTTGACTCAAGTAATGGAAGCACAGATCTTCTGAAGAAAGCTGACAGCAGTGAATCTTAGATGTTACTGGAAAAACAAACAGGCAATTACCGGCATTTGGCAGCTGAACTTCCCAGCTGAACAGGAAATATGAAAGAGGAATGCCTAAATCAGAAGCTGTAAATTATTTCTTAAGAAACCCCAAACACCACCAGAAAAACAACAACCCCCCCATATATATTAAACATTTACATTTATAGTGTAGGAGGAAAAATATGAAAACCAAAAGGAGAAAACTGAACTTGATACATTTGCAAATACAGTGGGCACTGGGAACTCACAATGAGGGGGTCCCCAGAACAAGGACATGGACCTGTTGGAGTGAGTACAGAGAAGGCCATCAAGTTGATCAGAGAGATGGAGTACGCCTCCTATGAGGGAAGGCTGAGAGAACTGGGATTGTTCAGCCTGGAAAAGAAAAGGCTTTGGGGTAACCTAACTGCAGCCTTCCAGTAACTGAAGGGATAGGGTACAGGAACGGTAGGGCAAGGTTTTTACCAGGGCATGTAGTGACAGGACAAGAGGGAATGGCTTAAAACTGAAAGAGGGTAGGTTTAGATTGGATATTAGGGAAAAGTAAGGGTGGTGAGGCACTGGAACATGTTGCCCGAGGAAGCTGTGGATGTCCCATCCATGGAGGTGTTCAAGGCAAGGTTGGATGGGGGTCTGAGCAACCTGGTCTAGTGGAAGGTGTCCTTGTCCATGGCAGGGGGGTTGGAAGTAGATGGTCTTCAAGATCCCTTCCAACCCAAACCAGTCTATGATTCTGTAATTATATACCACCATGAGCTACAGGCAAACCTCTGCTCCCATGTCTGGAGTACCTCCTCCCTCCTTCTTCACCGACCTTGGCGCACAGCTGGTTTTTTTACATATTCTCATTCCTCTCTTCTCTGTCCACAATTACTTCTCAGCAATAGCTTTNTTTTCCTTCTAAAATATGTTATCGCTGAGGTGTTACTACTATCTCTTCTGGGCTCAGCCTTGGCCACTGGCAGGTCCATCTTGGACCTAGCTGGCACTGGCTCTGTTGGACACGAGGTAAGCTTATAGCAGATTCTCAGAGAAGCCACCCCTGTACCCACCCTCTCCCCCCATTCCCCAATTCTTTTCATGCAAACCCAATACAGCCTACTCCCAGGAGCTATCCTCACATTTTGAGCAATACAGGAGGTTGGCACAAGGTATATTTCTGATGTGTCAGGCAGTAAATTTCAAGAGCAGTCCTTTGCACTGGGGTAAATTAGGGTATAGTGCGGGCACACTTCACACTTCACACATTAGTTGTTCCTCTTAGAGCATTCTTACTGACACATCCTTATCTGTGTTTTCTTCCTTTAGGTTCAAGAACTAACAGTTATTGAGAAAAATGCAAATATCTTGAGGAAGGTGTATCAGTGGGATTACCTGACTGTGGAGCCCTGAATCTCATAAAAACTTGGCTATGTACAGATACATATCAAGAAAAGGAGTTGGCCATTTAAAATAAATGTTTATATCCTATCAACTTTCTTTTGGGGATTTGAATGAGAGTATTTTGTTATGCCTGTTTAATTGGACCTTTCCAAATACACAGTGCTCTATAATGGAACCCAGGTATATATCCTTATAGTGTTAAGTGAAAAATAAAGGAAACTTCTATCCCACAAAAGGGTAATGATTTTTCAGACATTAAATGACTGTTCATAGTGATGATTTTGTATTGGTTTTGTTAAAAAACCCCACATAAAATACAAGTTTGAATGTGGAGAAAACATCAAAATGTATACAGAAAATAAAGTCCCTGTTATCTCTCTTGCTGTCACTTTTCTTAGCTGACAGAGTCATAACCATTCTCCTCTCATCTTTAGAGCTGAAAAATTCACTGCAGTGTCATTTCCATTTTCTACAAATGCTTTTTCTGTTCCTATCGGTCTTATGGATAAATTTATACAGCAGAGTCCAGAGCTAGTTTGGGTCCTGATAGCAGTATATCTGTGAAAATCCAGACTACCAAATAGAACACATGGCAGAAAAATTATTTGTTGTTCTACATAGATATAATCCAAACTTCATACTTTTGTCTGAAATAGGAGCCATCTGAAAAGCCAAAGCAAAATTTGTGAGAAAAAGTCTAGCAGCAATGAAGCTTCCACACTGATGAATTTTTATTGATTTTAGTATATAGGTATGATTTTTAAGTTTGTGCTGAAGTGAAGACGAATTCCTCCCCAAAGAATTTCAGATTTCCTGATAGGAATTTTTTTACCCCTTAAGTTTCAGTTTTGTAACAAGCTCCAAAATCAACAGTTGTAAGTATGGGATACAGTAGATTACAGTTGTCTAGATTTTACTTTGTTCTGATTCTAATATGTATATGTGCATTAGTTAAACATGAACACAGTTTGTGAGATTTTAAATAGTAAACCTGAACTGTACACTTCAAATACTTCTTTATGCTCTGCATAACAAGCTGTAACTTTGTGTTTGTACAGTGAAAATCCAAATAAGTTTTAATACTTATGAAGGGTTACAAAACACTAAACTAATATATTAAACTGCTAGTATTTTCAGTATCAATCTTATATAAATAAAAGACCTAAAAATAATTTATGTAGTGCTTGGCAAAAATATTACCTGTATTTCATGTGTGTTCAGCTCAGTGGATAAAAATAAGCCATATCCCCTTTATAAACTTAAGCTTATTTGAGCTGTCAGGTGAGAAAGAGAGAGAGTGCGGGAAGAGAAAGCAAGGGAATGCTACATATTGAATGTGGGCATTTTGTTTAGAAAAAATATATAACAAAAAGCGAATAGTTGAAAATGGGAAAAGAACTCTTGGGTAGCAGCTGATAAAGCAGCAGGAACAGAATCTGGTGTACCACAAATACACCTAATCTCATCCATGATTTATATACTACCCTGGCTGCAAAACTTTGCAATACTGATGATTTTTTTCCCCTAAGAACTTGCCATGAAATATCCTACTTTGATTCAAAATTGAAAAAAAAATTTGAAGAAATGCTTGTTTTTCTTTTATTCAAAAACTACTGCATTTTTTCCTTTAGGTCATGCCCCAGTCTTCAGCTAAATGTGGTGACTCCTCAAGAATTCTAAAAGCACAGGGAAAAACTGAGACATTGCTACATGTACCTTGCATCTTTTTAATTAATTTTTTAGTACTGAGGGCTTGCATACTTTACATTTGAAAGCACTGTCCAGAGCAGAATGAATTATTTGTAAAATAATTAATTAAATAGATTATTTAATAAATTCGACCTTAGTCTCTCCATGTAGAAAACACATACATGGACTTCATTTGCCATGTATGGCAAAATTCTGCTTTATTTAAAATAAATGTAAATATTTTTGAAATCTTTTTCTTTATTTCCTAGTTCTGAGACTTGTCCTGCATTCATCTGAAATGTATGAGAGAGGATATTTCAGATTTCTATGGTTACATTTCCATATACTGCCTAATTTTTCTCCCCATCTCTAATCCAATAACATAGACAAATTACACTTCTGAAAAAAGCAGGGAGCAGAGATAAGAGACTGAAAAGAGCTATGTAACAACCAGAACAGCATTATTACTGATAATGTGATGTTTAAGTTATATGCGGAACAGGATGGAGGTCACTGATGTCACTGCAATGCCACTGTCAATTATGTTTAAAAGGTCACTGGGATTAGGAGAAGTTTTCAATAAGTGGAAGAGGACAAACATCACTCATATCTTCAAGAAGGACAAAAAGAAGGATCTGGGGAATGGTGGACTACTCAACGATATCTCAATCCTTACATAGCTGATGGAACAATTATTCTTTGAAATTATTTCTAGACACATAAAGGACAAGAAAGTGATTAGGAGTAATTAGCATGGAAGGGAAATCATGCTTAACTGATATTACAGCCTTCTACAATTAGGTGACTAGCTTGGTAGGTGATGGAAGAGCAGTGGATGTGTTTACCTCAGCTTTAATAAGGCTTTGGACATGTTGTCGCTTAGCAACTTCATGGACAAACTGACAGAGTACAGACTGGGTGAGCACACAGTGAGGCGAATCAAAAACTGAATGAACTACCAGACCCAGAAGGTTATCAGTGGTACAGAATTCAGTTGGTGGCAAGTTAGTAGTTTTGATCCTGGGGCCAGAACTGTATAACATTTTCATCAAGAGCCTGTACTCTAGGACAGAGTGCACCTTCAGCAAGTTAATAGATGATACAAAACTGCAAGGAGTGACTGATATACCAGATGGGTGTGTTGCCACTCTGAGAGACCTCAACAGACTGAAGAATCAAACCAAGAAGGATCTCATGAAGTTCAACAAGGAGAAATGGGGAGTCCTGCATCTGAGGATGAGTAAACCCAGGCATCTCTGCCCACTGGGAACCAACTGACTAGAAATCTATACCTCAGAGAAGAACCTTCAGAGTCCTGGTGGACAGCAAGCTGTATCAGCCAGCAGTGCATTCCGGTGGCAAAGAAGGCCAGGGGCATCCTGGTCTGCATTAGGAAGAGCATCACCATTGCTAACAAGTGATGTGAGTTGATCTTAATGTTCTACTCAGTTCTGGACCAAATGATCTCAAGAGATAGTTTGTTACCTCAGCCATCCTGGTATTCTGTGATTACAGATATCTGCTGTGTGTGTGCTCTGTCTGGATAGATCTGATAGGGAGTAGCTTTTCATCATTTCTATAAAAACTGCAAAAGATTTTGATAAACAAACCTTTTTTTTGCTCAATTCAACTTCAATTGGAAGTTTTGAGCTGTAAGATCTTGAATGAGAAACAATTTAAGGCCTTCCGCAAAACTGTCTGGAGGAATAAATGCTCACAAAATCAACAAATTAAAAGTAATTCCCTATAAAAAATATTCTCCAAAATTTTCAAAGTAACACTTTGTGCACACCCATAGCAAACAGAAAAGTGCATTACTTGGTTTAATTCTGAAGACTGTTTTACAGGGAAAAAACCCCAAAACACATCTATTAACACCTTTTGTATCTCATGGCTGAAAAAAGATTTGCAAACTAACATTTAACTGGGGCTATAAATTTTAAAAAGGAATAAAAAATGCATCATGCATAAATTCTCTCTGTAATTAAATGCTTTAAGGAAGGTTTTTCTGACCTCCTAACCTTATATCCCCCATCCAAATATTTTAATTACAATATTTTTGAATATGGCTTCTGTAAAAAGTACAAAGCCAAAATCAAAACCAAACAAACCAACAAAATAACAAAACAACTTCTAAGTACTCATCAGAAGAGGATGGAAAAGAATAACTCTTGAAATTCACATTGTAAACTTCTTGGGACAGGAAAAGTCTCTGCAGTCTTTCTTTCTCCCTTTTGCTCATTTTCCCATGCAGTGATCTGGAGAAAGGAGACCCCTATTTTTCTGTTTTCTCCTCTGTGTTCTCCAGGAGTTGCTATGGTTACAAACTATCTGAGCAGACTGGCATTTCTATGCACACAATCACTGTGCTTTGCAAAAAGGGAACTGAGGTCTCCCATATATTCTAGTCCTCCCCATCCTCCCTACCTCCTACCCCCTGCTTCTTTCAGAACTGTACCCTTTGAAAACTCTTAGGGAGGTTTGCTTAATTAGGGATGTGAAACATTTTCCAGTACCAGGCTAACAATGATGACATTTCTCTCATGTCTAAAGACAGGATTTTGTAACTGCAAATACATGCACATAATTTGTATGAATATTAGTCCTTTGGAGTTCAAAAGACCTACTCACATAAAGAAAGCTACGTGTGAATTTTTGTTTTATTTGTCACTTACATTATATTCTCCTCTCCAGTAAAGATCACTCAAAGATGATTCTAAGAGAGTATCTAGGGCAAGGTTTAATGTACGCATTCTAGGCTTCATTTTAGTAACCATACTAATTATTATAGGATACATGCAAAGCTGTTTACTCATTTATTGTTTTGAATAATTTTTCCTTCAACAAACAAAATCCACTTTAAATGTAACCAAACACTTGAAACTACAACAGTTAAAACTGGAAACTCTTTGTGAAGCATATAACTAGTGTCAGTATCCCTTTAGGCCAAAAATCCTATTTGCACACCACTGGTTAAAGTTACAAAATCTTGTGCAATTTATTTGCAGTCAGTGCCAAATTTAAAATAGTTTCTTTGCTTCAATGGCTTTCAATTCTTTTAAAATAACTATGATTTGAATTTTGTAGTTCATGCCATTTGGATACTGCTGAGCTGAGCAACCTTTATAAAAAGTCATTGCAATATCATGTCCCATACGATGGTTGACTTTGGCATTAATTTAGAATTTTTGCTTCTTAGGATTTTCTTTTTCTCAGTGGCATTTGCCATCTTTTCAGTGCAGCAGCTTAAAAGCTTGTGTCATTCATAATCTGTTACCAGTTCTCATCAGTTGTGGGAGATGGGTTACTTTGACAAAACTGCTGTGACTTATTTGATTGAGTTTTTCATTGCCCACTTTTAGAGGGACCTTATTTGAGCAGTTCTACAATAAGTTTTATATCCTTCATGCTGGTATCAATATAACACATTCTTCCTTCTTCCACATCAAAATAAGTCATCTGTAGACTACACGAGCAATTGCACATTGCATCCACCCTCAGTGGACATTGCTATCCCATGGAAAGCAAACAAACACTACATATTGATTTCTTTCACTTATCTGTAATTGTTCTTTCCTCCTATGCCATTCTGGCCTTTGGGTCTTACACTCATGATGCAATAAAGTAAGTTTTATTTTTCTCCCCAAACTGCTCTGAAAACTCTCTTAGTGATTCTGTCTGTCAACAGGACAAATACAGAAACCTATAATTCAAGCTCAGATCTGTAACAGGCAATCAGTCTAGGTTATCAGATCATCAAATGATTGCTAAATCTGGCTGTTACAGAAGAAATGAGGGATTTTCAAAACAAGAAGCTTAATAAAACTCTCCAGACAAAACTTTCTATTGAGTAAATTTTACTGGTGTTTCTCAAGGTGGAGATGATCCCAACTTCTTGTTGATTTTTGCCTTGTTTTGTTTTCAGAAAATCTTTTGCGTATTGTTCTGTAACAATAAGCACAGAAGAGACAAGAATTTCAGTCACAACTAGATAACGGCGAGTCAGTGAAAAACACATGTATGCCTCTATATGCACTGTTAGCAAGAGAGGTTTTTCTGTTTTTTTGATTTTTTTTCTGTCAGGACTGTGGTATCTCTGTACGTGTGTATGAATCTGCTGTACATTTATGAACAGAAAGAATCCACAGATGTTCAAGGTCAGATTTAGAGGCAGCACTTTAAGATTGAACTGCAAAATCTTATAGATAGAATCAGATCCTCATTTTATAAGCCACCTTTCTTTTACCTTTCTTGGAAATATGAGTTCAAGGATCTGATAACTGCCTACCAACTGTTGACTGAAAAGTCAATTCCGGCTGCTGATCTGTGGAAATCCGGGAACTAATGAGACAACAAAATTTAACTAGTCACTTTAGACACTTATATTCGTTTGGGAAATAAAAGATGTCGTTTTGCATGGAAAAAGGTCTTTATAGTTCTTTGCAGAACAAGAAAGACTTCTCCTAAATATTTGAAAAGTGCTCTCAGACACAAGACAAAGTTATATCTATAGATAGCTAGACACATGTATGTATATCTTAAAGTTTTTATAGTCATGTGTCTTAGTTTAAGACACTTATATGTGGCAGGGACTCCAAAATTAGTTACCTCCCCTTTAGTTTCGACAACTCTTTCACCAGTAAGGAGAGACAAATGTGAGAAGATGTAAGTGAAACAATAACAGTTTACTAAAAAGAAAAGCAGCAACAACCAAGATAACAACAATAAGCTCTACATACAAAGGTGCAGAGTCACATGTTCCCCCCAGGTGCAAAGAAAACAAGATGGTGGATAAGCCCCTCCTCCCAAGATGGCGGCCACCATAGCAGACCACATGGAACAGAAGACAAAGACAATAAGAT
This sequence comes from Machaerirhynchus nigripectus, assembly GCA_013397975.1. NCBI lineage: Eukaryota > Metazoa > Chordata > Aves > Passeriformes > Dicruridae > Machaerirhynchus > Machaerirhynchus nigripectus. Next base: position 1,170,562 of record VZRQ01005556.1, on the reverse strand, counting down.
GGAGAAGCCATGTTCTCCAGCGCTCAGGGAGAAAAAAAAGAGAGCTTTTGCCTCACATTCCTTCAGCTTGTTGGGTTGCAACTCAGAGACCTGCCCCTGGCAACCCTCTCGGGAGCCCAGAGGGAACCAAAAGAGAGCTCTGTGTGTCCATTTCCTGTTTATAAGGGGACCCCACACCCCTCCTTTCTGTGACCACAGGGTAAAACACACAAATCCTGTTTCCTGGGCTGACAAGTCTTAAGGTGAGAGTAAAGCAGATTGTGCGGATTGATGGAGTAATATGGAATACATAGGTTTGGGTTTGTTTTTTTTGGGGGGGGAGGGGAGCACCTAGGACACCATGAACTCCAGATTTTCTAGTTCATGTGAATTTCTGAGATGTTCTAGGGCATCTCAAATAAAGTTTCTCACTGCTAGGCAGTTGAACACTGTCCTAAAGCAGAATAACAGAATGATTGGAAAGGTGTTTTAGAACAAACTGACCTCTGAATCAACTGTTGAACACCATTAGATTAAGATCTTGTGTTCTTAAAAATGACTGGTTACAATTCAAGTTGACAATTCAGGAGTGCTAGGGCCTAGTTTGGATGAGTCTGGAAATCTGGCAATAATAAACATATCCAGTGGAGCCTATGAAAAGTATAAAATCACAGAATCATAGAATAAAATCATCAAGGTAGAAAAAGATCTCCCAGGTCACTGAGCCACACCTTTCAATGAACACCACCATGCCAACTAAAATATACCACTAAGTGCCACATCCAGTCATTTCTTGAAGACTTCCGGGGATGGAGACTCTACTACCTCTCTGGACAGCCTGTTCCAATGTTTAACCAACCTCTGAGTGAAGAAATTCTTCCTGAATCTCCCCTCATGAAGCTTGAGGCCATTTCCTCTTGTCATGTCACTGGTTGCCTGGGAGAAGGGGCCAAACACCATCTCACTACAACCACTTTTCAGGTAGTTGTAGAGAGCGACAAAGTTTATCCTAACCCTCCTCTTCCCCAGAATAAACAATCCCAGTTATCTCAGGTGCTTCTCATAGGATTTGTATTCCAAACCCCTAATCAGCTTTATTGGCTTCTTTGGACACATTCCAGGACCTCAATGTCTTTTTTGAATTGAGAAGCCCAGAACTGACTACAGGACTTGAGGTGTGTCCTTGCCATTACTGAGTACAGGGGTACAACCTCTTCTGTAGTTCTTCTGGACACGCCATTTTTGATACAAGCCTGGATTCTGTTGACCTTCTTGGCCAGCAGGGCACACACTGGCTCATGTTCAGCTGGCTATCAACAGCACCCATAGGTCCTTTCTTGCCAGGCACAGCCTTCTAGCAGATCAATACTATCAGCCAACTTTGTGTTATCTTTGTGTTTCCTGAGGGTGTACTCAATGCTCTTGTCCAGATCGTCAATAAAGGCGTTAAGCTGGACTGGCTCCACTACTGAGCCTTGGGGAACCCAACCAGTTACTGATTGCCAACTGGATCCAGCACCATTCACCACCACTCTCTGGGCCCAGCCAGTTTTTAACCCAGTGAAGAGAACACCTGTCCAAGCCATGGCTGCCAGCTTCTCTACTTCTCCATTTTTTTCCCAGTTCTTGCATTAGTAATCTGCCGAAGTGTAATAGATACAGCAAGTAAGGACATATCATACTTAGGTACCTATATAATTTTTCATAACAGTTAATTTTTTTATGTTCTATAAAATTGTTTGCATATATGTTGCACAGCAAGTATTTCAGCAGGGTATAGTGGACAGAAATAAAGGACCTCTGCTAAAGGGGCATCAAACTAATGTATATTTTGTGGAATTAATTTAACTAAAAGAAAAATGGTTTAGACTTATCCTCACTTTGTAAAGAACTCAGCAGTAGAAGATGAATAAAAGATTTCTGGCAGTCATTATGGAAACAAAATACCTGATAAGTAAGGTGAGTAATGCATATTGAACAAAATGAAAAAGCAAAAAATTCTTATTTTGATCTATTCAATTAATTGGTCCATCCAGATTTGATTTTCACCCTATATCCATATATATCTCACTATATTATCATCAGGCTCTTCAGATTTTCATTTATATAAATTAAAATTTGCTTTCTGAAGACATGAAGTCCCACTGACTTCAATGTGTGTAATATTGTTTCTTTGAGGATCTGAGGCAAAGCATAAAACTAACTGTAGCTTGGCATGTGGTGGTGAGGCACAGAGTTCTTCCAGATAGTTGTTTCTCTGTATAGCTAAATAGAAAAGAAAAATTAGAATGGTATTTTGTAGGCTTAAGAAACTGTTTAGATTATCTTTGTAAAACTTGAAAATTTATTTATATTTTTTCTCTGTAGCCCATATATTTGATGTATCATATGATTTCTAGAAAGCCAAGGTATTGGTATAGTAGATCAATAACTTTATGTTAGCATAAGGGAACCCAGTTAGGTCTGGATTCATCCTGCCAGTTTTAATGATCAAAGCATCTAACTCACAGTTTTCTCTAGTCATCAGAAAGTCTATAAGTTGTCAGATGTTTTTGAACAGTTATTAAAATATTAAGCTACTCCAGTTACAAGCAGGTAGACTTGCCCTTTGAAGACCCCGCCCCTTTTCCCCCACCCCCTTTTCCTTATAATTGATTAGGTAAATACCTAAAAATGGGCTGATATCTTAACTGAGCATCTAAAATCAGGACAAATGGCTACTGTATGTTTAACTGTGGCTGAAGAGGTAGATGGAGACTGAGCACAATGGCCAGGAGTCCTCCTTTTTCTGCTGCAGAGTTTGTACAATGAGCGGTTCTTAGATACCTCTAAGCACAAAGCACAGCATTCTCATGTCAAGGGACATACACAGGCATACATTTAAAAGACATGCCAACTGTCTTCCATGACAGCCTCCCATCATCAGAGCTGTTTTTGCTGTTCACCCTAAGTAGCCATTTACCTCGTCTTGGCTGAAGTGAAATCAGGACAGTGCTTTTCGTCATCACAATTTATTTTTGTGTGTGTGTGACCAGCCTGACGATTCTGACACTAGATTCTTTGCCAACTCCCATGCAGGGGATAATCCTCCTCCTTAATTGGAACTGTTCAGTGTAACCAGCAGAGTAAGAAACTGCTGCCTCTGCAAGATCACCTGCTGGCTCAAGAGGCATTTCAGGCAGCCACAGGGAGCTGGGATCTAGCCTGTTTCACTTACTAAATCTTTACTCCTGCAGCAAATGATTATCTTGTCATGTACTCAACATAGAGAGACTACTGAAGACCTTCAGAAGGAAATTTTGTCCCTTTCAGTTTTAACTCTCAGATAGAATGATGAAGAAAGGATATTTTTTTATGTAAAAGAATTATTTTCTACATTAACTTTGGTAAAATTATTAGGTAGTAGATCAGTTACTAGGTTGTTCCTGTTACGTAGTTAACCTTAGGCTTATGGAATGTATTGTAGAGGGTTTACACTGAGCCTAATTGAAATAAAAATAGAAGAAAAACCTTTTTGCTTTGATCAAAAACAAAAAACAAAAAATGGAAAAAAATAATGCCACATTATGTTTAAGTATGAAGGAATAAAGATATGTAAATAGATTTACACACATGACCAAGAAGAATCAGACATAAAATTGGTAAAAATTTAAGCCAACGTGCATCAAAACCATTTTCTCATCTTCAGAAGACACGTGTAAAGAAAATTGCATGCAAGTGTTGAGGAGAATTTCAAGAATCAAGAGCAAAGTTCTGCTGAGGGAAAGATCTGCATAATGATCTCATTAATAACAATCTCGTTGGTTAAAACTCTCTTTTCCTATCCTGTCTAGCCTTGACCTGCCTATATTATGCAGGTTTTAAACATCTGTTCTAGCTGTTTTGCTGAATAGATGAGCCGGCTGCATAGCTGAAGCACATGACCTTCAGAGGCTTTTTCAAAACAGCATCAGTCTGTCAGAGAGACTGTCAGTGAAAAAAAAAAAAAGCAAAAAGAAAGAGAGAAAATAAGCAAACAAACCACACAATAGTAGAACTTATTTTCCATTTCAGTGGGAATCTTTTTTTGTTGTTGCTATTTCCAGAGCTGAAGTGAACCTGATCTGTAAAGCAACTTTCTAAACAGAAGAAGAAATAAGGCAAGATGAAGATTTTCAGTTGTAGTGATAAAACTTATTGGTTTTGATTACCATTTCCTACCTGAAGTTATGTGTTCTTGGCTTACTGTAGTATTTAAAGATCTTTCTTCTCAGCACACCCTCAGGAAAAGTTGCTAAAGCTTCGTAAATGTTATCTTAGAATTTTTATAATCCATTTTAGTAACGTGTATTAGGACCCTTCAAGTATTGGAGACTAAGTAGGTTTCCCACACCTATCTAATAATAAATCTAAAAAGAAATATCAGTATTTGATAATACTTCTGTGTTTTGTGTTTATTACAGACTACCCTGGGCTGTATACAGACAGGCCTTTTAAATGTACACTTTCCTCAAGAATTCAATAATCTTTAACCTACTGTACCATATTAGACTAAATTATATTGGCTATCAATGTGACCCAGTGTCACGTGTTTTTCTTAGACTCTAGTACATCCAGCCTTAAATAAGGATCTTATTACCTGTAGAAGTGCAGAGTGGAAAAGACTTCCCTTACCCAAAACAAATCACAGCCTGATCTAAGAGATTTATATGAGATTTGCCCATAATTTAGCATCTGGTAGAATTAGAATTTAAAACTGGAAGAATGATGGACATACCAAATGTTTAAGTTTCTGCAATATTTATAGTCCAGGTTTCTGCCAAAAATTAGGGCAAAAAAATTACCATTTCATTCACAAAGAAAAGACCAGTGCTGACTTACATTCTCACATACTCACGTTAGCCTTCTACTGATGGTTCCCTTATGAACCTGAACTTGTGTCAAATTCCTGTTTACTGGAACCCAAAACAGAAGGGAGTCATCTGGGTGCAGTGCAACTCCTGTAACTACAGACATTCGTAAGTGTCCTGCTTTGCAGGATACTTGAGAAATTTTATTCATACTAGGCTTAGCAGTGCATTCCTCTCTATGTCCTCTCAGAGTGTAGCAATCTTCCAATCGGTAAAAGAGAAAAAAGAAATAATCTTCTTTTTCCTTCTCTTTCTTATGGAATGACAAGTTTTGTATGAAGGTGAAAAATGTCCTCTCTGGTTTCCAAAAAATTTTCTTGAGTCTTCGGGAGAATCTTGGGAAAAAAAGTGCTTATATTTTTTATGTGAATAGTTTAAACAAATATAAGTCCATTTCTGTTTAACACGTTTAACTCTTACAGCACGTATTAATTGCCATATGCCAACATATAGCCTACACTTGCTATAGAATGAATGAGGTCAGAACATTTTAGTTTTTGTTTGATATGCCTATTTATGTGAACTTACTTTTACATACATCTGATATGCTCTTCCTCATATTCAACTGATGCACGGGAATTTCCACCTGAACATGAGGAAGAACTTCTTTACTGTGCAGGTGACTGAGCACTGGAACTGATTTCCCAGAGAGGTTGTGGGGTCTCCCTCACTAGAGATATTCAAGAACCATCTGAACAAAGTCCTGTGTCATGTGCTCTGGGATGACCCTGCTTGAGCAGGGAGGGAGGTTGGACCAGATAACCTACTGTGGTTTCTTCCAACCTGACCCATGCTGTGATTCTGTAATATACATAATTTGATAGTGTTCTGATCAAGATCTTCAGCATCTAGATCTGTATGTAAATTTTGGGAACATAAAAAATCTAAAGAATAGTTCTAAAACAAGTACTCAGGCACCAAATGTTTTAGTTTGAATCCAGAGTTCTAATATGTATTATTTCACTTCATATCCTCTTTCATCTGCCCCCACCTTTTAAGACAGATAAATATCTTGATTTTCTGAATTTTACACTTCAGTCCTAGAATCATTTGCAAAAACCCAATAGTTTAGTAGGACCTCTGGATGTCTAAAGTTACACCAGGTTTTTCAGAGTTTAAAGCAAAAAATTTTGAAAATCTCCAAGTGCAGACATTTCAGAACATCTTAGAGAAACCTGTTTAAATACTTGATATTCTCATTAAGATTTCTTTTGTTTTAATTATATCTGGAAGAAATGTCTCTTTACCTTTGACCATACAAGCATGCTCTATTAGACTGTGTTGACAGCCTTCCTAAACTAAGGTGAGTAACAATCCAGTTTTCCTTTCATAGAGGTCTACCAGGTTGGTCAGGCATGATTTTCCATTCCCAGAACAGTTGTCTCCAAACACTTGCTTGTGCTTCAGGTGATTGGAAATGGCTTCGTCTGGAATTTGGTCCATTTTACTCCATAATCTTCTAGAGGACTCAGGTGAGACTGAACATGTGGAAGTTCCCTGGGTCCTCCATCTTGCCCTTCTTAAAGATGTGCTGTTCAATTCCTCTTTTTGGTTAGGCTGTCTGTAGTCCGTAGCAAATGCTTAACACAACACTTCCCAGAGCTGGCCACCCCAACCAGAGCAACAGGTCACCAATGCATAGCACTGACTGGAAGTTGCATACAGACTCAAACACCACCTCCATCTTCCCTGTACTTCACACATTTCTGTCTTCGCCGATTTCTTTATTAACTTTCGAATTCTTGTCTCCATCTCACAGCTGCTGGCACTCCATGTGTCCTAGCTCAGTAGGAAGCCAGACAGAAACCTGCTTTGCACCTCTATCTCCTGTGCACAAGATTTTGCTTGGCAAAATATATTTCATTGATTTTTTAGCTCTTGGAAACAGCTCTGGAGAGCTGGAGAACACCATTCTGGGGGTCCATTCTGCCTCCCATGCTGAGCTCTAAATCACTCTTACTAGGTTTGTCAATTAGGTCTCTGTTTACCCACATCTGAAGAGATCTAGAGACCTAGCAGGACTCTGACAAAGTTCCCTATGGGATTTATCCGGAGAGGTTCCTCAGAGAGCACCTGACACCCTCAGCTGGACCAAGCTGCGCAAATATAATGGTTACCAATCAGCTTCAGAAGGCAGCTCAGAAGATAGGATGAGACCTGTAGGTCCAGTGTGTCAAGACTGCTGGTCTTCTGCCAGAGGAATATTGCATTTTCTCCTAGACTTAGTTGGCTTGCCCAAGAATGTAGGAAAAGACCTTAATCGGCTTGAGATCTCTGGCTTCTATCAACCATGAAGTCAGGGGCCTCTCTTAATCATAAACAAGATATTTGCTTTTAGGCTGGTGACTATTAGCCAGAGCTACAATCTGAAGTGAACAGATGTACAGTGAGACCTTCTGCTCCTGCTTACAGAACTGACATGTGTCGCCCTGAGTTTTGCAGTCTTTCGATGTTTTCATTCCTGTAATAGAGTTTCTCACGAATTTTCTGTAAACATAGGCCATGTTTACCCAACCGATCTTTATTATTTTCATTCTTTTTGTAAGGCGGAGAAATATGACAGACTTTTGGTCTGACCAGTGTCATGGAGCGGTGGTAACCCCATTCTCCAATCCATGGTTGTCTCTAAAAAGATATATAACTGACTGAATAAAGAGGCCAGGCCCTCTTTTCCCCCTTTTTGCCTTTTGCTCCCTCTTTTGCCCCTCTTTTGGCCCTGGCTCCTAACCTGACAGAACGGTGTCTGCGTGGTTCTTTTCATGTCTGAGTACGACAGACATGATGTTACCATCCATATTTTCCTAAAGTCAGGTGTTCACCACACCATGCTGAATCAGCTGTCACAGCCCAGCTTCATGGAGATCCAGTTCTGTTTCTGATAGCAGTTTAACTCTCTGATACATTAGTGTGGAATCATATGCAGTCTAATTAGCTGGGTCAATAGAATATGTAATGTAGCCATATAGTTTCCAGTCCCAAAGCTCACTCGTTCAGGTTTAAGATGTACTTTCAGGTGTGTATGCTGTGCATCCCATGAAGAAGCAGAGCTGCTCTGGATAGTTTCTTCCTTTTTTCAGTTAATGGACATAGAGGCTTATCAAACTATAGAAGTTTGTCAACAACCAAGAGAAAACCTCCTGAAATACACAGATCATGGACAAAAGGAATTCAACAGTGGAGCTGAAAATTATTTCTGCTAGACCAGATGTGCTTATTTCTTCTTTATGCTAATCATCATGGTAGAGTATCACTTTGAATACAGATGCCTTTTAGCAACTTTCAAATCCTAGGAGTGGCTAGCCTAAGCTATTGTGCTGGTTTGCATTCCTACAGTTAAAACTATTTCAGATATTCCACAAGCATTCTTCCTATGTGATAATGTTTGTTTTCTGAAAGTATGGAGAAAATATTTGCTATTGAATTGAGTTATCCTTCACAGTGTTGACAGATTCTGGAAATTATTTCAAAAACCCTTAAAGCTATATAATTTTTTTTCATGTTGGAAAGCTGCAGAAGCAAAGACAAGCTTTCCTTCAAAAACAAGAACAAAACAAGGTATCTGGTTCCTTTGAAAAACACTCAGAAAGGTGTACTCCTCTACTGGTGTTTTCATATTTTCTTTAAAGGAACATTTTATATTTAACAGCCCTATTTTCCTGAATTGCTTTCGTTTGGGGTTAAGTGTGCCATTTCCCGGTGTCTTAGGATGTTGGCCTCGTTTCTCTTGTGTTCAAAGACATAGTTTGTGTTACTCTTCTTGTACACAGCCATTTGCTGTAAAAACTAAACTGCAGGAAAAGAACAAACAAAGCAATCCCTACTAAAATATTTGGCTGTATGGTCTATCAATCACTTCAGCAGGAAAATATCTTATGAACATACTTCTTCAGTTTTTCTTTTGAAGAGATAGCAGACTGAATTCTGGCTTAGAACATGGCAATATGAGTAGGAAGTGACTCAAAGGAAGCCAATGGACTAAAAGAAAGTCAAAACTACATTAGTGGAAAATTAAGCAAACCCATTGTATTTCTTTAAATTTTTATCGAGATTTTGCTGGAATAAACTGGAGACAGCTTGCTTTAAACAAAGCTAACCAAAATGTAGACCTGAACTGTGAAAGTGCTAAATGACTGCAGGATCTCAAAATTTCTAATTTCTAATTTCTTAAAATGTTAAAATATGCTTATAGAAAAATTAGCAATCAATCCCTATTCATTTTTTCTGTGACACATGGTCTTACCACAATTTCTGCTTGTGGAAATGTAATTGTACTAACAGCTTAACTATTCTAGTCAGGTATGTTTTATACTTAATTGATTTTCCAAAGAAGGAAGAAAGTGGGCATGGAAGAGTATCCATTGAATACTGACTGCTTATGTGATTGGAGAAAATATTTTAATAAAATCTCTATCAAGTAATTAGAACTGGAAGGGACTTTAAAATCATATAGTTCCAACCTACTTGCCATGGGCAGGGACAATTTCCACTAGACCAGGTTGCTCAAAGACCAACCAACATGGCCTTGAACACTTCCAAGGATGGGACAACCACAGCTTCTCTGGGCAACCTGTTCCAGTGCCTCATCACCCTCACAGTAAAGAATTTCTTCCTAAAGTCTAATCTAAACCTGCTCTATTTCAGTTTTAAGCCATTCCCCCTTGTCCTATCACTATATGCCCGTATAAAACATCCCTTTCCAGGTCTCCAGTAAGCCCCATTTAGGTATTGGAAGGTGCTGTAAGGTCTCCCCTGACCCTTCTCTTCTCCAGGCTGAACAACTCCAACTGTCTCAGCCTGTCTTCACAGGAGAGGTGCTTCTGTCCTCTGATTATCTTTGTAGCCCTCCTCTAGTCTGTCTCCAATAGCTTCTAATTAAAGCAGAATCTTAGTAGCACATCTGTGTGTTCCAGTGTTTCTGTATACTTGTTGTGAATACTTCTGTCTAAAACATTTACATTCATGAGTTTAGTTTAAGTTATTTCAGTTCCCTAATTGAGATAACGTTCAAGGGCAGCATTAAATTCATTTTTGACATGTCAGACTAAGTGGAGAAAAGAACTAGAACCAGAAAGACAGAAATATTAACCAACAAACAATTGTGTATTCTAGTAATCAAGACACTAAAAGGGGTAGAAATACTCATAGTGTTAATTAATTTCAGGATGGGATGCCTTTTTCAAGAATGGGAATGATATATTTTTTAGTGAAATCCTCACTGTTGTACACGCTTTAATGTGATAACAATGGGGATTGACTGTTAGATAATTGATTTTCAGTGTGTGCTGTTATACATTTTAAGTAAATGCATCCAGAACTAATTAACACAGAATGGATTTCCTCCAAGTTTTTCAGGTTAGTTGATTAAGAATTACAACAGAGTAGTTGGAACAAATCCCCATCTAGGGTATAATGGAACAAAATGTATTTTTCATATTGATTAAAAAAAAATCTTGAGCATCTACAGCACCTTTCCTGAATAAAAGAGAGAATTTAATCATTTAAGATAGGAAAAATGTGACAAAAATTTGCAAACTTCAGTTCCCTCAGAGAAATGCAGGGACAGTCAGTGCTTGTCACATTGAAAGATCTAAGTAGACCTAGATGAACTTTGTGAGACTTATAAATATATTTCAACCACCTGTAATGCAATTGATTTTTCAGGTTCTATAATTGTGAGCTGTTTGCAGCAATGCAATTTTTTATTTATCTGCTCATGTCTTTAAATTAATGTATGGCTGTTCAATCGAAACAACACTCCTATCAATGATAATATTTTAGGCACTTTATACTCACCAGTAGATAGGTCATCTTTATCACTTGACACTACCTATTTGTATTCTGAGTAAATGAAACTTCTAAGGGGAAGAAAAACTTGATGAAAACAAGCTGGAAGGAAAATGGGAGCAGCTCCGAAGATAAGTTGAGATTCTAGCATGCTTTTTTTCCCTCTTTGTTTCCCCTCCCAGAATACATACCTGTTTGACTTGTCTTCTGCGTCCTTATTCAATTATAGAAATAGTTGTGTGGGTTTTTTAGATGGGTTTTTTTTATCATTTCATAAGATTTAGGGCCATCTACTTTTTTCAAATAATAGCTTAAAAATCTCTGTGTAGTCCTTGTAGCAAAAGCTGAGGTCAGCGATGGGGGAATCAAAGACATGGGCTGACCTTGTGTGAACAAAAATAGCAGATAAAATTCATAGGCTTCATAAAATACATGGCAATAGTGGCCAAAATGTATGTTTGTGATAATGCTCAGGGCCTGAAAGTGAATTTCAATATAATCCAAACAATTATTAAGTCTTTCAGAAGAAACATCTGAATGGAAAACAATTCTTGGTATTGGTTTAAGTAAGCATGTTCACCATTATATATTTCTTCTGATTTTCTTTATGGTGATCCTCATATTAATATCAGGTGCTCTGGAAATTATAAATAAATTTAAGTAAATTCTGACAAAAAGGTAAAATATTTATGAGACAAATTATGATGATTAATACAGTTTTATGAACAAAGACAGTTGCTTGAAAGCAAGGTTAAGAAAGTCCAAGAGTTTTAGGCATTCAATTTGATACAACAAAGACCTGATGTTTGTGTTCTTTGTTTTTTGGTGTGGCATTTATTGTTTGTTTTCAGTGGGTTTGTGGGTTTTTTTTGGTTTTTTTTTTTGATTTATGTGGTTTTTTTTCCCCTCCAAAGGACGCAAATATAATCACCTTTTAATCACATCTCATTTTGAAACAATTAGCTTTACTATTTTTAGCAGCAGCGGGCACATGTCATACAACCTTCAAATTTCTGCTCTAACACTTCTTAGCGTAGAAGTTTGCTATTCTCTTCTCAGCTGAAGCACTTAAACAGCATGTCCCATGGTTTCCAAAAGTGCACCAGCCACAAGATAATCTGCTCTTTATAACTGATGCATTACTCTTTTCAACAACTCCATATTTGCCAGCAAAAATTACTTCCAATAAACTCAGTTAATTGCTAGGGAAACCAAATCAAATTGCAGATGTTTCAGAGTGCAAGCACGTATCAAATTCAAACTAGAAAAAGCAGAAATTTGGTGAAAAATTTGCTTTCAAAAAGGAGAGTTTTCTCTTGCAACCCTTGCAGTAGATGTGTATGTACATCTAAGAATCACTTTATCAATCAGCAACTGCTGATCCTACAAATAGGATGTAATTAGCATGAATGAAAAGCAGTCCTGCAAATCCCTTTACTGGACTTAGTAGCTTTTCCCCACAAAAGAGCAGATCATTTTTCAACAGAACTCAACAATGTTATAGAACTAAAGTAAAATTTGCATCTCTTTACCTTCACTGTAATAGAATGACATTTTTCAGCCTCTCAGAGTATTATAGCATACATTTCCAAAATTTTAGACTTCTGAGAAATAAGAAAGAATAAGCTTCTAATTATTGCAAAACTTTAAAATAGTCCGTCTTTTAGAGGAAATTTGCAATGTGCATAATACAAACATTGGAGACTACATTCTTATCTTGAGTCATTCTTCATGATGTTGCAGGCAGTATAAAATTCACATTTGAATAAAAAATAGAGTAAATATTTGTTGCATGCCTGTCTTGATCATAGAGATGGTACCACAAGGCACATAAAATCAGCAATAAAGAATACAAAATTTTTCAGAAATGAAATAAAGCTTTGTCTGTGTATGCAATTTTTACCTTCGCTGATAAAATGTTGGTAATAATACTTAAAACTCTGTCACAGAATGTTGGTAGGATTAATTACTGATGTAAGACAAAAAATTATATACACTTGCTAAGTATCATAATTGCTGTCTTAAAGGATGGAAATTATATTGATCTGAACTTCTGAAATGGAACCATGGAAAGGGAAAAAAAGAAGCTTTTTAAAAGAGTCAGATTTATATTTAACATTTAATTTCCCAACTACTACTCTTACAATACATTTCAGTTTGCCCTTTTTAATGCAATAAGTAACAGCATGCAACAAAGCAATTTTCATTTAACAAATAATAAGTTGCTATCATAATAAAGCCACATTCTGAATACTGTATTTGTTTGTAGATTTATCAACATATAAAAACCAGCAGTTGTCTCTTACATGATAAAACACAACCAAAATTTTCAGCAAGTTATTCTCCTACAATCTTTCCAAAGCCTCTTTGTAATACCTTGTTTACTTTGTTCTTCATTGAGTGCTTAAAAGAAAGTCATGTACTTTACTCAACAGATTTATTGTACAAGGAAGGGGGAGGAAAACAGATTTATTATCTATCTCATTACAAAAGTTTAAATCCCTTTGCTCCCTTCACCTTCTGTTTTATCTTAATTATACTTGCTCACATGAAACAAAACTACAAATTCGTCCTTTGGGAGTGATCGTGTTTGTAAACCTGGCTGTGTTAAAAGTTTTTCTTCATATTCTGTAGTTATTTGACAGATGGGGCTATAGTGTCCACAAAGTGTGAAATGTCTTACAAAATGAAGGCTGTATTAAAACTATGACAATATTTCTCTCACTTTAAATATTAAGATGGAGGCAGGAATTCTTGTAACAAGATCATGGGTACACATTATTAAATTATTTAATATCTGTGTGTTTATGTGGTGCATTGACTTTGGCTGGCTGTTAGGCAAGGCCCTATCATGCCTCCTTCTCAACAGGACAGTAGGAGAAAATACAGCAAAAAGCTTCTGAGTGAATGAGAACACTCAGGAATTACCACCACTGGCAAAACAGACTTGATTAAGGGAAATTGATTTAACCTAGAAATTCATTTACTCTATTGCCAGTTAATAACAGAGTAGGCTAATAAGAAATAAGAAATGAGAACAAATCTAAAAACATCCTCCCATCACCCTTCTTCCCAGGTACTTCACTCCCAACTATTCTACGTCCTCCCCCTCAGCAACACAAAGGGATGAGGAATCGGGGTTGCAGTTGATTCATAACTCTTTCCCTCCAGCCCTCCTTCATCCTCACGCTCTTGTCTTGCTCCACTGTGGAGTTCCATCTCTGTAAAGCAGTCCTTCCTGGGCTTCAACCTGTGTCCTTCCTGTGGGCTGCAGTTCTTCATTAATTGTTCCAGCATGGGTCCCTTCCAGGGGTTGCATTCCTTCAGGAACAGAGTGCTCCAGCATGAGTTCCCCTCAGGGTTTCAGGTCCTGAGAAAAATTGACTCCTGAGTGGACTCTTCTCCATGGGCTGTAGGTCCTACCAGGAGCCTGCTTCAGCATGGCTGCAGCCTCCTTCAGGGCACATCCACCTGCTCTGCTTTGAAGTCTTTTATGGGCTGAAGGATGGATATCTGCACTACCAGGGACTTTCAGAGGAACAGCCTGAGGCACCATGGTCTTCATTGCAGTCTGCAGGGGAAGTCTCTACCCTGGTACTTGGAGCACCCTCTGTCCTCCATCACTGACCTTGGTATCTGCAAAAATGTTTCTCTCTCATTCCCACTTCTCTCTCCCAGCTCCTTTTGGCACAGCACTTTTTTTATGTCCTGGACCTGGCTGGAACTGACTTTGTCAGACAAGGGGGCAGCTTCTGGTATCCTCTCACAGAACGCAGATCTGCAGCCCCCACACTACCAAAACTTTGCCATGTAAATCCAATACAGTTTAGAATAGAGTCTTATCGTTTGTTAAGCAAATATGAGCATTACTTTCCTTGGTTCCTTGGTAAGAATATACACTTTCAAAAATGAAAAGCCTATGCCTTAAAAAAAGCTTTGAATTATTATGGACCATAAATTAGTTATGCGGGAAAGCAGTCTTTCTAATCAACTAATAAGAATTGCAAGGCAGATGTTCATATGAAAGAATAGCAAGTGACAACAGACTCCCTATATTTCTCCATGTTCTCCCCATGTCTTCAAGTGATGGACGCTAAGTTTTCAATGGTGGGATACTGGGACCAGTGTCACAGATGGAGTGAAGTGCTTCACTTAGAAGAGAAAAATAGAAATATATTTACTGATATTAAATGAGTTAACAAAGTTTGATAGTAAATGTGACAGTGATTTAAGGAGGTTCAATGGCAAAGTACACTTGGTTATTTACTGCATAGAGGACAGGATCAGCAAAACTGCCAGGGAGATCTTCCTGTTCAGTCATGAGATTCAGAAAGGACCTCCTTGCTTTCTAAACTTTCTGATGGGAGTTTAGGTGTGGCTGGATCCAGACTTAGTCCTGGACTTGGTTTATGTCTAAAGGATTATGTGTGCACAATCAGTCCTTTATGCCACTTAGCTAAGGTTTTAAACTTTCAGTGCACTTACTCCCAATTCACTTACTGAGTATCTGATGTGATAAGGATTCTCTCAGTTTTGAGAGGCATCTCTACTCAAGGGGAGATCCTGGCATGCAGCTGCTGCCATGCAGGAAAGCTCAGCAGAACCTGAGTTAGGGCTGTCCACTATTTATGGAGTATGATGGTTGTCTTGCAGTTTTATTTGCATAACAGCTGTAGCTTTAGTGTACACTCAACTAGCCCTTAGCTGTTGAGCAAGATTCATTGTGTCGTTATCCTAAAAAAAAGGCAGCCATCATAACTATCATGGGTGGCAATTGCTCAACCAGAAAAAGGTGTGGTGGTGAGCAGAACACCACAAGCAGCCATGTCCCCAGAGCTGCTAGCTCCCATGTGTGTGACAGTTCTGTTTCCATGTGACTGGCACACAGCAGCCTGCAGCAGCAAAAGTCATGGAGACATAATGGTGGTGCAGTGACAGCAGCTGGGGGAGATTTCTGTTTTTCTTTCTTCTTTGGTGCAAGGATGCAGAGGTAAGGGAAAACAGTTGAGGAATGGAAGTTTCTTGACTGCAGCCCACATACCATAACCATGAAGAGCAGAAAGCAAGGAGGATTGTCATTCTCTGCTGGCCAGCATTGGAGTCAATCAGTGTGGGAACAAACTTTTGGTTTAATTCACTCTTACGGTGTATTGTAGTAAACTGCATTATCAATGCAGTTTGAAAACTATCTGTAACATTGCAAGAATGTTTAATGTAAAGAATAAAATTAATATATTTCAAATTATTTTTTAAAATTCTAGTTTAATTATGGCTATAAAGTCCTTTTTTGGTGTGTTCAAAAGAGGAGATGTGAGACAGCAGAGAGCTTTTCAGCTGCTTGAGTTTTGCCAGCATGAAGATATTTCTTTCCCTGCTTTCTGAATATTAAGTGAGGAGCCTGCTCTGTATTTTGAGTCTTTATCATAGGTGGACAGAGACCAAATGGTGAAACTGAGATAACAACACCAAAAGGGAATCGCAGTGTATGTAATACCAGAGAAGGGAGTGAGTGGAGAAAGACAAAAAAGCACCAGGGCAACAGTGAAAATGAGAGAAGAGAAAAAAGTATGACTAAACAGAGGACTCTGGAGGACCCTGCAAAGAAAGATGCATTTTGAGGAAATAGATTTACAGAATGAAAACTATTAAATTTGGAGAAACAAAAATGCATGGCAGAGAAGAATTGAAAAGTAATAATACGGCTTCAAGAGGAAAACCAGAAAGAATGAAATCTGGAGGAGAGGTAAACAAAGTATGGGAGAAGAGCTGCTGTTCTGGTCATTTGTTTACCCAAAGTATATGGAAGTCACTCTTCTGAAAGTCTCCCATTTATAATTCTGGCCTACAGCAAAACTACTCTGAAAAATCCAGTCTTGGTTATTTTCACCTTCTTGCTCTGCCATTCTCATTACTCACTCAATGGGAGCCACAATGTAAAAAAATAACTGAAGTCATCAGCTTCACAGCATTTTATATTGATCCACAAATACAAGTGTCATGAGCAGTTTTTCCCAGGATAAAAAAATCAGCAGATATTGGAAAGGACGGTGGCTACCTGGGGATACTATTGCTGAAATATGACTTTGAACAGAGAAAATGTGCTCTACCTGTAAAGCAAACGTGGCCAAGTTTAGGGAAAGAGTTTTCTGAGTTAGTGTTGCTCTGGTTTTACATATTTTTGTTCTTTTCAAAATTTGAGCATTAACAGTGCAACAAAATCACACCTGAAATAAATTGAAAAATTTAATGAATAATAACAACAAAATATTTTATTCTTGACATTCAGAATGTGAATAAAAGCTAAAATGTGTTAGTATATACCAGCGTGTTTTGAAACTATAAATTCTGTAACTAAGTATTATTGTGGAAGCAATTTCTGTGGGGAAAATGTCATTATTTTCCTTAATGAAACAGGAGAACATGAATGTGTAGAGGAACAGATTAATATTGGATTTTTACAGAAAATTCAGATGCACTGTTGTTGATTGGTGTCTTCTGTGTAACAGCAGACATGTATTTACTGCTCAAGGTACTTAACCTAAATTGTATATTTCAATGAAGTTAAAAGTAACACAGTCCTTTCATTGATGCCACTCTGGAGATTAATTCAGCCATTTTCAACTGTTTCACGCATACCTTGAAAAGTTTGCAAACCACTGAAACATTGATTAGGTTATTTTCAGAATACATTTTTCAGGTATTTGCTAAATAACATATTTTGCAGGTACCCCATGTTTGACATATTACTTTCAGCATGCAAATCTTTCAAAGGAAACGAAATACTTTGAATATTTCCAGCAAAATAGACAGAACTAAGTTCTGCAAATCTTAAACATTTTGAGGTTTTCTTGCCTAAATTTTGAAAATATTTAAGTTTAAGGAGCCTTAATAAAGTGAAATATTAGTTTAGCTTATAATTTCATTTCCAGGTGCATAATATCCTCATTTATATCTTCCACGCGTCACTTGATATAAACATCACAGATAAGGTGGTATAGTTTTTCTCTCTTTGTAGACTCCTTGTTCTTGTTTATATCAAATATGGATGTTGAATGGCTTTTTCCTGCTCTTTAGGAGGTAAGGACACCTAGAAATTAGTTGCCAAAACTGGCTCTAAGAATAAGCCACTGGCATATTGGCATTTCTACACATTGGTAAGATATTGTAAAAGAGACCATCCACAAAGTTAGAACTACAGATCTCAAGTGCTACTTAAATAAATTATGTCCTGGGTTACAGTGGATTCCATTACCATCTTCATCAGCTGTTGAAACCAGGTGTAGCAATGCTCCCTGCCTCCTCCCTCTGGACCATCCTCTGTTAATGGCCCAACAATGCCCTGCCGCATGACTCATAGATAACTCGCTCCTGGGCTTTCTCCTGTTAATGGGCCCATCAGGGCCTTGCCTCGTGACTCACCACCCCATTGTGAGATGCTCCGCCCGGGGGGGGAAGGAGCCAAGCATCCCCCACCTGGATATAGTCTGGGGTTTGCAACAGCAGAGCCAGCCTTTTCCCATTGGATTTCCAGGGGACAAGAGCTACACAACCACCACTGGACTTTCTGAGGAGGACCAGACCTTTTTCCTACAAGATCACTGCTTCAACAGAACCACTTCAAAGAGGACTGCAGCCACCACCTAATTGGACTGCCACCATCACCCTGCCTGGCAGGGTGTCAGGTCATACACACCCTGACTCTGTCAGGTTAAACCACTGTTTCTCTATTATTGCTCTGTTATATACAGATATATATATATATGTGTTAGTATAAGAACTGTTATTGCTATTCCTTGTATCTTTTGCCTGAAAGCCCCCTCAATCTCAAATTTATAATAATTTGGAGGGAAGGGGGTTGCATTCTCCATTCCAAGGGAGACTCCTGCCTTCCTTGGTAGACACTCTGTCTTTCAAACCAAGACAATTAAAAGTACAGAGGAAGTCATGTATCAAATACCTTTCACTGGCTGATATCAACATTTTAATTAAAAATGAACTTGAATTCCTGAATCTAATGCATTGTACAAAGCTTGTAAATGTCTGAAAGTAAGTAATTTTAGTCTTAGAGTATCATTTGTCAATAACATAATGCCTAGTTATGCATAAAACTCTGCACAATCAAGTTCTTAATGTTAAATGAACTTAAGAAATTGTAAGTTAAGATATGTAATGCCCAAGTATTAAAAGACTAACTACACAGAAGTGCAAAGTGCTAATGTTTATTTGGGTTTTTATCTCAGTGCTTTCTTTTATTTTTATCTATACTACACTAATATCTGGAGAGTTCTGTCTAGAGTCTGGTGAAAGAGATACTATGTAATTATAGCAATAGAAGATCTTAGTTCCATTGAATATCCAGAATTATATCAAAAGTTTAAAGTAAATGGAAATGAGAAAATTATGGAGGACCTTATGCCTAAAGATTATTGGTTTGACTGGACATACAGATAGCCCTCTTGGTCAGTTACACTAACTCCTCTATTTGAGAACCAGACAGTATTTGAAAAGTGCATTCTGTCTGTAGAAATGATCAGGGGACTGAACATCCCTGAGAAAAGTAGTTCTTTTTCTACTTGGGATGTTATTTGATGGTGATTATGTGATTATGGTTATGGTAGATATGTTTAATAACAGTATGTCTGCGGTGTTGTATTTCCCCACTCCTCCTCTTACTAAATGCCTGCTCTTCCCACACTGTTCCTCCCTTCCCCGCCCCTAGTCCTAACCACTCCCTTGAGTTTCTCCCATTGATTCTGTTACTCCAACCCCGCCCATGTACTGCCCCTGTGCCCTGAGACCATTAGTCCATGTGCTCTCGTGCACCATGCGAAGTGCTCTCTCTCTGCCTTGGGGCACCAGCCCCTCTCTGCCTTGGGGGATCAGCCATCTGCTGGCTCTCTGCCTGTCACCAGGGAATAAAGACCCTCTGCAGTCCCCATGCGGGGAGCCTTCTCACCTCCTTTATCGTCACTGTGTTGTGGAGCTGACAGCTAGCCAGAGCAGTATGGGGCAGCTCAGAAGGGCTATGAGGAGTGGCAGAGCCGCTTTCCCTAAGAGACCTCCGCAGTGCTGTACGGGAAAGCTGTGGCGTGCCATGCCACCACAGGGTATGTCCTAGTAGATTAAGCAATCTGAGGAGAAACGGCAAAAACTAGAAAGTTTACATATTCACAGTGCTCTGCTTCTCAGTCTTGTCACTCAGACATGTTTGTTGTGGATTTTCTCTACGTACTCTACGTACGATATAAGCATTGTTGCCTCTTCCAACATAGTACAGTAAATATTCCCTTATGCTGTCCACTCTCAGAAAGATGGGCACCCTTAAAAACAGTGGTTATCCACCAGTAGGAAAATTATAATGAAGATGCTGAGTTATACCATAAGCATTAACCTGACATCCTAAAGACGTTCAGGTAAATGTTCAGTTTCAGGTGACTGCAGTCCATACCCACAATGGCTTTAATGGAGATTATATGTCTACAGTCAGTACAGGTAACCCCAGGTTTTGACTACAATTTTTATCACACCTAGATTAAAATTGTAGTAAACTAGGCAATATTTTCAAAACAGTAAAACCAATATTTGGGTTTATTTTGTAGTTTTAGAGTAAGTATTTAAAATGAAGCCTGCAAAACAGTGGATGTTTCTGTTTTAATATTTTTAGAAGGCTATTAGTACTAAATGAGATTATTAGAAAAAGACATTTTTTGTGAAATTCTCTGTTGAAAAGAAATCTTTGCATTGATTTCAAATTACACCTTGGTTTTTCTCTTCGCTTATATAAATTTCTAAGAAGTGGATTAGACTATATTTTATATAACTGCTTTGGTGGTAGCTGTTATTTGAACATTCACCTAAAAGGGTTTTAATCTCAGTTCTGAATGTGAATTATGTTAGAGAAGGTGCCCAGCAGTCACTGAAATCTCCAGATTTTCAATTGTGTAACTATTAGAGCTCTTCATCTATTACATTTTATTGTATTATTTGTCTAGGACATATCTAGATTTTATTTGAATTTCCTTTTTTCCCTACTCCTTCAGCTACTAGATTTTTTCTTTTTTTGATGACAGATAATGGCTATAGATGTAGATATGAACAAGTGAAGTGATTTCTCTGACTTTAAAAAGAAAATGGATCAAATGTGGCAGTATATTATTTCTTCATGAGCATGGTAGAGGAAGGTACTCTTCAAAGAGAGTCAAAACAGTTGAAGATTAAAAAACATTTTTTAGAAAATCAGTGGAACAGCTAAGGTCAAAAGAGAACTAAGTACATTAGCACTAGAATAATTGTACAGTCAATTCATTTGCACAAAGCTATGTGACTATCAAAATAAGTTAAATCAATGTAGAAGATTTGTATTTAAGTAATTTGGTCAAAGTTTTAGTCAAGTAATATATAATGAATTTGCCTTTCCACACTTTTAATCTTTAGTATGAGGTTAGGAAGAACTACTGGAAATATCTGTATAAAACTGTAAATATAAGAAGAAAAGGAAAGTGAGATGTCAAGAGAATTTTTTCTCTTGATATGTGACTAATAATGTGACTAATAGAATTTTTTGTATTAAAAACATTTTAAAACCTAGTTGGACAGACAGTCAAGTTTCTTATAGACTGCTTATAGACAGTACCTTGACATAAATTAGCGGAATCATTTCATAATTTTTCAGCCGATCCAGAGGGTTACATTCAAAAACCAAAAAACAAAAAAAATCTCAGGAAGCTGTTTGACCTTTTGTTTCCTTTACTTCTAAAAGCTCTTGGCTACACTGAATTGTAAAGCTTAGCTTGGTGAGATTTGTGGCCCCGACTAATACAAGATCAGGGTGAAGACACGGACTGTTGTGAGTTAGACTTGTCTGGCTGCCAGGTGCCCACCAACCCATATTTAACACATTACTTTACATATATATTTGCAACTGACAGATTGCAAACAGATATACTGTGTCAATCAGAGCCAATCATACTGCACTGCATCATTTACTGTGGAAGAAAAACTTTCAAAAATAGGAAAGGTTAATTGCAGTATCTAGAAAAACAACGTGGTATGAAAATTAATAGCTATTTTCTACTGCAGAGCATAGGGCTAGCCAAATATTTGCTCCCCAAACACATGCAAAATTTATAAGAAGTTTTACTGTAGTATATGCTTCCAGACTGCATCCAACAAGGACTTTGGCATAGTCTCTGTGTTATTCTGCCTATGTCAGTACGTCATGGTGAATACAAATATTTGTTTACAGTCTTGCATATCCTACTCTAAGATTCTTTAGTCAGAATTTTAATCCCAAACCAGGTCTGGATTGGTAAAAATTATGTCTATTTTCATTTCTGTGTAGATTATTTTTAAAATGAGATTTACTCAAAATTTCAAGATGTTAATAACATAAAACTTCAATTTTGACATTTGGTGCAAGTTCAGTTATTCAGCACTTATACCCACACAGTTACCTGGAATGTTGCAGGCAGGCAGCTCTAATCCACAATTAGAACTTCCCTATACCTTCTCTATATTCAGATAAAAAAGGATGAACATTTCAGTCCTTTGATTAAGCATCCATCTTATGGATGGATGTCTTCTTTAAACCTATTCAAGTGAATCCATCTTTTTCCTGCACTGTGGGAATCCACATCAATGACCATACAAAATATTTGCTTATTTCATTTTCACCTGTTTCAATAGAAAAAGGTTATTTAAGTCCCATTGATGATAATTCTCAAATTCTTTGCTCACTTTTGGGCCATTAATCTGCTGTAAATTCATCAGTCATTATTAATATTCTTGGTCCCTATTTTGTGACTTTGCATATATCTGGATATATTAAAAATCTGCTGTTTTCTTGATATACATAGGCCTTTATCAGTGTCCTTCTTTAGTTGCCCCTACTTCAAACTGATGGGTACCTGATGTTTTTATGAGAAATACGTGTGCTGCCTCCTGAGGCACTTTTTTAGATTATAGGACCATATTGATGAGAATATGCTTTATTATTTCATACTGATTGAATGCTGTATCAATGTACTAGAACTGGTTGGAATAGAGATAATTTTCTTTATAGAAGCCAACTTGGTGATGGTTATTAGATCTATGCTTATAACACCACTGTTGCTAAACAGTGCTTGCACAGCATCAAGACCTTTGCTGTTTTTCACTTTGCCCGTGCACATGAATAGGCTGGGAGCAGACAAAAGATTTGGAGAGGCTACAGACAGGAGAGCTGATCTGAAATGACTGAAGAGATACTCCGTGCAGTATGACATCATTCTCAGCTACAGAACTAGGTAGGGTTGTAATTTTCCCAAAGTAGTCTGTGTTTAGGGATTGGCTGGAAACCAGTCTGCTAGAGGGAAGTGGTGAGGGATGACCTTTTTAGCAATTTTTAAACTTATTTTACCCTTCATTTATTAAATTGTATCTTGATCCAGAAGGATTTCTTCCTTTTGCCCTTACAATCCTCTCCACCATCCTGCTGGGCACGAGTGAGCAAGCAGTTGGTGAGTGCGTAGTTGCTGGATGGGGTCAACCCACTGCTATCAGTCATTCTATTAATGTGGTTCTGATCACTATCACCCATCTTTAAAGTGCTAGCATAATTTTAACTTTCTTCCTCTTCCTTAGAAATTCTGAACTCTAACAAAACCTTTTATATGAGAAATAAAATTCTGAGGAAGTATTTAATTATCTGGTTTGAGTTGCAGGTGACAGTTAAAATCTCAGTTTTGATGGCTATCATTTATAAACAACTGTGTTCTCAGTACATTTGTGAAGAAAGATTGTTTATTTTTATGCTTTAACGCTAAGTGGAAGAATACAGTTGCTCTGACTTTGATTCCTTTTATGTCTGAAGCCATGCTTCCATTTAAAAAATTTCACTGTACTGAAATATTCAGTACCAGTATGCTAAATGTAAATTGTTCCAAATACAATTTGGTCATTCAAATGAGTGTTTGAAATATAATAAAAAACAGTAATCACAGGAGCTATCAAAATTCTAATAATTTTATTGTGGAAATGCATTCTCCTTCAGAAAAACGTCTTCAATTATTCCAAAAGTTTTTCAGTCACTTACTGTTTGTCCTCTTTTCAGTGTGCTTACTTCTTGGCCACACACAGTTTTGCATTCATTACAAGAAGAGGCACACCATGCAAAGAATGATGAAAAAGTTTATAAAGAACATAATTCAGTGACTGATGGGCCCAAAGGGTTATACCTGCCAAAATGAATTAACTAATGTAATGTGATGTAACAAACTGTGATGTGACTTGCTTGACATAATACAGTATGTCACTTAGGAATTAAATGAACAAATGACAGAGTAAAACTAGAAAAAGTCTAGTACAGAAAGAGTTGCAATTTTATTTTCTAGTTTTATAAAAGAAGATGAAATTATGTTCACTGTATAAGAGATTGGTGTCAGGTGAAGTGTTCAAGAAAATTGGTATTCTGTGAATTGGTTATTCAGGGTGCTGAATGATCCTGCCTAATGCTGGGAAGGAGGATGTCGTACTCAGAAATGAAAGAACCACGCAGACACCGTTCTGTCAGGATAGGAGCCAGGGCCAAAAGAGGGGCTGAAGAAGGGCCAAAGAAGTGAAAAGAGGGCCTGGCCTCTTTATTCAGTCAGTTATGTATCTTTTTAGAGACAACCATGGATTGGAGGATGGGGTTGCCACCTCTCAATGACACTGGTCAGACCAAAAGTCTATCATATTTCTCTGCCTTAGAAAAAGGAATGGAAACAATAGAGACTGGTAGGTAAACATGGCCTATGTTTACAGAAAATTCGTGAGAAACTCTATTACAGGAACGAAAACATCGAAACACTGCAAAACTCAGGGCGACAGGAGGACCACCATCTTGTAGGAACTGTGGCCAGAACAACAAATATCTGAGTTATGGATGCAACATATTGTAAAAATACAAAAGAAGTGAACAATACATAGCACACTCACAATGCAATCAAAAAACCCTATACAGTGAAGCATGCAGAGATATTTATCCCTACTCCCTGAATACAGAGTAGATAGCTAAATCCGTGAGTTTAAATTATTGGGCCTAACTCTAGATGAAAGAGGCCTTTCTTTATCCTTTGATCAACATTGAGTAGAAAAAAAAATTCAGGCAGATAACACTTTTCCAGCTACTGAATATAAAAAAATTCTGTATTATATTAATACGGTAGATAGTAACTGTTAAAAACCAATCACTGCTGTATTTAGGCAAGAATGCAAAATATCACTCATGTCTACCAGAACTGGACAAACAAAATATATTGGGAAAAAAATAGATCAAAATACACCGTGAAGTTTTGAGCAGAACTGATTTGCTCTAATTTGTGTGCTTGGTTGTAAGACAAAGAACTCTGAAACTTGAACCAGCATCTTACAACTACACCTTTCTGCTTTCTATTGTGATTGTTGTTATTATTATTTTACATTGCAAGGGAGGCTTCAGATGTTTTGGAAACCAGGGAGAATTTAGGAATGGTCCACTAAAACTCATACATTTTCCATTAATAACAAGAGTTTCCTCTGTTAGCTCTGCTGATTTTTAAAATGTATCTATATGCTGAGGATAGGATTTGTTTTGGCACTTAATCATGGCAGTATACTATTTTACAATGGACTGCTTCCATGTTCATCAAAACAAACTATTAAAACACATTTAATACCGATTTCTGAGATGCAAATAACATTTGTCATCTTGCATCAGATACATCAGTCTTGTATTTGGACATAATGAAAAAATGCTTCAGACAATAAGACAATTACTGTTAAAATGCAAAGAAAACCCCATATATCAGTGGAGATATGTAAAGAAAATGTTGACTGATTAAATGCTACAGCATTTCTGATATATCTTTTGACAATGATGAATACAGAATAAAATTTTTTTTAATAATATTCAAAATATAATTGAAACATGTCTTTGAACAGGAGATGTAAAACAACATAACATGCAGAGGCCTGACTTTCTGTGTATAAATGACTTTATGGCAGAATGAATTGAAATACAAATTGCACAAGCCCTTTCAAAACATGGTTAAATTTATCAACATGATGTATACCTTATGGTGTGCATACTTTGTGTCTGGCCTTATGTCTGTGTGTATATATATACATATATACACATATATATGTATGTATGTGTATTTGATAATGAACCCATTTCTGCTTATTTCCTTGACTTGAAATTTAGACTATACTTTAGAATTCTTAAATTAAGTACACCGCTGCAGAGCCCTGTGAGAATTCCTGCCAATGTTTCCACATTCTAAAGGTGACTATTAAAATTAATTATTAAAATTAAATTAAAAATCATTAAAATTAATGATTTTAGATAAAAGAATGAAACGTGTTTCTTGAATCTGCTGCTCGCATAGTGCAGAGGAGTTCATACCTGGTAAAGCATCTTTGCCACTGTGTGCTCAGAGTGTGCCAGTGCAGCCTTGCAAAGGAACCACATAGCAGTTGCTTTCTGTATGATTGTCCACTTCGTGAGAGCTGCCAAGCAAGAGTGTGTGTAACCAGGGGAGAAGTCCAAAGAGGTAAAAACTGCTTTATTGCATTCTACTTCTTTGTAACTGCTTTGTGAATCTCAGCACAGGAGAAACCCTCACCCCAATAAGGACACTATAACTTAAGTTATTTTAAAATAGAGTATTAATATAGACAAAAAGATAATGCTCTAAAATATATGTGGGAAGTGCAATTCTTACGGAAATTACTACCACACTCATGATGCTCTGAGGGGTATAAGGGAGAAAATTATTGCCTGATGTGCGAGGGAAATATAAAAGATAAATGCAGGGATATAAAAGATAAAGAGGGGATTGTGCAACACAGGCTGCAAGAAACAGGCCAAGAATCTTCTGTTTTATTATTATTTTTAATGGATAAATATAAGAATTGAGTGAGAACTTTGAATACCTAATGTTTAGGTAGTTCTGGAGGAATCTGGATAGTTGAGATGGGACTTCAGCCACATTGTCTGGTTGGCCTCTACACTTTTCTTTTACAGAATCATGACGTTTGCTGGCATCAGAGCAAAAATGAGTTTATTAATTTTAAGGGATTGAAAATTCAAAAATTGAGCTGACTACCGTGTTTCTGTAACAGCAACTGAGAAATAGTAACTTGTATTTGTTGAAGACAGAATATGAAGACATACCTGTGCTGCTTCCTCATGAAGAAATGAGTATACCTTTGACTCATTTCAACTGTTTTCAAACTAGAGGAGGATGGGCTCCCTAGAAGCCATGATGGGAGGTGCCTGAACACTTCTCATTGAGCAGCAGCAGCCATGAGAATTGTGGAGTGATTTGGTAGTAGGGTTAAGAGGGTATGTGAGCTCCGCCTAAGAGTTGATAGGGCCTCTGGGGTCACTGGACCTCTGGTCTGCCTTATCACCACGGGGAAGTGATGATGTTTCACAGTGCTCACTCCCAAGTGCCAGCTCTAGTCCCAGAAGTAGCTCCACAAGGGATATGCCTCTGCCTAGGCCCTGAACCATTGGGTGATGGAACAATGATTGTAAGCAAGCAGGCAGTGTAGCATAAGAAAGAGAAAACAGAAAATGAAATGATTCTTTGGAGTGGGCTTTGGAGATGAAAAAACCCTGAAAACTATATTGCATGCAGGAAAGAACAGTTAGAGGCTGCACTCAAACACTTCTTTGGGATGAATGACCCTGAAATTGGCATGAGGAGTAAGGCTCCTTCTTCACTGCCAGGTTGCATTAACAAAGTATGTCTAGGCTTCTGGGAACAGCTGAAAAGGAATTAATTTCCTCAGGGGAAATCAGAGCTGCCTGAGCCTGACCCACCTGTCATCATGCACAGGAAACAATGGAAGACAGTGGACTGAGACATCCATCTGTCAACCATATCTGTCTTAGGAGGTTTATTGCATGCCAGGAGTTCAGGTGCAAAATGCTTGCAGAGGCACTGCCAGGATTTATCTGTTTTTCAAACTGATACTCTTTATTGTCTATGTTACACCAACAATACCACCAAGGAAGACCCTGAGCACATCACAAGAGACTTTAGAATTCTGACAAAGTACCCTTTGACCGCCTTATGATGTGATATAGAGAAGATGGACCCAGATTTTTCTTAGAAGTTCACAGTGAAAGTTCGTGAGGCAATGACTGTGAGCTGGAGCAAGGCAAATTCCAATTAGGTATTAAAAATAATGATTTTAACATAAGGGTGATCAAATATTTGAATGAGTAGCTCAGTGAGTTTATGTAAACTTTATCCATGGAGATATTAACAGTTGGCTTTGTATGATCCTGAGCTATATTATCTGACTTTGAAATTCGGTGAAATTTCAAAGTTGCCCCTTGCTCTGAGCAGGGTATGGGGTAGGACCACTGGATGTCCAGAGCTTCTTTTCAGCCTAAACTTCTATGGCTTATGAGACAATAGTTGAGACAGAGAACTTCAAATTTTTCTGCTCAGTACAGATTTTTTTTTTTTAATGTTGAAGTAGCTTAGAACTGAATATAGCATCTGATAATCATACAGTGCTGATTATGCTCTTTAAGTGTTTAGATAACTGACAGCTGCTGCTATAAGCAGGAATTTCTAATCAATGCCCTCTAGCCTCACTAACCAGCCCTAAGTTCTTCTCCTGTAAATTATATGGCCAAAAGTCACTTATCTCTTTTACCAGGTCAGAGAGCAAACTAGTCTGTTAGCCCACTGCTTGTTTCTTCCAACTTTTATACTCTCAACTTAAATGACTTTTTTTTCCCCTTATCTTAAGGCACTTAGTTGTACCTTACAAGGCACAAGGCATGATTGTGAGGAAAAACTGCATGTTTAAATTGGCTGTGCTCAAAGGACAGGGCATATGAGAAAAAAAGATAGAAACAGAGAAGGGGAAACAAAGGAAGTTACTTTAACAGGCTAACCTTCCTAATTCTAAATGCCTCATACATAGTCCTGGAGTTCAAAGATGCAGAAAGAAAAGCAAGAAGGAACTACAGAGGAGATGAAGCAACAGAATATCCCCATGCCTGCCCCATCCTACACACATGAAAAGGTTTATTGTGCTCAGAAAAATCAAGTAATGCCTTCACTGGAGGATAAAAATCTCTGAGAAGCCACAATTTAGTGTCTATGGTAACACCAGCACAGTGGTGGTGATGAAAATCAATGCTGTTGGCGTTCACTGTTTTTTCTTACTAAGTGGAATCCACCAGATGCAGAAGACCACGTGTACTTCCAAAATTTGGGGTCTTGAGTACATTGGTTTGGGTTTAGTTTCTTTTTTTTCTTCTTGGTAAACTTTTGCAATAAAATAACTTCATAAAGTTTGCAAAGTTTCAGTTCATAATTTGCAAAGAATTACTTTGCAGGAGAAAAATGGAAAAGCAATACATTTATAGGAAAAAAAAGACAAAAAATGTTTTAGGTAATAATAAAAATTACTGGAGCACAGAAAATTGATGTTAGTCCAAAAATTATGAACAGATTTTCTAAAAATAAATTTTGACTTACAGGAAAGAGAGCTATTAAATTTATTTAAATTCATCAGAGACAGGTGTTTGCAACTAGCAGAAAATCAACATTTCTTCAATTCTTTGAATGCATCATGTATTTTATAATAATCTCAGAAGTATTTAAAACTGCATGCTTGTCTAGTCTGTTTCTCTACAGAAATGAATGCCATTACAGCTAAGAAGCAAATATACTCAGAACACACTCACTGCCATTTGATTTTGATGTCACAACTTTCAGAAAATAGGTGAATAAGAGGCCTTGAATAATCTGAGAAAGCTAGCTTCTGGAATAGCATGATATGAAGCTGTATGCGAAAGGATTAATATGATTTAGCATTGTGAATGAGAGCAAATAGGTTTGGAAGGAGGTAACTTCATTAAAGTAAGACAGTTTAAAAGGTAAACAAGGAAATAAGAACTCAGGAAAGTGACAGAAATGAAAGAATATCAGCAGGCTTATTGGCTTCAGATTGTTGACTTAACAGGGGAAGAACTGTGTTTTGATTTTAAACACGATCCATCTTTCTTTGATCAAATATGGACAGGTGAACATATGACAACAGGAAAAAATAACCAAAGCATCCATCCAAAGATATATTTTAAATCTTTTTCTGGGCATCTCAGCTCTGATTCTCAGCAACACTGGCTGCACTGAAGCTTACTGAAGAGTAAGCTTCTTTTGCAGTTAATTCAAATATAAGATACTCGAGATGTACAGATTCCCTTCCTGTTGCGGTTTGTAGTTTCTTGCGGTGGTGTGGCATGCCACAGCCTTCCCAGAGAGAGCTGTGGGGGTCTCTTAGGGAGAGCAGCTGTGCTGCATCCCACACCACCTTCCCTTCCTTTCCCCTTCCCCTTCCCCTATTCCTTCCCCAAGGTATATTTCCTTTCTTCTGCAAAATAAATAACTAGACTATCTTAAAAACACCCCAAACTTGCGGGGTTTAGTTGGTAGCCATTTATGCTCTGCACTAGTACACAGTTTTAAATTTCTTGAAGTGGGACACTGAGAGGGCATGACTCCTGTGAGTGTTCACAGGCATACTGCCCAGTGTTTCCAGACCAGAGGATGCTTTCAAGACTCTAACCTAAGTGAATTCATCGTTAATCTGTTTTTTTTTCCCAGAAAGCATTGTGGTTTCTCTTAAAAAAGAGAGATACAGGTTTATAAATGTTGGAAATTGAAGAATGAAAGCGTAAAGGACAAGTAAATATCTAAGAGCTGTCATTCTTTGAATGTGTTCCCATGTAGATTATATTCTATCCAGTACTGTCTCCTGGGGTCCTCATATTACAAGACAGAGTAATTAATCCAGTTTGAGGGTTTTCGGGGATATAAGTAAGAAGTTTTTCTAATCAACCTCTGACATTTTTCTCCTCAGTGAAAGAAATACTCCAAGGTTTCCAAGTATCCACATTTTCCAAGCAGACTTTCAGTCTGTATTCTGTGATGGTACAGCTCTAACACAGCATTTCTTTTCAATTTCTGCCCAGATAACATTAAAAAAAAATGTAGTTGTTAGGCAAAGAGGAAATTTACCACTGTGATACCTGTGAAGTTACTCTTAGAAAAACAATTTTATTATTTTTCACTTTTACTGCAATATAAATTATAAATTGAGATCTGCTAAACAGTCTTCATCACATTTTAATTAGTTTAAATGCTCACTAGATGATTTGCTGAGTGCCCCATTTGCACTTCTTATTGCCTGTGGCATAGGGAAGGAAATGAGATTGCCTGGAAGTTCTCTTTCCACATGGCAAGGCTTTAACTGAGCTTGAAGATTGTCACTGTTCTTGCCTCAAGCAAAATAACCAAGCATTCTGTGATTTTTGCCAAGCATCTTTTATCTAGGAATCAGGATGAACACTTGCACCTCACTAAAAAAACCCGAAACCTGACAGTTTTTGAAGACAAGCAGTGGCATTAGTTCAGATCTAGATAAATCTGTACTTAAATATGAAATAAAATCTTCACCTTAATGATGAAAAAGGGGGAATCTGATTTAGATACAGAAATAGGGTCGTGTATTTACAAGTAGAGGTCAGATTTATAAATTTTTTATAAACAGATAATACTTCTGATACTCTTCAGCATCAGCAATAGCAATGAGTAAAATAAGTCAGCTAGTTGGCAAGCAGAACATCTCTTAATACATGTAAAACTTGTTTTCACTACTCCTTTTGTGCAACTTTGCATAGTCAGAATTGGAATGAAGGTTATTAGACACCTCCCCAAACTGACAGGAACCAAAGAGGTTTTTTTATTTTAATTGTACCTGCATGAGAACAATGTTCCAAAAGAAGCAAATCTCTAACAAGGACAAGGGTTTGTCTACGAAAAGGAACAGACAAGAGTGATAAAGCATGAATGTATCGAGGGCTGCATAGCACAAAGATAGCTTAGGCAATGGAAGCTTCACCTCAGAAAGAGTCAGAAAGGAAGAGATTTTATTCCTCTTGTCATTCCCACAGTATGACAGTTTGGACAATTCACTGTATTGCCACTGAAGTCAAATGTGAAGTCTCAAAAGATGACACAGAACTTTGCTTTTGAGAAAAATGTCCTGATGTAAAATTGAGCTGTAAGCTGGAAAAAGAACATCACAAGAGATGAGAAAGGAACAAAGTAATCTTGACATCCCAACAAATAAAAACCTAGTGTAAAATATAAATTCCAAGAAAGACTTAGATTGACTCCTTTAAATATAGAAATGTATCAGCATGTTTGCAAGTGAATCTCATTATTTACATTGAGATACGTACATTATAATTCCACGTATCAGGAGAATTTAAACTTACTAATATCTTCTTTTCACTTTTTTCCCTACCATAATCCTTTTCTTAAACAAACATGCTTCTCTGGAAAGAGATTAAAAAAAAAAAAAAGAAAATATACAAGATGATTGTTATTTTGTAATCTTTTTCTCGTATAAAATATCTGATTATCTGAATTCTAATGAGATAACTAAATGACATAAGAAAAACTGAAGTAATATCAGTAGTTTTGAGTTATGTATAGTTAAAATGCAGTGGTGTAATCAATAACACTTGATCAAAAACTTACTCACTGCATGTCCACGAGTGATTTACTTATATCCACATAAAGGGTAATTAATGGATGAACACCCTGCTGGGAAAACTTTTCCAGTAAAACCTGATCAGGTTTGCCATAGTCTCACCAGTAAATTTAATAGGTCTTGCAAAGTAGTTTGAATCGGAACACTGGCCTCTGTCTCACTTCTGTTGTAGTAGACTCTTGAGCAGGAATAATTTTTAAAAGATATCCTTTTCATAATTCATGCTTTTTTCTAGGCATTTTTACTCATAAAATCTTGGTCTTCAGCAGATGTAGGTCAGCAATTTGAATTCCATATCAAATTTCTGCTCTTAAAATAGTGCCATGGGTATCTACACAAAGACTGACTAGGTAATTAAGTAAAACATAACTTTCCATATTTTTATATACCTCTGATATTCTTCAAGTATTTTACATGTAAAAAATGCAAAACATGGTATTTTTAACTCAGCATATCAGGCATTTAAAAATGGTCTCTGATTCTCTCTTTCTGAAATGCATCTAATCTCCCTTTTTTAGTCTCCTGATTTTAGACAAAAGACACCAGATTCTGATCTGTTAGAAACTATTGGACTTCCACAATAATTGATAACTACACCAATTTCTATTTTTCTATTTTGTTCTCTTAGGAATTTTCTTCATATGTGTGCTGTTGCTGACGTTTTCTACCTTAAAAGTAATTTTTCTTATCTCTAAAATATGAAAATTTTACATTTATAAAAATAATTTAATCCAGAAACTTTCAGCAGAAAGCAGGTGTCAGAGTAGTGCATTTCTATGATCTGAAAGGTGGTATGTCAGAAATTACTGAGCAAAATGGGTCTTTAAAGCAAAATTTAAAATTCAAATTTCCAAGAGGCCATTTTTTTCCTGTTTTGAAATACTGTTCTTAATCCATAGGTTGTGTTCAAAAGGTCTGATTTATGTAATTGCCTAAAACTTTCCAGTATTTGGGTTGGGTTCCCAAAAGGAAAATAAAATCGTGATGGTCTGGGGTATGTGTAGGCTTCTAGATTCCTTTTAGTTTATGAAGTATCCTTTATGATAGAACCTTCAGTACAGGTTAGGATCTGCATTTTTACTATGAATAGGTGATGTCTGGTAAAATGAATAAAGTCATCCAGGAGTCATCAAAACAGAATATTCCTTTTCTGTTGAGAAAATGTGGTTAGTATTAAGGAAAGCACTGACTCTTAATGCCTCTGTGACAAGCAGCTGCTGACTACCTCCAGGACTGGGCATAGCAGGACAATGAATACCTTCATGCAAGAATGGGTAGCAGATATGTAGAACAGGGTGACAGACTGCCTCCAATGGCAGCCCTTCTCAACAAAGAAGGCCACAAGAAGGACAAGTTTAACTGGCAGAAGAAGGTCAGAAGACTTTGTCTTGTAAGAACTGAAACTTGCTGAAACCTAGACTTCCTTGCACACAGAAGGCATTGATTATTATGCATAGCAACCTAACTACTATTGTAGCGAAAAATATTTCCCTTGGGATATTTTGGTTTGCCCCTGGAATCCCCTGTCCAATCCACTGTAGTATAGCCCTGGATCCCTCCTCCCTTTCTCCATCGCCCATCAACCCTAGCCCCTCCCAAGTTTATGTAAAACATGTGTTACCCCTCCCTTTGTTCTAGAAACGGGCTTGTCAATCCCCTGTAAACCCTTCCCCCAGTCTGGAAAGTTCTTTTGTCTTCGACACCCCATTAGTTTCTGTTTTGATGTACCTTCCCATTAAATCCCCGTTGGCTGGTCACTTGTCCCTCTCCAGTTGGTGCCCTCCCATGACTTCCCTGATTGGCCTCTGTGTTGTACCTACCACCTGTTCCCGCCCCTCTTTATAAGTTCGTGTACCTTCTTGATTGTTGACTTTTCGCCCCTGCTCCCCATCTGGAATAAACCTTTTCCTGGGTGATGCATACGAGAGTCCCTCTCTTGCCCTTTGCTGCTCCACCATCGACGCCTTACCAGCCGGCTGCGTACGTCAGAGCAGTTTGTGCGTGCTCCGCACTGTCATTTGGGCTATTCATAAGGCCTGAGGGTGGCCACTCACAGCACAGCCATGTGAACAAGCTAGCCTCGGGGGCCTTTTGGAAAAGTACACGGCCACGTCAAACTACTAGTGTAAACTGTATAAATTCCAAAGGCTTTGTTTAGCTTTGATTTCTCTTGAAAGTATTACAGTGTGAGTCAACAGTAAATGGAGGCTGTGGATGCTTATTTATGAGCCGATTGATTTAAATGGTTTGTTTGGAGTAGAGTATTGGCTAGCTGACCTCCAGAGATCCCTTCCAGCCTAGACTTTTCTACAATTCTGTGAAAAGTTCAGAAATGTCTTACTGAATTGATATTGAGCCAAAAGTTCTTTAGAGGGAACAGCTTAAGCGTAAGGAAGATTAACACTGAATGAAGAATTTCAGACTGTGATTTTCAAGTATCAGTATTCTGTAAGGGTCCAGAGTTACAGACAGTCTAGAACCTCTTACAACCCAGAGCATTTGAATGGATATAGGTTTGGTCTGATAACCAAAGCATAGACATTACTTGAGAAACGGATTTAGACAGTTGCTGAATGGCTGCCAGTAGTTGAAGCTGCATTGATGACAATTTTTTCCATTGGGTTTCAGTGTAATAGTTAGCTTTCTTCAAATATCAGCTTCATCTTACCAAATTCAGCTCTTTTTAGTCTATGACGATTATGCAAATTTTCTCTGCAAATTTTTTCTCACTCTCTGATAGAGTGCGAGGCATCTTGAGATGCAATCTCTTACAGAATGAATGACTGACACGTGGATTAACTGACCATTGCATGGGTTTGAGCAGTCCAGAACGTACATAGGCATATTCATAGAGGTACCTGAGGAAATCTACCCTACATACCCAGCGAATACTGGATGAAGAAAAGGGCTTGTTTGAGTAAAAAGGTTCCAGAATGTTTGCAATGTACTTATTGCAGAGCTGAAGATTTGAAAGATGAGAAGGTCCTGGATATAAGTAAAACTGTGAAGACTTTTAATCAAATTAATCTGGTTCATTGCTCTAACTAAGAAAAATTTTTTATTTCCAAGTGTCCTGGTTCCACCCAGGACAGGGATAATTTTTGCAGTAACCAGAAGATGGCGTGTCTAGTAGATGGATGTTAGTCTGTAATACCTCTCATCACTGCCAGGGGCAGAGGGAAAGGAGTCTCTTCCAATCAGGGTAGCGTGGCTTCTCTGTGGTGTGCATTTTGCATGAGAATCACTGTTCATTTTGTTATCTTGCTGTTTCCAGTAAATTGTTCCTATCTCAACTCATGAGCTTTGCCTCTTGTGCTTCCAGTTGTCCTCTCCATTCCACCACAGGGAAGGAAGAGCAGGGGGAGGGATTGAGCAGCACATGGTTTGGAGAGTCTCAGTGGGAGCATTAAATTGAGGAATACCATTCCTAAACCATGACAGGAAGATTATTTTCTGACTGTTATATTAACCAAACTGCTTATGATGATTCGCTAATCCACAAATATAATTAGCAACTTTTCTCTGATACAAAACTAGAAAAAAAAATATCTACTTTTAGAAGACTAAAAATTGTACAGCTATCTGAAACATGAAATTGATAATCCCACAAGCAAAGTAACTGGTCTGAATGCATAGATAACACAATGTACTGCTGCAAAGCTGTAGCTCATTAGACTGTCTCCCTAAGGAATCAGAAAATATGTAATTTTTTACAAGAATCACCAAAAGTCAATCGAAGATATTAATGTTGAACTGATGAATCTGTTTGCTTCACAAAGACAAACAGTTGTTAGTACATCACCTTTAGCATTTAGCTTAGGTTTGAAGGAAGCACTTCAGAAGTGAATAAAATAAACTAATGTGGTCAAAGCTATTAACTCTGTAAGTCCTGGGCGACAGAAACAGGATTGGAATAAAAAATGAAGAAGAAAAGCAATGGCCCAATTTACTGAATATTTTGTATTTCTATATAGCGAAAAAACCAAACCAAAACAAAAAAGTCAAATACTGAAATGGAGGGGAAAAAAGCAAAACTAATCAAAAGTTTAGTGCATGAACAACCTGAAATAATTTTTACTTCTAGTATCATTTTTTAGAATAAAGTAGAATGATGGGATATAGATATCCAAAATTCTTTATCAGAAACATTCATGAAGAAAAAGAAAAAAGGAGTATTGCATCAAAATTGCATATTTCCCCTAAAATTAAGGGAGAAATAAGAACCAATAAGTAGATGTCTTGAAGGGAATAGGCAAAACCTTGTCAATATCAGTGTAAAGCTCATTAATTGTTCACAAACAGGAGCTTTTCTTTCTCTGGGCAAGATAGGTTACTTCCAAGGAGTGAAAATTTATAGTTACATATGTAGATACCAATTGCAAAACTATTATGGATTCATGTGAATTAAAAATTATAATGCTGTGCCAAAAAAACGGTTCCAGAAGTGGCAGAACATTTTTAAATTGTGTTCATCTCATTTCAAATAAATGTTGATATATTAGAGATAACTATATATGTTTGTATTCCTTTGATTATTTTCTGAAAAAATTATTCTCCACACCAAGTGAAACAATATTTAATTATAATATAAAAATTTACTTTGGCAACAATATATTAAAATTTCAGGTCTACAGAGTAATTTCTGGAAATCAACATCATGATATATTTCTACCTAAAAAAATCCTCTCACATTATCAGTATTTGATGGAAACGTGTTACCCATATTTACCTGAATATTTTTTCATTTTGTTTGATTGATTAATAGATTCATGAGGCACAGCAAAAATCCCTTATTTATGTTTTTTGTCATGCCTTTTTGCCTATATTAATTTATGTTAAAATACGTTTGAAAGTCACTACTGGGATGCAAAGCCATATATTTCCTGCTTCTTTTCCATTTAATGATATATATTAATAAGAATATTCTTTCCTAAAATATTCTATCCCCTACTGTCCATAGCAAGAGTAACTCTTGTGTTTTTCTGGGTACTATTATTAATTTTTTTCCAAAATGCAGTAAATCTCAATGCAGGAATTAAGACACATTTTCTGTTCTCATTCCAGACACTAATCCACACATGCAGAGGCAGCTGATTTGGTCTTAGTAAATATTTGCTTCCAGCACATTATGTATATTTATGTATAGACATATATAAAATATTTTAAATAACAACATACTTCTTATATTAATGTTTCTTTGCAATTTTCTTGGAACATAGAAATTATAGTGATCACTCTAGTTTAGTGGTCTATGCATCTCTGGAAGCAAAGAAAAAGAGGAATGGCTGAACTTGTAACACTAATGTTTGTCTATTCTTCTGCTCTTATCAGCATCAACCTAGATTGAAGACATCCAATTTCATGTTAACTCACAAGTAAAATGTTTTCTCTCAGAGAAAATAAAATATCCTGTAGCTTTCAATCAAATTGTTCTCAATACTGGTGGCAAGGACTGTCTTGATGTATTTTTTTTTCCTGTTCAGTATTTTCACAAAATTTAAGACAAAAAGTATGTTTAATTACTGGGCTTAAATCAGAAATAATTAAAATAACTGTTTTGTGATGGGACAGAAAGCAGGAACAAGATATCTTTGAAACCATATGGCATGTCCCATGTTCGTACTTACTTGGATTTCAGAACCCGACTCCTTTCATGCTCAGAAATGCAAAATTATTCTTGGACAAAAGGACTGCATGATTGCAATCCATGTGTCATCAGACAAGAGCTATGGCACTAGCAGAGTGTAATAAACTTATGAAAGTCCCAGAGATAGGGGAAAATAAGATCAGAAATCTTAGAGGTTGTAGGGATCTGTTCTAGTAATAAAAATATTGCATATGCTCAGAATGGCACATACTTACTCCCTTCTGTGCCTCTACTTCTTTCAGGAAGAAATTGAATTAGTAACTTCATTAGTAACTTCATTAGTAACTTCATTAGTAACTTCATTAGTAACTATTTAAATAGTTGAGACTT
Organism: Machaerirhynchus nigripectus; assembly: GCA_013397975.1. Taxonomy (NCBI): domain Eukaryota; kingdom Metazoa; phylum Chordata; class Aves; order Passeriformes; family Dicruridae; genus Machaerirhynchus; species Machaerirhynchus nigripectus. The sequence continues at coordinate 1,132,342 of VZRQ01005556.1, read as the reverse complement.
AAGGCTCCTCTTATAATTCCAGTATAGCTGATGTTTATAATTTCTTATACCTTAGAATTACTAGTGAGAAGTACTTTCAGTAACAACTCTGAAGTTAGATATGCACTTTTAAAGTACAGTACAAGACTTTCATTTGTCATTCCTCCTACTAAGTTTTGAATATTTTATGGCTACACTCAGGAACTGGATGGCTGCTTTAGAATGAATAATTAAAACTCATTTTAAAATAACTGTCTTTGGGGATTGGGTGCCTCAGTGAACTAAACAATCCCTATTCGTATTCTCAGCATTATTTCCCTGTAATTTCCTGACATGATTTGCAGTACATTTTTATATATTTCAGGAGAGAAATATATGTCAAGGTATCATGATGGGAAATAAAAATCCTAATACTTTAAGATTGCCACAGAGAATTTAGATGACAAAGCAGAAAACGGCCCCCCCACCCTTTCCACAAGAGCTAGCTCCTTAAATGTTCATCACGTCTGAGTGTAGTTTTAATCCTTCCTTTAAAAAGCTTGTCTGGTCTAGACAGACAATAAATCACTGTATTCTAGAGTTTGCCAGAGAATTTTTTGGAGATGATTTTCCTGTCTAAAAACGTCGAATGATTGGAAGTGTTTTGTGGAAATATGCCAATCTCAAACAAAGTTCAAAGGATGATGAAAGAGAGCTTTGTTTTCCATTAAGAACTGATTATTTAATATTACAGGCCAGAAGGAAAAAGTCTAATTCAGAACGATTTTTTACCAGTACAAATAATTTATATATTTTTATTCTTAATTCTATTTGGAAATTACAGATGTTTACTGGTTTCATGGCATTTACTATGCAAAGAAAAACACCTGGTCTTAATACTTGTTTCTGTAGCATTCCCTAGATGGCTTGAGCAAGCATTTTTCTAAAGAATTTAAGTTAGCAGCTCAGGAAAAGCTGTGATGGATTTCAATTCACTTCAAAGACTGTTTTTCTGTTGCTTGAATAAATATTGAAAATGAAGCTAATATTCTGTGACAAATATGTACACCACTATATATAGAAAATATAAATGACATAAAATTTCTAAGCACATATTTTGCAGGGCCTTACAATGAGACCATGACAAAATATGTCTGACTTAAATTTTGATTTGGCATATATAAGTATGACACACTAGAAAGAGGGTCAGACAACTAACAGATGTGGCAAAGTAATTTTTTATGTTCAAATCACAAGAACATTCCAAGTTTTCCAGGCATTCATTGCAAACTGAGATTGTATATCATGGGTCAGACTCTCTGAACATGCTCTGAAAAAAAAAATCCTAATTGCATGAACTGTGGGGATACTGCAAAGTTTCAGGCTACTGACAGACACTGCAATTTTTAGCCTCCTATCTTTGCTGCAGTTTGATTATTTTAACGGTGACAGAAGAAAGAAAAAGACACAGAGACAAAGAAAAATGTGGGTTTGGAAGAAAAATTATATGTCTGGCCAGAAAACCCATTGTATAAAGCGAAGTCATAAATCTTTTTCTTTCTATCATGTCAATCTCAGTAACAGTGAAGTCCACAAAAACTTGAGCTTATGTGTTTGAAGTCAGCAACCAAGCAAAACATTGGATGCCTCCATGTACTCATTTTTGACATTAAGCGGTATTTTAGAATGCTGTAGGTAGAAATAGGAGTTCAGGGTTTTTTTTTTCATGGTCTTTTGAATGCCCTCTTTTCCAATTTCGTATTTCAGTGAAGGTCAGGGGCTTTCTCAAAATTTTTCCCTGACAAATTATGAGTGATTTGATATTAGCCATATTTTTAACCTGCATGTGATGCAAAGCAAACCAAACCAAACAAAGAGGTGTTGGCTGCATCATTTGGGATTTTAGTTAAAATATGAAATTAAAACTACTTGAGAAATCAAACAAACAGCTATGAAGTTTAAGCATTTGAATGATGTTTGCCTAAACCATGAAAACTGATTCAAGTTTTACAGAACTGTGGAGGAAATAAAGTCATACTTCTCTCTTGCTTTTACTGTGACGGTAGTATCCAGATAATGAAATGAATAGTCAGGTAAGAAGTCCATATGCAATAAGATGCAAATCATTATCATTGCATTACACTTACAGATTTGTTTATTCACATATAGCAAGAGGAACAGATGATATTAGATAATATATAGGAATAGGTAATAGATAATATTATTTAAAGGCTAAACTAGATCTAATTTTTACTTTGTACATTTCCAAGGCACTTTCATACTAAGCATATTTTTTTAATGCAAGCATTTATTTTGGAATGGTGTATATTTCTAATTAGAAATTAGTCCAGTTTAGATTTATGACTTCTAAAAAGAGGTGACGTGCTGAATATTAGATTGAATTCTAATCTAATCTTAATTTTTTTAATCGCACATTGTTATGAATAACTGGCAATATATTTGTTAGCTATCCTTCCTTGCCTTCATGTCTAATGACTTCCTAAGTAGAGTAAGGAGACAAAAATTGTGGTTGTTTGTGACTCCCACCACTGGAATTGTAAAAATCTTTTTAAAAGAGTCTAAATTTTCCAAATGTTACGACAAATTCCTAATGTGCAATTTCAAGTAAGGAAACTGAAACTACCTTCTTGTTGGTTGATTTGTTGGTTGGTCAGTCGGTTGGTTTTTAGGGGGTTTTTTTTGGTGGGTTTTTTGTTGTTGGTTTTTTTTGGTTTTGTTTTTTTTTGTGATAAATGTATTGGTGTTTGCTTTACTTTTCTGATAATGCAAGTCATACAACAGGTTTGATTTTATGTTTTCTAGTAAAGAAAAGTAGTATATCTATTGCTGTATCTATGTCTAATACATTTTTACTTTTAGAAAAGTCATTCTTGGTGCATGGAGAGGTCTTATGGGACACATTAGTTACACAGGGGACAACGTATTAAAAAAAACCAAACCCAAGAAGACTTGCACTGTCTTTATAAAATACCTATGGATTAATGGAAGAAGAACTGGAGCAAAGAAATTTAAGAAAAAAATTTTTAAAGTTCCTGTCTTTACACTTGAACTTACATGTAAATGTTTAAAATAAGATTGCATAATAGCTGTATGGAATGTTTTCATCTTACTGCTTAAAAAAATTATGAAGTATATATGCTGATACTGAGCACAACGATATTAAATTAAAACTGATTAAATTATGAGAAAAACCTGACTGCATATCACTCCTGTATACAGAAAACTACAGAAAAAGCTTAGAGTTATTTTTTCCCATAAAATCCAGAAGACATCCAGAATGAAAATTATATCTTTGAATTGCTTTGTTCTACTAACAGTGCACAGTCAACTCCTTTTTCTTTTATGTGTGTATTTTTTGCCATATCTGTAAATTTTAAAAAATCAAACTATTTTAAGTCAAGTTCTGTACCAAAGTTTAATCATAATTTTATAGGTTTCCTTGATGCTCCATTGACTTCAGTTTCAAAACTGTGGGCATATAGAGAAAGAATAAACCCTCTTAATTTAAATTAACTCTTGAATACTTACGATTTCTTTGTTTGCAAAATTATTCTGTACATGCATCTCATTATTCTAACATTTCAAGCTTGATAAAATGTCTTCCATAAAAAAATTACCAGCTTTAATTAACATATTTAAATGTAAAGCATTTGCCAACATATTGCATCTTAGACATAATGAGCATTTTTTTTCAATTGTAACCTTAATGGTTTTGTAAGAAAGCTGCAAAACATGAATGGCACACACCTTTTTTGACAGTTTTACGGAGACATAATGAAAGCAGGATATAATTTATGAGAAAGTACCAAGTCAGTTGGTGCCATAAACCTTTAGTTATTACATTGTGTGTGTACAATGATGCTGATTTACATTCAGCCCTCAAACAGACAACTCTAGCTAATTATTCCATTTTACTATGCAACATTTTTCCTTGGAAAAATAAAGGGGTTTTTTTGTTTGATTTTTGCTTTTTTTCCTGTTTCTTTGAAGTTCTTTAAGAAAGTAAATTTATAAGGTCCTTTTAATTCTATTTCTAGGGTGATTTTTTTGATATCTAGTAGGCATTCCTCTTTCCATTTATTTGGAAATGGAATTTTACAATATTTCTAAATATATGCAGTCCATGCTAATAATGGAAGACAGGCCAAAATACAAAATGATTTGATTTTTTGTAAAGTCATTATCACAGTTTTGAGTCCGGGCAATAGAAATGATCTAGTATTCTCTACCAGGTACTATAATCTTGAAATCTAACATGCGTAGCGCATTTCTCAATCTTTTTATCATGTTCTCAGGCTGTATCCACAAAAGTTGTCTCTCTCTTTTTTTTTTCGGTTTATTTTTTTCCCCCTTAGTGTCAGATACACTTCTTTCGTTTGCAGTATTGGTCTAAGGATATAATTTGTCAGTTTTCATTCACTTCACACATCTCTGCCATCCTAGACTGAAGTAATCAACCAAACTTCTGGCATTTTAGAGCGTACTAGATACTGTATCTCCATCAACAAAACATGAAAGGGTCTCAAAGTACATGAAAATATTGATTGTTTTAAGCAAATAAAACTTTGACAGTAGTTGAAAAGTGATGCAACTATCAGTAGTCAATTGTGCAAGGAAAAATCTAAGGGATCAAAGACAAAAGTTGTTTTATTCAGAATACTGAGAGCAGAAGTATTTGAAGTGTTCTGTCACAGTGATTTTTGGCGTGCCTTGACATGTCACAGAGAGTGCTGTAACAGTTTGTGCATCATCCAAAGGGAGATTCATGTGCTGGAAGTTTGACTGGTGACAGATGCAAGTTTTCACTTCTTTAGTTTGACATTTGAATTCAGTATCATTAGCTTCTCCAGAAGCTTATTCTGCATACGTTGCAAGTAATTTGACACTTTGAACAAACAAAATAAGACACAGTTAGATGGTAACTGATCGGCTTTGCAACTTTAGCAGTTATTTATAAATAGGTGGAAGTGTACTGATGTTATAAAACCCAGAGAGATGTAGCAATTATTTAAAGTGTCCATACAGAAACAGAATATATATATTACAGGAAAGTACGCTGCAGGTTAGCACCTTCCTTTCAGTAGATGGTACCTCTTTGTTATTATTATTTTATTAAATATGTACTTATTTACTTACTTGTACATGGAAGGAAGCACTCAAGATTCGTAGATGTGCGTGGTTGAAAAAGAATGCCAGAAGCCAAAAGGGTCCAAAAAGAACCTCAGAAAATTTTTTAGCAGATTGCACACTAGGCATGGAAATTGGTATATGTTTTGCCCCTATAGTAATAAAAATAAAAGAAGAAAAAGAAAGAGGGAAGAAAGAGAAAACGAAAGGGAGATGAGATACGAGAGGAAAGAGGATCATCAGTTCTGGGTCCACCACTGGTCCAGCCAATAGGGTGTCCAAGGTCCTGGTGGTACCACTCAGGCTTTATGGGTGTACCTTCTTATAGGTAAATTTTCCCTGCTCCGGGATTAGGTTCCTTGCTTGTCATGTAAATAACTGAGCATGTGCAGTCCAGTCTTCTGGACCTTTCTGGAAAGGGGTTGGGGTGTTTTGAGGGTCTTTTGGTGGTCTTGGTGCTCCTCTATTGGTCTTGACTGCTCCTTGACCCCCACTTCTGCACTTGTACTGTCTGTTGTGTGCTCACCATGGAACTGAACTGGAAAACTGGTTTCAGAAAGGTGCTGCTATACCTTTGTGCAGCCCTCCTTTGCCAACACATCCTGATTGAACTTGCTCCCTTGAATGGTCATCAATGCATGAGGCATAGCAACTCATTAACTCCTTACCACCCAGGCTTCTACATCTACCCAGAGATACAATCAACCCTCTTTATAAGCAAAGGGCTTAGTCTCACTGACAAATGGTATAAGCGATTGGATAAAACTTATGCCATATTTTCATAAAAGATAGCCAGCAGAATTTTTAAATAGTTATAAAATTGAGAAATCTATTCATATTAAAATGGTATAGATAGCTGAATTCTAGACAGCCTAAAATTCAGTCACTTCTCACTAGACAGACTCTCAATTTTTCTTTCTTCTGTTTGCCTGTCTGACTCCAGATCTTTCTTGTACTCTGTTCCAAACTCTTTCTGATGCACAGCTTCTTATTCTACTTAGCTCTGTGAGCTGAATATTATGGAATTTATTATTCTCCAAAATTTTACCCACATCTGATTATATTCGTGCCTCAAAACTTCAGCTGTCATCTCTTTTGCTTTTCCTGATTCCTCATTTCAGGTTAAAATGGAGATGGTATTTGATATTTCCACCTTGAATTTTCACCATAAATCAGTATATTCTTTAGGTGTCACTGCTTCTTCCCTGGTTTCTGTGGCATGTATAGAACCACCGACGCATGCTGCTGAATATATTTGGGTAGTTTTGCTGTTTGCCTGCAACACAGCATTTCTCTCTTGTAGGTTGTTGGCAGTCACAAGATTAGACTTTAGCTCAGCACCATGGAGAGAGACAAACTAGCACTGCGAGTGAAGAGATGAGGTGGATTGAAAACCAGCTGAACTGCCTGACTCCGAGGATGCTGATCAGCAGAAACATGACATCCACCTGGAAGCCAGTCACTAGTGGTGTACCCCAGGAGTCCATATGGAGCCCGACTCTTTTTTTACATCTTCATCAATGACCGTAACAATGGGGTATAAGGAATGCACCCTCAGCAAGTTTGCAGACAAGACAAAACTGGGAGTAGTTGATACACCTGATAGGTGTGCTGCCAGCTACAGCAGAGTGACCTCAAAAGGTTGGAGAAATGGGTAAACAGAAATCTCAGAAATCTGAGCAAAGGTAGGAAATGTAGAGAATCAACAGTGTCAGCTTGTTTTGCACCTCTTATATTTCTCTTATGGCTGGCAAAGTAAGCTAGCCAGTTGGATACCTTTCTGTGTTACCCCAGCACTATTCAGAGGGTTCTGGTTTTGAGTTCAAAGAAGTATAAATCAGAGTACATCTTTTTGTGAAATTTATTCTGACTTAGGAGACAACAAAATTATTATGTTTCTTCAGCTTCAGTGTTCCTGCCAATGCACTTTTATTATGTTTTCTGAATAGAAACTAAAATGGTGACTTCTGAAATATCCATCTGATTACCTTTTACAGGTTTTATTTATGTGTGTACTTGATGTTTTTTATAATGCAAATGGGAAAGGATGACAAAACCTCAAAAAGATGTCTTGTGGAAAAAGTATTTTTAATAAGTCACAGTAGGTTGTCTTCATTTTGATAGGTACTTTGATTTCATGCTACATTTTGCAGTGAACCATAGACTCTCCCAACATAAAAGGAATGATTTCCCAAAAGAAAAATGTAGAAAATGTCTTAAAGAAGCATCAACATCTTGCAACTGGGACAGAAACACTATCCACCAGCTTCTTCTTTAAGGTAACAAAGCAAGGATGTGACAGCTAACATCATGTATCAGTGTATGACCTTGCAGTCTTGTCAGCCAGAAGAGTTACTTGTTCTTTATAAATGTATCCTGGAAGGAAAAAAAAAATCAACATTTTAAAATCACAAATGCTACTGAGTAACCCAAAAATGCAAATATAGATCAAATCACATTTTCTCTAATAATAGAAATGTCTTACAAGGATAAGAGTAAAATTTTTTCAATGCAATTGATTTCTTTTACAAATAGCAGTTTAGAAATTTTATTTATAGCTGCACAGTATCCTAGTTGCAGCCACATCTTACCAGAAATACATAATGAATCAAGAAGTTAACTGTGAAACATTACAACTGCATTTTTAGAACTCTGCAATAATAGATTTTAGCCATGATTTGGAAAAATGTCTTTGAAAGATGACCAAAAAGCTACCTCAGTCTGTGGTATCTGTCCATGGTCTCATCTAGTAAGCAGGAATAGGTGAATGAAAACACTAAGTAAAGAGAAAAGGAATTTAAACTTTTACCTGTCTCTAAGATCAGGTTTCCTGGATGAGAACAGTGTCTGATGCTGCCAGTCACCTGAGACACACAGCACAGAAAATTCTGGAATTCCCTACAGAGAAGGGCTTAATATTTTAAGACATGTTGGAAGGACCACTGTTTTCCTTGTAGCTAGCAATTAAGTCAGTAGAACACTTTCCTGGAATGCAGGAGAATTGTTTTTGAATTGCTACATATTGAAGATGGACTTGAACCATATTTTTCTATGTTTCTTTACTAAACATCATGCTTTATGCAGAATATCAGATCTTCTTCTGCTTATTAATCAGTTTATGTTGACCACAACAGCTCAGTCTATTCTTTACAGCAGAAACAGGTCTGTGGAATGGAGCTTTGAATTTCATCCCAGAGCTGTGTTCATCATCTCTCCTCAGCTATATCAAGGACTTCTTGGATTCAGCTAGGGATCTAGCTGAAAAATGTTATTTTGATATATCATTATATATTACCATAATATGTTCATTACTGATGATATAACTGTTTGGATAACTAAGAGAGTCAATGGCTTTGCCTTATTACTTTTTATCACAGTGCTTTTCTTAACAATCCTTTAGTGATGAAACTGTGATGAGATAAACAATTGCTGCTTCGTAAGAGAATTCAAGCAAGTGACCATTAGGTCACTGATCTTTCTTATTTAGAATTTTTCTTGTGGCCTGAAACTTAGAAACAGTGAGATAGTTTTGATTGATGCCTTGGGGTGGCTACCTAGAAACAGAGACTAGACAGGAGTAAGGGAACAAAGGTAGGTATTTATTTGAAAGGCCTTCAAAGGTACACCCTGGGGAGCCAGAGGCTACTTCCAAAATGGACCCCAAGATGGACAACAAGTCATGAGTTCTTCACACTTTTATAGGTTTGGGTCATTTGCATATCAGCATAAATTCATCAATTAAAGCTTTAGCTAATGATGTAATTTCTTCAATTTCTCCGCCTCTCTAGGGGTTCTAGTTTACACTTTTTTGGGTCTAGGACAATCTAATTGTCCTTGAATAGAAGCTCAGAGAGGCTTTGTTGTGTCTATCTGGCCTAAGAGAGCAGCTAACGAGCTACAAGAAACTTCAGAGTTACACACTAGGCGATACAGAATTAGAAAAGTATAGAAGTTAAAACCTAAGGCATCATGATAATTACAATGAATATTATGATAACCATGAAGAGTTTGTATACATTCTTGTACTGTTCTCTAAATGGTTGTTATTAGTGAATAAAATGGCATGACTATCATCTGGTATGTGTTGTTCTTTCATATTTTCCTCAGAAAGAGGCCTTTGTGCCAGGTTTTTTTCTAATAGGGATTTATTTTTTTGTATATACTGTTATACATATGGTTTAAGGTTGTTGCATATAGCGCATATGGTACTATATATATAAATGAAAGCTCAGAGCTATGTATGCTACACTTGGAGCCGAAATCCCTGTGGTGTCCTGAAGAAATTATTTATCTCATTTCTCTTACAATCTCCAAGAAGGCATCTTTCCTAGCAAAGGCAGAGGTAATTTTTTTCCGAGTTGCTCATTCTAGCTGTTTTTCAGAGTTTCAGACTATTTAGCTATTCTGCTTTCCAGTTTTAAATGTAAGAACATGTTTTGAAGTTGACAAAAATCTGGTTTGTTTGAGAAATGTAATAAAGCAAGGAGAGAGAAGAAAAAAATCTAGGGCACTTACTCAATGGGAAGCAAATAACTGGAATGCAGTAATGTCAAAAAAGATATGTAGTTGACTGATGGTAAAGTGGTCTGAGGTTCCGGTACTATGTGGAGGAGTAAGAGACTACACATGGAATATTAAAGACCAAATATTGCTCTACATGGTATAGTTTTTAATGCAGCAAAAGGAATTGGGAGAAAAAGCCTTTGAGACAAGAAAACTTGCCTATAGAAGGGCAACTTTAGTGTTCATGTTTTGGAGGAAAATATTTACAAAAAAAAAAGGACTAAGGGCTGACTGATACAAACACTGATGAAATTATCAATGAAAGATCAGTAGTATATAATATATAATATATAATGTGCTCACCTACACACACCAGGCAACAGAGCGATTATTTCTCTGCAATAGGATTAAATAAGAGAATAACAATTGGAAAATAAATCAAATTGAAATTGGGCATTCTATCATACAGTGATGCCTATCAAGTGGAATATCTGAAAACTATAAAAACATCTCTCTAGAGTTTTTTCTCCTCATCTGACCATACACATCTATGAAAATTGTAAGAACTTAATATTTTTCTACCTTTCACTCACTGTACTATTTTTCAATGGGAAGGCAGATAAACACAAGAAGAGTGTGAAATGTTGTTATGTAGCTTTTACAGTACTGGGTCATGGTCCTTATGCCATAGGCCATTTGTCTACAAGTATCCCAAATTACTTTTAAGGTATTTTTCCTTACTGTCAAGGGAATATTTTCACTTTGGTTTTCATGTCATGTCCAAATGACATATCTAGAAAAATATTTAAATGTTCTTGGGACCTTAGTTCAATGACTATTCAAATTGTGCTGTCAGATGATTCAGTGGTATTTTTCTTCCATGACAGTGACTTTCTTGAAAAATTTGTTGTCAAGTGTCAACCAGAAACTCTTCAGTTAAAGAAAAATAAAATAGTTTGTCAAATAATATCGTAAATCCTTCTTTCTTTCTATTGACTTATGCAGAATTTCTCTGGTTTAAACATAGTTACAGCTGTAGCAGGATTTCTGCCCCTGCCACAGGAAAGCTTATCTGTTGTTTGTTAGGTGGTGCAATAACTCAGGGCATCTTGCTCTAACATAAGCCCCACATAAGCCTTGGTGAAGGACAGTTTCCCTTGTAGTGAGTTATTTCAGCACCATGGGATTGATGCTTTCAGCTGACAGTAAACATCTTGCTGTGGAAGCAGATGTGGGAAGATGGAATTTTTGACTCATAGACACTTCACTTTACAAAGCATAAAAGTTACACCATACTTTCACACAGCAGAAATCTTCTGCACATTTCCTGGAATGTGTGGAGTCTTCTCCCCAAAGTCGGGAGGCTGAATTTCACCAGTTACTCTTCCAGGGATTGAGTGAAAGGACTCTGTGTCCACCATCATCAATTTGGTTGTAAGTTACATTGAATCCTGATCTATACTATTTCTGTGCCAGCTATAATATAGGTACCTTTATGTTGTGCACTGTTTTATGTAATCTAATAGTAGTTATTTTGTTTAATACAAATAAATCATTTTATAACAGACTTGATCTGCCGTTCTTGAGAACTTGCGAGCCAGAGCAATTTAGGTGCAGGTCATCTAAGTAGAGCTGCTGCCAAAATCTGAGCCTCAGGCAGGGCTTGTCTAAAGCTCTCACTTGATCCATAACAACAGCATAAGATCTGTATTTGATTGCTATACTGGCCCATCATGCATTGTGACTGCTTGAATTATGTATGCAAAATCAGTTCATTTTCTTCAAATTCCATTACACAGAGGCAAACCCACTGACACCAGTGGAGATATACAGATACAATCCAGAATGGAATTTAGTCTCAAATGTTAAAGCTATTAAACAGAAGAAAAAGTCAAAATTATTTCTGTCAAACATTTGGGCCCTTCCTCTTATGGCCATTCTCCAACCTTATCATAGCAAAAGCACTCCTCACCCTGTTAGGGAGGTAGTAATTATTTCTTGTCAATTATATTCTCAATCACTGAACTATAAACAGCTGGTGGTGCATAACTGTCATCCAGTTTAAAATTATAGTACAATTTCTTGTATTTTTTTTTTAATTTCCACATGTTCACTAAATTTCCTGCCATAAAAATATCTTATCCTGCCTTTAAAACTGCTAAATAAAACTAGGAGAAATGATACAACAGTTTGGAATTATAATGATGGTTATGCATCACCAGCTGCTTGTAGCTCAGTGATTTCATGTCTAATCCACAAGGGATAATTGCCTCTCCCTGTGGTGAATTGTCTTGTCACTCTCTCAACACCATGCCTGTCTCTAAATAGACATTAAAAAAAAAAAAAGAGGAAATAATTTGGTTTTAATAGTTTTCAGTACTTAATTGTCCCAAATGTATAAAAATAAACAAGTTGTTAGCTGGTTTTCAAAGAATATGTTATTAATAGTAACTACTAATGAGAATATTTACAAATTTTAAAGTGCGGGCTCACTCTTACAAATTAAGATATGCATTTTTGTCTACATATTTTATTCTGACTTTATAATGTAAAATAAAATTCAATGTTGATTATTTACATTATTTTTTAGAAAGCATGGTTTTCTGGACAAGACTGACAAGCAAGTCATCTATAACACCTATTGGTGCACATAAAGGAAACTACTTAAAAGGGAGTTTCATTAGACTGGAAACTGCCTAAAAAACAAGTTCCTTTATTACTATTATATCACTCTCCCATATCACCCAAGGAGAGATGGGGGGAGGTTGGAACCCAGTGGCATGACCAAACTGTGAAAACTAAAATTTCACAAAATGCCAAATGAAAGCTTAAAGCATAGGATAAAAGCAAAGAATAGCACAAATTGAGTGTACCCTTAGAGGCAAAGACACTGATTCTCATATTGTTTATACCAGGTTCAGTGAAGCAATGTAACAAGTATCTCAGAAGCTAATTGGGCTCAAAGTCAGATCGAGGTTTTCATTATTTAAATAATGTGTCTTCATAGAACTGATAACTCTAAGACAGGGATAAATATAACTCATTAATGTGATAAGAAGTTGTCTCTTCAGAAAGCTCACTTCATGTATATTAGTGACCTTTGCACAAATATAGTATTCTGCACTCATGTTCAAGCATTAGTAAGAGAATAAGAAACTAGATGGGCTTCCCTGAAAGTCTTTTGCTCCTTCAGATCTTTTCTAGTTCTAAACAGGTTCATATCAACTAAGTTGTCTAATGATTTTGAAATCCAGGCTTTGCAGAAAGTATTTTCTCTTAAACAAATTATTTACTCTAGGAATAGAATCTTGTGTGGGCATTTACTTACTTGTTTTTGTTTGCTTCTTTACTTGTTTTATTTGTTTTATTTGTTTTGGTTACCTCCCACACTAGTATGATCTTCCAGCAGCATTTTTCTCTTACAAAACATGTAAGGATCACTGAGTTTTCACCATCGTTCCTTCTTCTAAGATACTTTCCTGTATCTATAAAGTATCCTTTAAGCCATGAACTATTTCAGAAGTTTTGAGAGCTGCATTCACAAGAGATTTTTTGTGAACTAAAAATCTGCTAGCCCAATGTAAAGTACCATAAAAGTTGCTGAAAAAGAAAGAAATAATATGTTGGTATTCTAGAGTCTTTGGCTGATATTTTGTATATTGCCTTCGAAAATATTTTTTCATTATCAAGCCCTGTAATTACATGTGTCCACATACTTAGAAGATATCCAAATACTGCTAATACAAACTGATGGATTACAGCTGAGGAAATTGAAATATATGTCAGAGGTCATTGTCTCTTATCATTAACAGCTTTAATCAGCTTTCATATGTAATAGCCATGAAGTATTGTTTTAAAACAAAAAAGGGTTAAACATAGAAAGACAAGCACAGTAATTTAATAAGGGAAAAAAAGTGTTTCCTGGACTTGATATTTTCTTTAAAATATTCTTATGCAATTGTCTATGAAATGTTGTATACTCATCTTTCCATAAGAGGAGTATCAATTTTTGCCTCCATCATTAAAATTTCCAAACATAAGAATCTACGCATATGTTACTGTGCTCTACACCTACACATTACCCTGGATTACACCTTTTTCTTGGCAATATATGTTTTAGGGATTTATCCATTCCCACTGTGGCAAAATGAGTAGCATGGTTGTTGAAGAGATCTCCTTACACATAAATGCATATGGCTCACAATTGCTGATAACAACATACTTCCAATGAGTTGTCAAATAGATATAGTCACATTTTTGCAGGTCGTATTTCTAATTTCTTACATCAACTTTTTAACTAGGGCTGAGTGATACGTAAACCCAAGCAAAGGATAATTTTATCTAAGCCATGTGCCCGAAATGTCTAAATCTCTGATTCCTTCTCGCCATGGAGGAAGAGATACTGCAAAAATATGAAGCCATGTCAAGTTTGAAGCAATGGCCAGGTTGTGAAATACAGTGCTTTTCAAATTTCAACACTGTGTAGTAATATGCTAGTAAGATATTTGTTTTTTCCTAGTTTTATATAAAAAAATCATGCAAGACATTGCCATCAAGTGATTTAAGTGTAGGATGTTGGAGATGGGGTTGGTGACACTGTGCAGAGGAAAAGCCAATCTGCAAGGCAAGGAACAAAGATGAGACCAGGAAGAATAAAATATAAAAGGGATTCGTTGTGTTTAAAGTGGAGGTAAGTATGCTAGTCTAACTGAGCCCTGTGCTTGATCATCACAATCTGTCCTGTCTTCTTATTAAACTCTTCCTTGTTATCTTTGTATCATCTCACACTCTATCCTATGTATGTGCTGTTGCAAGAACAGAGCAGCAGTTACTGGGAGAACTAGCATGTGCCAGTTACTGGAGTCAGCTACAGGAGTAAATGGGATACCAGTGCCAGTGACTGGAATGGGTGGGGGTCTTTAACCTTAGCCACAGTGGGGGAATGGTGTGTGTCCCAAAAACAGCTGCTGGGAGTGAGAGACACGAGTGGCAGTGGGATCAGCACCAGTGGAGTGGGACAATGTACTGGGTTTGCATGGTCAGGTTTTGGTAGTGGAGTGGGGGAGACTACAGGTGTGGTTTCTGTGAGAAGCTGCCAGAACCTTCCTCCATGTCCAGCAGAGCCAATGCCAGCTGGCTCCAAGAATCGTGTGCTGCTGGCCAAGGCTGGACTGATTAGAAATGGTGGTAATGACTCTGTGATGGCATAGTTAAGAATAAGGGGGAAAAGAAAAAAGTTGTTGCACTGATGTAATTGCAGCCAAAGAAGAGCGGGGCGAGAATATGTGAGAGGAACAGCTCTGTGGACACCAAGGTCAGTGCAGAAGGAGTGGCAGGAGGTGCTCCAGCCTCTGGAGCTGATATTCCCCTGCAGGGTGTGGTGCAGCCCATGGTGAGGCAGCTGTGCCCCTGAAGCCCATGGAGAACCACAGGGATGCAGAGATCCACCCACAGCCCATGGAGGAGACCCACACTGGAGCAGCCTTATGCCTGAGAACAGGCTGTGACCCCATGGGAGGCCCCGTGCTGCATCAGGGTCCTGGCAGGGACCTGCAGACCTGTGGAAAGAGGAGGCCATTCTGGAACAGATTTCCTGGTAAGACTTACGGCCCTGTGGGGGACCCACCCTCGAGCAGCCTGTGGCTGAAGGACTGCATCCTATGGTGGAGAACTGTTACCTGTGGGATGGACTCATGTTGGAGAAGTTCATAGAGAAATGTCTTCTGTAGGAAGGACCCAAGGCTGGAGCAGCGGAAGACTCTTCTCCCTGAGCAGTGACAGAAACAACCTGTGATGAACTGACTATAACCCCCATTCCCATCTCTCTTCCCTGGTGGAGGGGAGGAGGGGGAGGGGAGATGGGAAGGAGGGAGAGTTAGGGGGAAAGTGTTTTAGGGTCTTGTTTTACTTCTTATTATCCTGCTCTGATATTGTTAGTAATAAATTCAATTAATATGTGAGTCTCTTTTGCCTGTGACAGTATTTGGTGATTGATCTCTCTCTGTCCTTATCTCAACTCATGAACTCCTCATTATATTTTCTCTCCCCTGTTCTTTGACTCCAGAGGCTGAGCAGGAAGTAGTGCTGTGTCATGTTTGCTGGACATGTGTCATGTGGTGGCCATGCTCTTAACATCCCTAACAGCATCCCTAACATCCGTAACATCCCTAAGTAATAAGTAAATAATATCCCAAAGTAAACAAGGAGATTAGTTTTAGACCTGCCTTTGGATATTTTCAATATAGCCATCTCTATCTCAGCTAACAGTGTCAGCTAGGCTGAGTGTCTGGTGCTGGCTCTGAGGGGTTAAGTGTCTGCAGTGTCTCCACGTGGGGTAGCATACAGGTGTACTGTGCATTCACCAGCAAACTCTTCGTAATCTGTGAAATTAAACAGTCACCTCAAAAAGACAGTTCATCCCACCTTAATGTGGATGGCTAAACTTGGTCAGATAAAATTGTGCCTCAAAAGTGGCCATTTCTGTTTACTGACTATAAGGAGGGTGCACGCAGTTCAGGTGTAGCTGTCTACATTGCAGATGTCTGCAGTTAGGTGAGATGAATTTCATCACAGATACCTTGCTGTGTTTGAGTCCATGCACATAATGCTCAAATGCTCTACTCAAACATGCATGTCAAACAGCCTGCACTATACAGGTGCCTAAATCATGGTTACATGCTTAGCTGGCTGCAATAATCTGAGAACCTAAAGAAAAGAATTCTTCTGTCACATACGTTCTCACAGAGTTCACATGATGCAAGATAAATGGGAAGCTTTTATGCAGAATACGTATTTCTAGCAAATGTTTGAATTTGTTTAGATTAATTTTCACGCAAATTTTTTGTGTAAACAAAAATTTTCTCTGAGGACTGTTCTACTGCAGTGTATGTGCCTATTTCTATAAATCCCCTGCTGCTTGCTGACTGGAATTCATGGAATTAACATCATTTGCATCAGTAGGATCAAACACAGATGGCATTTCACAAACATGAATGATCAAATATATTCTGCAACATATCTGTAATTTCTATTTGGTAACTTTAGTAATGTAAATCAGAAAGTCATAATTTTGGACTGCCAAAAGCAACAAAGATGTTGTAAATAGGAGGTTTTTTAAATTACTTTTATTAAATTTGGTTTCTTTAACTTGTATAAAACAATGTATTAGGGCTTTTTTCTGCAGAAAGCATAGAGGCTCAACCCTACTATACATTATTGGAGATATACATATATATAAAAATTAATTGAATGTCAAAATGTCTTCAATATTACTCTTGCTCAGCCAGAAGTCTTCAAATAATTCCCTGCCGATGAAAGGGTTTGTCCAGGCCAACTTATAAATGTGCAGGAATTTATTTGTTAGAGTAACTCTTTATTGTTCTCTATTCAAAAAAAATTTTCATTTTTAAGAAAAAAACAGCAAACAGTAAAGAGAGGGCTTCATTGTACTACCTAATTATTACCCGTAAGGATGTGATACCAATTATTATTTTTAAATGTTCAGAAAATTAGCTCCATTAATATTTCTGTTACTGTTTTGATACAGATTCCAGCATCACTGGCTTTTCCAGTGATTAGAGGCCAGATATTAGCCTCTATGCTGTATTCCTGTTTTTTGCAAAATTACTGTGTAGCTATTTCTCAATACTGATATATTTCTTCACACTCTAATTGGCTGAGTGGCACAACTAAGTGACAAAATTGCAAGGATTTGCATTGTAATGACACAATTAGTTTTTAAAAGCTGTGCAGTCTCTGTATTTTGGTCACTTTTTGATTACCTCTGAGCTTTGAATAGCCCATGTGCCCAGAATATTTGTCACTAGCATAGAAGTTATCTTCACAAAACTACTTTGCCTGAAATAAAAATGTCTCACTATGCTCCTGAAATAGAAGATTAAAAAGTACTTTTTGGCTTGAAATTATCAGTAACCAAAAACCTTTTATATGATTCTTGCTTTATGCATTTTTTCCTGCTTATTCAATGTTTTTTTAATCTCCTTATAAATAAAAAATAATATCCCAGAATAAGTATCATATAATTTGAGTTTCACTGGTTTCTGTATGGATTGCTTCTAACTCTTGAAAGTCCTTTTTAAATTATAAAAACTTCAGTGCCTCTGAAACATGGACTAAAGACATGGAGAGGGATAGTTCTTTTTCTACCTAAGAAAGGTAGGAAAAAAAGCAGTGGTGTCATAAGCACTCCTGTGAAGGCAGAAGCTATGCTATCACAACCTTTCTCCTTTCCTGTGGATGTTTAATTTTCTTAAAGCATTTGGTGAGAGACTATTATTAGACAGATCATTCATATCCAGGTATTTATTGAGCTCTTTAAAGAGCTTCAAGGATTTTCCGAAGAAGGTCACAGAAGCCATGTTGGCCTTTCCCAAATACAAATCAAAATTTTCCATGCGTCCACTAATCTTTAGAAGCTTCTAGTTACTTTGCTGTACACCTCAGGCTTTTCCTAAGATTTTTGGCCCACTTGCCATCCTCCACTTTCAGACATAAATGGAATTTTAAATGAGAGATTCAAAGCTATCTTTAGGACCAGTGAATTCTTACTGTTTGTTCAGGTTTTTTTCTACAACACTTCCACAACAGCTCCTATTTCAGCTAGATCCTCAGTTGAGTCACACCCTAACTTCCCCACTACCTCGCAAAAATATCATGCTTGAGAACCTCGATGGTTTCTTTACTATTAACAACTTGGAGAATTCATTTAACAGTCTCTGCAATGGCTCTGTCTCCTCTGGGTGTCCCTGTAGTGTTCAGGAAACTTAATCACTGATCTCAGGACTTCAGCAAAAAGCTGGCCATGGCTATTCAGATAATTTTCCTGACTTAGCATTTTCCACTGTGTCTGTTGCCTAGAATTAGAAACCAATCTTTCCTACAAGGATTCTTCAGGAGAACCAGGCAGCAAAGTTTTGCTACAGGAATTAAACTAAGATATAAGAAGGGAAGGAAAGTATAAAAAAGATACGGACATGATGAAACAAATCCAGCAAGGGATCACAAACATGACTAAGGGACTAGGGCATTGGTCATGTGAGAGGCTAGAGAGCTGGGACTGTTTAGCCTGGAAAAAAGAAGGCTTAGGGGGGTTTATCAGTTTGTATAAATACCTGATGAGAGGAAACGAGGAAAATGGAGCCAGATTCTTCTCAGTAGTCCCCACTGATGGCACAAGAGGCAATAGATAACAAAATAAAACATACAACATTCCACCTGAAAACAAAAAATAACAGTAGAATCAGGTTGCCCAGAGAGGCCTCTTTCCTTGGAGTTTCAAAACATGACTGGACACAATCCTGGACAACCTACTCTAGGTGGCCCTGTTTAAGTAAGTCGTTTGGACCAGAGGATATCTGAAGGTTCCTTCCAACATGAGCAGTTCTGTGATTATGCAAAAAGTTTTTTTTAACTTAATTATTTTATTTTTATGTTTTCTTACTGGTGCAGACTTTAAATTTTACTGTGTAGCTCTCCTCTTCTTTCAAGTTTATAGAGTGCCTCCGATTCCTTTGGCATGAGTTACAGAGGTAGTTTAACAGCAGCACAGCATTAAATTCAGGATGCTACTGAGTTATTTCCCTAGATGACTGTAAGCTGAAGGAGACCTAACTGAACATTTGTGACTTTGGTAGGTTCATCTGTAACTAGTTAGTCTGGAATTATTACCACACAGGCAGAGTTTTACTAAATAGAAATGGAGATGTAAGCTATGAACAGTGCTGCAGCTGTCTGCAGCAAAGACTATAGCACTAATGTATTCAACACTACATTTTTATTATAGAAAATCTCAAACACTCATTTACATTTATATCAGTTCTATATCACTACTTATGATTTTATTATTCTGGTTACTGTTATTGCAGTTTGACCTTGAACTTTGTTAGTCACTTAAAATAAGGCTAGCAAACAGCCTGAGGAATTCTACCTTAGTAAATTTTCAACAGACAGAATAATAAAATATAAAATTATGGGAGTTATGCTAAATTTCTTGTATCAACAACACCTACAGTTCATTAACTTATATCAAGTAGGTTCTATTATCAGGGCCAAGTTTTTTCCTGCTACTTTTTATTAAACACTGAAGGAAAAAAAACCCAAACCCTTTTTATGCTTAACACTTTCAGAAGTTACCATATTCTCACTTGTCTGTCAGTTCTTTGACTTCCACACAGTATACAAGAGAAAGTGCTGTACTGATGGACAGCTTCTCTATTGACCCCACTCCTCTTTATCCCAAGAATCAGAAGTGTGATGGGTCCTTAAAGATGATGTATCTAAATTTTTCAATCAGTCTTTCAGTCCATAACACTGGTTTTATCTCCCATTTTAGATGATTTTAGTATATTTATCCATTGCACTGACTTCCCTTAACTAAAGGCAAGCTTAAATAAAACCAGTAAAAGAAGGAAAATGCTGCAATTTAGGTGCATTTTAAGAAGACACCTCTCTGCTCTGTATTGTGTAATTTTTTTTCTTATGTGTTTCTGATGTTAAAATTATATTCACATAGAGAAAAGCATGCCCTTTCTCAGCTAAGACTTGTCTCTCCAGTTAGAAGACACAATAAGCTGTTAGTGACACATGAAGATTTAGTGTTACTGAGAAAATTCACTTCAGCTAAGACTGAATTCTGTTTCCTGGGTTTGTTACTTGATTTGCTGTTATAATCAAATGATCTGTGGGAATAACTATGGATAATGCAATGATAGTCATTTGATGCTTCCACTGCAGTCTAGTTTTTCGTATTTCCAAATATCTTATCTACATAATATTTTCAAGCCCTATAAAATATTTTTAAGCCTCATAAACCCTTGTGGTTATTTCCCAGGTCTGTGATTTCGCAGGTATTTCTCTCATCTAAAAAGCTGACTTACACTAGGTTGTTTTTACTTAATTCTGGGGACCTTAAGTGCCCATTCATACCTCTACACCATCTTCTCCATTTTGGTACAATTACTCATCTCACAGTGAATCAGAGTGAGGAACTAATTTGAATTGACCACAACGTTTTTTTCTTATGTAGAATGGAGAAATATGAAATTTGCTCCTCAGAAAACTGTCAGAGCCAAAGGTTATTTTTCTTCAGCAAGATTTCATCCCCTAAAATAATATTTGTGTCCATGCTATCAGCTTCAACCTTTCCCTTACTCTTGTAACACAGAGATGAAATACAGGATGTTCCTTAAAACAAAGGGAGTGAGAAGGAAAATTCTGGTTATCCTCAAAAGGGAAATACCCATAGTATTCATCTGAGTATGAATTCTAGTACTATTTGGCTTTAATTTCTATAAAGACAATACTGAATTTTGTATTTAAAATCATATATGATTTCTATTTAATGTCAAGTAATGTGCACTGGATCAAAATTAATACTATGAAAGAAAGAGCATTAATTTTTAAGCTTTAACCTAATGATTATAAATTAAATAAACACATTTTATTTATGTTTAAATAAGATCAATTAATTTTCCTTAGTCTTTTTATGCCTCTTTTAATACAATGGAATCAAGCAGACATTCCTAATGCTCAAAAAATATATGGTTCCATTTTCCATATTTTTTTCTTAACTAAATAAAAACTAATTTTCTTCTCCAAACATTTCAAAATCTAATTTTGCTCCATTCATTTAGGCAAAGAACCTTATTGAAGGAACTGTACTGAGAATTTCACTTGCATTGAGGCCAAGATTTTAGACATAAGGTGCTATTCTAAGAACTCTGTTACTAAATATCAAAACGTGGTTGAATGAGGAAAGAACCCAAATCGATTCATGGCCAGGTAATGGAAGAGAATCAAAGGCATGGAATTTTTCCTTCAAACAGTATTACCACAAAAGGTACTGGGTCTTTCTTGAAAATTAGCAAAAGAGATACATTTTTTGGAAATGTCATAGCAAGTATATTTATGATATGCTAGTGAAAATATGAAAGATACAGCAGAAGTGTATCAAATCAAGGGTGAGGTGAAGAGAGTGGTTTAGGACTGTTTGCTCATTCATTTCACATGAGACCTATCAGACCTCAAACAAAGATAGTGCATGAACTGATAGACGCAAGTTACCAAAGCGACCACAACCCACAGCAAAAGAAGAACAAAATTATTCCATCACCTCTCTGTCTGGAGGATTTTGAAGACAAGTGGGGACACAGTGCTAAGCTTATTCCATCTTAGAAGAGGCAAAAAGCATGTTGGCTGTTCACAGTCTCACATCTCAAACGGCCTGGCGCGTGCGCAGTATTTCACAATGTTGTGCTTTCTGTAACCTCCGAGCTTCTTATCTCTCTTTCTCCCAGCATGAAGAATGCCTTTTAACTTTTTGACAGCATTCTGTTATCTTCTACAGAAATTCCACTTCTCAAGAAAGACAGAGGATAATCAGCAGTAAAAATGTGAGGTTGCTGACATGGACATTCTTAGCCTTCCCAGATGCAAGGTCACTTTGAGTGAATCTATCATACTTCTGTCCAAATCGTCTATTTTTACCCTTTCCTCACTACATTTAGTAGGAATCAAGATCCAAAAGGGTCAAAGAGAGATCTTGACTCTATCAAGTAACTATGTAGTATCTTGACTGAAGGTTGAGTGGATGGTAAAAAAATCACATAAGATACAGTGAAACAAGATGAGTGAAACAGAAATCTTCTGCATATTTCTAGTATGTGAAATGCTTAACATCAGTAAGTGCCTTCTACTGGCCACTTTTGGTGGCAAGATATATTCAAAGTATACTTTTATTTCTGATATATGTTGGTCGTATCAACATTCTTATAACTTCTTGAGTAAGATGTTCCATTATAAAATGTTCTTCAGATACAATCAAACTCCTACCTGATAGCATTCAGAATTTCCTTTAGAGCATGTCACACAGTATTTTTTTTCATATGCATCATAGCAAGTTCTCCTTAACTGGAATTTGGAATTATTATTTAAAATATGTCTGCTCATATTTGCAATGAAATGCTAAGTTTTGAAATCGTTGTTATATACAGGCCCATCATCTCATATTTGCCCCTGTAAACTACTCTTCCTCCTCCCTTACTAGGTGCACAGCCACTCTCATAGTTCTTACTTGTTTTCAACATGATCAACAAGTTAAAGAGCTTTAGCTTCATTTTTTTACATCCTCTTCAGCTGTTTAGAGTTGATAGCAGTGCTGAACTGTCAGGAAAATATAAGTTATTTGGACAATTTTTGAGTGTTCTCATCAACTTATACCATGATTCTGACCTGAACCTGTGTCATCTCACTAACTTTCCTTTGATATGGACAAACACTGTATGTCTTCATAACCTTTGAAGAAAAATTACTTGTCAAGTTATACTCTTACGTTTCATGCCTGCAAAGGAATCTTTCACTTTAAACATTTACTTCATTTTTCAAAAAGTTTTAAAGAGCAGAAACTGTAGTTTTGGTATTGTTACTATTATTTTTGATACCTGACAATGACTCCTCCAGGGACACACTATTGTGAATGCTTTTCCTTTAGCACACTACTATCACATAAAAAGCCTGCATCCTGCCTGTATATTATTACAATGTGGTGCTTACTGAAGCTGCTTTAGTTTCTCAGATGCAAGACAGATTTTGTGACCTGGAGTTATTAGATTTTCTCTCATTTATAAAAAGGATGCAGTGCAATTTTAGATGGAAAGAGCAAATAGTCTATTACTGATATTTACAGCAAGTAGTAACAATGTGAAAGAAGATACTGCATCACCTAAGGCATGGTTACAGTCCATACTCTTCATCATTTGTACAGTACTTGTATACAAAAGTGTACTGTTCTAAATCATGCTATGCCTTCAATCTTGTAGTCTGGAGGGTCACACTGGAAAAGGCTTGTCAGATCTACAGAATTAGAATTTTAGTATTCATCACCTGAATAGCTTAGATTACCAGAATACTAATATGTTCTCTTCTAGGCCAAATTTGGTAGGCACTCATAGACAGTGTGACAAACATGAAAAGAGAAATTAGAACTGACAGTAATGAACACCATAGCAAAGAGCTGCAGCTGCTAAGCAGCGAACAGCCAAATATAACAAATTTATGTTCCATATGCCACAAAACACTTCCAAGAAAATTTCGGAGCTTAGTATTGATGCACTGACTCCAGTTCCAAAGAAGTCAAACCTTGATGGTGAATTGCTTAATTGCCCTCACAGGGAATACATGGAATTGGTCAGATTTGCTACAGATGATGCCTTTTAGAAGTGAAGCAAAAAATCAGAGGTTTTCCAGTGCACTGAGTGATTGCAGACTTCATGTGGTGCTAGCTCAGGAGTACATCTGTTGATGGATGAGCCTCGTCTGAGTATTAACAGTCACATGAAGGGTCTGAAAGAGAAAATGAACAAGCAAAATCTTGCCCTAAACATTTATAATGCCTAGAAAACTGATTTGCTAAGTTGGGCTGGAATCACGGAATATTGTACTGAAATCATAGAATCATCAAGGTTGGAAGAGACCTTTAAGATCATCCAGTCCAACCATCAGCACCACCACTGTAACCCCAAAACCACTACACCATCCCCCGGTGCCAGATCTAGATGCCTCCTAAATACTTCCAGGGATGGTGAATCCACCACCTCCCTGGGCAACATATTCCAATGCCTGAACACCCGAACAGTGAAAATTTTTAATCTAATATCTAATCTGAATCTCCCCCAGCTCATCTTAAGGCCATTTCCTCTGGTCCTTTCATTGCAGGCATGGTAGAAGAGACCAACCCCCAGCTCACTGCAGCATCCCTTTGGGTGATTGTAGACAGTGCTACAGATTGTAGCAATGAAGTCCCCACTGAGCCTCCTTTTCCCCAGGCTAATAAACACCAGCTTCCTCAGCCGTTCCTTGCAAGAAATGTTTTCTAGACACTTCATGAACTTTGCTGCCCTTCTCTGGACACACTCCAGCACCTCAATATTCTTTTTTAAGTGAGGCACCCAAAACTGAACACAGCACTCAAGAGTTTACCCCACCAACGCCAAGTACAGGAAAAGAATTAATTTTTAAAATTGTTGGAAAACTCATTTATTACTGCAGAGTGAGCCATAGTTCTCTTTGCTTAGAGAGAAAAATTGGAATTTTCCTGAACATCATGACAGTTGTACATTCTATTTACAAAATAGACAACAACACATTACTATAAATTAATACTATATCTGCTAGCAGGCATTGAAGATAACTGAAAATTGCATTCTTTTTGACAACTACCAGTAATGAATACAGCATTCCTCTTAAAGAAATTGGCTCACCAGTTCACTGAGCCATATTTGTTTGAATTCTGCATCCATTTTAGATCAATTACAATGTCTTAACTGTTTGATTCTGTCAGATCGAATCCCTATTGAAAACTAATCCTAAACTATATTCCATTTTCATTACTATGGCCGTACTACTCAATGAAACAGAACAGGACATACATCTGAGTGGTGACCTATGGCCGTGTATACTGTGAAACTGTTAACATTTGGGTATTTTTTCAATTGGGCCAGAGCACAGGACAAAACTTGTGCCAGGGACCAACTCCAGTTGTGTATGTGGATGCAGACTCCCTGTTCTGCACAATGAGAGTGTTCAGCTGTGTGCACAAAAGCCATGCCACGTCATCTCAAGGCAAGAGAAGGGCCCTTGAATATTTTATTTTATCAACAAAGACATGGTGTGTATGAACTGTTTTTAACACAGAAATTTCCACCATCAGGAGCAAAGCACAGGCTGGGTAGCTTATTAATGTTGAATGTAGTGTCAGTATAATTTTGAAGGTAATTTTTCTTTTCAGTCCTGAACTAACCAGCATCTCTAAAGTAGAAGTAAAAGTATTGTCTTTTCCATGTGCCTGCTTCTTGGTGTTACTTGTGACTCTCCTTTTAGACTTTGACATTTTTCCTAGTGTCTCCACCAGTATTGCCTCCCTAACCCTCTATTCCCTCATCTTACCTTGTTGGAACATTAAGTTCTACAGCAAGTCAGCAGAATTTTCAGGAACTTGCCACTACATACCATGCCTGGCTATTCAGTATAATCATTACAAGAATTAACATACCAGCTAAGCCTTTTTTTGACTCTGTGTGGGCTTGCCACTATGGTACATACAGAGTGAAAATACTTTGTTTTGCTAAATACAGTTCTGAAATACCTGTGCCAATGTATTTGATACCATTGTAGCTGTTGATACACAGAAGGAAAATGAAAATAATAAATTTCTCTTACAGTTCTGAGGTATAAATGATGCCATGGACCATGGTGTGCCATGGCAGTTTTCTGTAAGTCTGTTCCCTGAGGCAGGGGCTAATCTCAAATACAAGGCCTGGTCTTCCTCAACAGATCTATGGAAAATACAATAATACTTTTACAAACCTGTCATTCCCCAGTACACAGACTTAGCAAGCAGTGGCCCAAGAGCCATGGAATTTGAGATTCTGTTCTGTGTTTATGGTATCATCATCAGATCTAGTGGGGTCCTCTTCTTTTGCTGGTGCTCTTTTCAGATATGATTGCCTACCCATATGTGAACTGGTTCACAGTGGTATTAGCAAGTAATCCAGAAATTTGAAAATTCAACATTAAATTATCAAAATTGAAAAATTAGCTTCCAATTATCTTAGAAGTTTAAAGGCACTTGGATATTAATATGTCCAGCTGTTGTGAGAATAAAAAAAGTCACAGCAAATACTGGGGGTTTTTTAAATCTATCCCCTCATGAATAATAAAGAAGAAAAAATTCAATTCATTTTGTCCCTATCTGTATTTTCATATATTAACAGTAAAAGTGGTGGTTTTTTACCATGCTATCTGCAAAGTTTTCTGTGTTCTTACAATATCAGGCAAACTTATTTCCTACAGTTACAGCAAAGTGAAATTTTGTAAGTTACACTGAGCTCCACTTGACAGTGACTCTAGGGTGATGGTATTCTAGCTTCATTATCCTATCATGTTTCATTCAGTAAGAAAATATTCATGTCATTTTTCCTTTGAGCTATTTATGTACACATTTCTTCTTCACTATCCTTTTACATTCTTGAGAGAGAAAGATTAAAAAAACTCAACTATATTTAATCTTATTATATTCCTTCCTTGCCATTTGAACTTGATCTTATCTCAAATATTTTAGTATTTAGGTGCCAACGCTGCTTCTTATATGCTCACTTGTTGCAATATTTTCAGCACCACAATTGTGTTCATTGCTAAATTTTAAAAAAACTAATTAAATTAGCTTGTCATCCCTACTATTTTTGCAGTTCTACATCAATGACCAGTTTTCATACTGAGCATGACAATATCTAAATCCAAATGCCTATATGTTGTGTGCTCACACTACTAGTCAAATTAAATTCAGGAAATTTATCTTCTCAGTGTGAAGCAAGGCCCATCTCTGTAGTACTTAAATATTGCTTGCAATAAAAGCTTATTTCAACTTGCTCTTCTGATAATATTGGAACTAATTTAAATGTATGTACTCAAGCTTATTTATATATATATAAAGAAATATACATATATATAAATACTTTGTGCTTTTTAAAGCTTTTATGCCCGTGTGAGAGAGGAAAAATATGAGAGAATGAGCAGAAGTGCCAAACTAGCTTACATGAGTATTTACAGATTAAAAAAAAAAAAAAATTGTGAACCATTGACTAGAGGACTCCACTGCAATTTAGAAAACCCAGGCATCACTCCTAGTTCTGTCAGTGATCATGGGACCTTCAGTGTCCCAGTGAACAGCAATCCTATAAGCTTGAAAAATTTGCCTTAACCTTTATGCACTGCTGCAATCCTATTCCTCAAAATAAAAATAATTATATAAAAAAAATAATGTTGAGAATACCTTGTATTAACAGGTGAAACATATAAATCTTTTCATAGTTAGTTTTTACTCCCTTGTTATTTTCCTCAACAATGTGAAAAGTAAAATGTTTTTTTTGGCTGGATGCATTAGAACCAGATCCATCAAGTGGTGAAAGGAGAATTGCCTGGCTTGTGGAATTGCTGTCCATTCTAAAACAGTTTCATCTTTAGATGAATGTTTTTTCTCTTCCTGAACTGTTCTAGAAGTAAAATTTAATTATCTCTTCCTCCACTGAATGTCTTAAGCTTCCAGAGCCATGCCTTAATTGGTGGTCTAGCCAGTCCTGGTTATCTGTGTACATGGGCACAGCCACAGCAAGGAGGGTCTAACTGTGCCTCCCCTAGTGCATATTGAGGGCACTTATAAACTGTGGTGTCCTTTACCAGGTCTCTGGGGCCTCCCTCTTTCCCTTGTCTGTGGGCTCTGGAGCCCCTTTTCAGCTTGGCCTTCATCCCTTGGTCACGTGTGTGTGTTTATGCTGGTCCCATCCCCTGCTGTTCCTGGCAGCACTTGATGCAGGGAACCAGATCTGACTCACTTTTTACACTGTGTTTTCTTACTTAAAACTTTTGTATATTTCTTTTCCAACTTCACTGACATTTTTTGGGTTGGTGCAGTGTTTTTACTCGCTATGATACATGCATACTTTATAAAGAAGAATAGGAGACAGTGGATCAGAATATGTAGATGCAAAAAAGTTGCCATATTTAGCTGAATTAATAAATTGAAAGCAATGGGAACATATCTTGCTGTTGTTCTTTCAACAATTCGGCTTATGTTGTCACAAACCAGGCATATAAGTGAAAATGTTGTGTGAGGTGCTGACGGATCAGTTTTATAAGGAGTATATATCCTTTTTTTGTTTTCAAACTCGTGTATTTTCCCTCCTGCTTGCTACTTATAATAGACAAGATTATAGGAAGTTTAATAGTAAATGGATGGTGAGTCATTGAAGGTGGATTACAAGATACAATAAAACATCCTGGTTTTATCACAGTAAGACAGAATAATAAACATATTAAATATACTGTATGAGGTCTACACACTGTAGATAAATCAGTTTCTGATGTGACTTTTTGGCATATTACCATCTTAAAAACTAGCTTGTTTAGGTGAAATGAAAATGATAATTTAAAAGATAAAGGAAGTACAAAATAGAGCAATATGACCTAAGGAATTATATGTCCATCTTTCAAGTTTAAAACAGAAGGAAAACAAAGCTGAACATTTTGTCCCAACAATGATAAATTACAAAGTAGGACTGTTTCTCATGTCAAAGTTATGAGAAGGCTGTACGGATAATGGATACAGTACCCATGCAGATTAATTTGAATGTAAATTTAATTTTATACACAACTGAGAAGTGAAATTTTCCTAAACTATGTCCCTCATCTGTCAAAGAAGACAGTCTTTAAGGAGTCACCTTTATAGATCTAAAATGCCATATTAAGATTAATGGGTAGATATACTCTTTCTAACATTCCTCACTCTATTATCCACAAAACCAAGAGTGCCTTTCTGGGGTTATATGGAAAAAAAAATAGTTATTACCAATAGCATACACTATAAAAATTTCTTTTCCTGTTTGCTTTTCTGAATGTGTTCTTTTTACCTTTGGAAAAGCTTTTACATTGTCAACTGGAAAGATTTGCCATAATAAAATGGAGAAGAAAAAGAGAGAGATAATTTCTGGTTAGGTATCAGAATAAAACAATTGTCAGTTAATGTTTTGATCCTAAATAATTAAAACAATGTCCCTGGCAGAAATCCATCAGTCCAAGGCAAAAAGAATATCTCACTGAGAAACAAGGATTTTAACAGAAAAAAAAGAATTCAAGTGCCAAAGAATGCTGAAGATCTACATCAAGTTAGAATAATTCTGAAATAGCATCTTGTACCTGATATCCTAAGGGTTAAATATCTTTATGAAGTTGTCGCCATTACAGACCTTTAGCACTTTGTGACTGCTATTCTACTCCCCTTTATGACAATAATGATAAAGTGTTAATTCCCAGTAGCTGCCCACTGCGCACCCAATCCCTCGGGCTACAAGGTGGGTGTTAAATGAGAACAGCTAAACCCCGCAAGGTGAGGCAGGGTAGTGTTTCTTTATCTTCACCACGAGGGGTCATCTCTGCTAATGGGCCATCATGAACTGAATGAAGAGGCAGCTACAATGACCATCAAGGACTCCAAAAATATCATATGACTCTTAGGACTACATCATTCCATTGTGAAACTCCCTGCCTTGGGGGAGGTACCACATGAACCTGACCACATATAATTCTGATGTTTGGGGATTTGGGACACCAGCACCCCTGGACTGACCCAGAGGAGGACCAGACCTTCTATAGGACGACTGTTTTAGACACGACTGCAACCATCACTTCAGGACCGCAACAACCACTTAATCAGACTGTGACCACCACCGTGATGAACAGGGGCCAGGTTGTTCTCTGACTTTGTGCGTTTAAGCCAGTTTTTCTGTATCATTGTGTTTATTGTATTATTTCTATTAAATTGTCACTCCAACCTGAAATCTCTCTCAAAGCGTTTGTGTGGGTTTGATTTCTCCCACTGGTTTACTTGTAAGCCAGCACAGAAGTAATCAGCAAACTCATATGGGTTTGGAAACTTTTTACATATTAGATAATCCTCTCAACTCTTGCTAGGGTGTTTCTGACATTTACGGCTTAGGAAAGCAGAATCCACAAAATTTTCATTGAGAGATAGAAAAATTATAGTAGTTTCCACTTTTTCTTTTTTTTTTTTCTTTTCAACGAAAGTTTGTTCTACATAGGATAAAGTAGGCAAAGAAGCAAGAAAAACAGAAATAGTGTGGCCAGCAGGACTAGGGAAGTGATCATCCCTCTGTACTCAGCAGTGGTGAGGTCATATCTCTTGTGTTTGTATTGAGTTCTGGGCCGTTCACTATAAGAAAGGAATTGAGATACTGAAGTGACTCCAGAGAAGGTCAGCAGAGGTGGTGAATGGGCTGGAGTGCAAGTCTTATGAGCAAGAGCTGAGGCAACTGGGATTGTTTAGTCTGGAGAAACGGAGGCTCAGGGGAGACCTCATTGCTCCTACAACTACATGAAAGGAGGTTGTAGCCAAGCAGGGGTCAGCCTCTCCTTCCAGGCAACTGGCAAGAGGACAAGAGGACATAGTCTTAAGCTGTGCCAAAGGAGGTTCATGTCAAAGATGAGGATGAATTTCTTCACTCAAAAGGTGGTTAAGCTTTGGAACTGGCTGTCCAGGGTGGTGGTGGAATCACCATCCGTAAAACTATTCGAGAAATTACTAGATATGATACTTACTGCTATGGTTTAATTGACATAGTGGTGTTTCATCAAAGGTTGGACTTGATGATCTCAGAGGCCTTTTCCAACCTTAATGATTCAATCCTATGATTCTATAAAAAATAAAATATTTAGAAAGCTCAGAACTTTAAAGTCATACTAGATAAAGGAACAAAAGGTCAGGTTGCTTAAGTTTTGTGTTACTTTGTTTTGTTTCAAAAGTACTTCTCACACACTGCAACAGAGTGTTCAGATACACATAGTGAGAGGCATAAAAGTGTCCTACATGACACATACAGGTAATAAATCATTCTGCCCTTTTAGTCAACTGAGCCTATGTCACTTCTTCAAATTGCCTTGTGCATTCACTGCAACATGTCATCACTATTTCTTTCTATCTGGATGGTGTTTCAGGCAGATATTACATGCAGACACATATACATATTATAAAAATATTAACAGTGTGCAGAACATTGTGTGAAATATATACCATATATTACAATTGAAAAAAAAGAATAAAAGTACAAAGTATACAAAGATATTCATATTAAAGACCAATCCACCACAGAATTGAAGACACAAGTTCAAGAGAAGTTGAATCATTTTCTCCTAGACGTTCAATAGCTGTACTGTCACTTGTCCCTGAGTCTGCTGTTATTCATAATAGTTACTGGCAAAAGAGTTCCAGCTATCTCATATACCCACACATAACAGAAAGAAAGCAACTGTGGACTTTATCCAACTAATTTATGGCATACATGAAATAAATTGGCAAATGTCAGTTCAATTATTTGTGCTGCCACCAGGATACCTGTTTTATCAGATTCCCCTGTTGATTGCCTTAAAAAACAGCTGTGGTAAAAGGGGCATTGAGATCAAAATACTCCTTGATCTGGTCAACAGAAAACATAATCAAAATAGTCCATCAAACTTTCATGCACTCACTCAAGCAATATTTTGTGTAGTTCAGTTCTTACCCTTCAAAAGGGAAAGACAAATTAAATATGGGATCTCAGAATGTCAGAAATATCAGAAATGGTGCTGTCTATATCTAGATCTAGAGTTATTCAGCCCAGCCTGGCAAAGATGTAAGTGAGGGGAAATATTACAGTTGTCTATAAAATCTAGAGGTCATCCAGTGAAATGAGTAGGAAGCAAATTTAAAACCAAGTAGTAAGTTCCTTGCCATACTGTTTCTGATGCAGGCCAGGATGCCATTGACCTTCTTGGCCACCTGGGCACACACTGGCTCATGTTCAGCTGCTGTAGACGAGCACTGCCAGGTCCTTTTCTGCTGGGAGGATTTCCAGCCACTCTTCCCTCAGTCTGTAGCTCTGCACAGGGTTGTTGTGATCCAAGTTCAGAATCTGGCATGTCCCCTTGTTGAACTTCTATGGTTGGTGATTGCCCAATCTTCTAATTTTTTGCCCTCTCTCTGCAGGGCCTCTGTGCCATCAAGGGAGTCAACAGCTCCTCCCAGTTTTTTATCATCTGTGAAGCTGCTCAGTATCCCTTCCAGTCCTGAGTGTAAGTCATGTATGAAGATGTGGGAGAGAACTGGGCTGAGGATGGAGCCCTGTGGAACCCCACTAGTGACCAGGTAGGTGACTAGCCAGTCTGATGTCACCCTAGTCACTATAACCTTTTGCATCCAGCCTGTGAGCCAGTTGCTCACCCATCACATGATGTGCTTATCTAGCGAGTCTGGACATTTTGTCCAGAAGGATACTAAGAGAGACAATATTGAAAGCTTTGCTGAAATCCAAGAAGATTACATCAAGTGGCTTCCCTTGATCAACTACTTGGGTTACCTTGTCACAAAAGGAAACCAGGTTTATAAGCAGGACTTTCCTCTCATGAAGCTGTGGTGGCTGTGACCAGTGACTGCATTGTCTTTCAGGTGTTTTTCAATACTTCCCAGAATAATGTTCTCCATAACTTTACCAGGCACTGAAGTGAGACTGACAGACCTGTAGTTTCTTCTTCTTGCCCTTCTTGAAAAGCAAGACAATGTTCACCAGCTTCCAGTCAGATGGGACCTCTCCAAATTCCGAAGACCACTCAAAAATCATTGAGAGGTGTTTTGCCATGACATCAGCCAGTTCTTTGAGGATTCTTGGATGAATCCCATCAGGCCTCATAGATTTATTGGGACCTAGCTGAAGCAGAAGATCCTGCATAATTTCAGGGTTGTCTGGGAGTTGATCATTTTTAATTACATGTCTTCTGCTTAACTCTTTTTTCCGTTGAGCAAATTCAACAAAAATCAAATAGGAAAAGCATAAAAAATAATCAGTGTCAACACATTAACCATCAGCTAAGTGAACAGAAATTAGATGTTCTGAAGCATTCTGCCATGGTATTCAATGTCTTAGTAATGGAATTTACCCTAAATATATTTTCATATTTTTCATATTTGCTAATATCAGCCAGTTATGAAATAGGAAATTATACATTTATCAGTCACATTGATCTTTCAAATTGGTTTAATACATGCAAGGAATTTAACCAGGATTTGTTGAGCGGGACAAAAAAGCTGACAGTGAACATGCAGTGTTATAAATGGCTTAACAGATCACATTTCCTATTTTTGTTTTCTGAGGGAAATCATTGAATCGGAATTCAAGCAATTTCACACTTGAAAGAAAATGTTTTTATTTACAACACTAAACTGAACAAAGTAATAGATACACCATCTCAGAGAAGTTCACAGTATAATCAGAACCTATCAGATCATAATACAAGTAGTATAATCAGATCAGTAATATACTGAACTTGCTTAAGATTAATTTTTGCATACTTTTTCTTCCATTTTGAATGAAGAGCAATGTGCTGCCTGCATCTTTTATTTGTTAAATAGCTAACTATATTTTGAAAATTATGACCAGGTAGAATCAATAATAACTGTTTCATTCAACTTATAATTTCAATGACAATGGATTCCATTAGAAAACAGAAAGATGAGTGTCTCTGAGTATCTTTTCATGACAAGTTGGAAAACTTTCTGAAAAAAATTTTTAGAGGATAAATGAGGAAAAGAAGAGAATAAAAATGGGGAGTTTATATAGAAAAAAAATTAATTTTCTATTTTTGGAACCCATAGAAATTAACAAATTCCAAGACCTGTTAATGAGATTTGTTGTTACTGAATTTAACAAAGGATTCTAAACATAATCCTGCCATGGTTTTAAGCCCAGCTGAAAATTAAGCACCATGCAGCCGCTTCCTCAACCTCCCCTTTCCTTCCCCCCAGGGGGACGGGGAGGAAAATCAAAGTAAAATTGTATAAGAGATAAGAACAGTTAAATAATTGAAAATAAAGTAAAATATAGTAATAATGGTAAATGGTAAAATAATGACAATAAAAAGGGTAAAACAAGTGATGTACAATGCAGTTGCTCACTGACCTCTGAGCCATGCCAGATGCCCCTTCCCAAACCCAGATCAGCTATGCTTCCAGCTAATTCTCCCCAGTTTATATATTAGGCATGACATTCTGCAATGCGGAATACTCTTTGGCCAGTTTGGGTCACCTGTCCCAGTTATAGTGATGCCTTAGGTTTTAATTCATATATTTTTCAAATCCTGTATTGGCTAGTGCGTAACTCTGAAGTTTCTTGTAGCTTGTTAGCTGCTCTCTTAGACCAGATAGACACAACAAAGCCTCTCTGAGCTTGCTATTCAAGGACAATCAGATTGTCCTAGGCCCAAAAAGTGTAAACTAGGGCCGCTAGAGAGGTAGGGAAATTGAAGAAATTACATAATTAGCTAAAGTTTTAATTGGCAAATTTATGATGATATGCAAATGAACCAAACTTACAAAAGTGTGAAGAACTCGTGACTTGTTGTCCATCTTGGGGTCCATTTTGGAAGTGGCCTCTGGCTCCCCAGGGTGTACTTTTGAAGGCCTTCCAAATAAATACCTACCTTTATTCCCTTACTCCTGTCTAGCCTCTGTTTCTAGGTAGCCACTCAAGGCATCACTAGTCCCTCCCAGTTTCCTTTGTGTACATCCACACTGGCAGAGCATGAAGCAAAATAAAAAAAAGGATAAACACGACTTAGCAAAAACCCAGTACACCAGTGTGTTATCAACACCATTCTCATTCCAAATCCAAAGCATAGCACTGTAACAGCCACTGAGAAGAAATCAACTCTATCCCAGTTGAAATCAGGACAAATTTTACCAGTTCTCTAACTTTGGAAGTAGTACTTCATATTGAAGGACACCCCTGAAACAAGCTAAGCTTGGTATATCAAGTATCTGGGTTGTTCAGGGGTTTTTTGAATTAAATTGAATATATGATGAGCTATATTAAAATACAGATTCTAAAATCAAGATTCAGGTCTTCAAAATTTGCCTTTTTGAAATGTGAAATGATGTAAATTCTGCAGTCCTCTTATCATTCACCATTAAAATTACCCAGGAATCTGAAATTTTACTTCTGTTTGTACCTGCAACATTTCAAGCCATGATATAATGACACATGGGGCTGCAACAACAAAACAACCTCACAGAGTCCCATTCACCTACCTCCTAAAAGGATTAGTCACTTGTTTCTGCACAATCTGATGCACATTTATATACAGAAATATGATCAGTTCCTTGAGTTGATTTCCAGTGTGGCTTTAGTATCATGTTGACACAGCTGAGAAAATGGTATGTTGCTTCACACATGTGAATGCCTGACCATGGTCAGGCAGTTTTGTTGTTGATTTCTAAAAAATATTTACTGATTTTTTTCTGCCTATAAAATCTGCAGGTCCATACATTTATAGGCTCAACAGTTCAGCAGAAGTTCATGACTAAAGCTGGATGGATTAACTCTGTCACTCTGTATCCAAGCAGCTATAGGGAGGACTGGACTGTATAATGGATTCTCTCCCCATGCCAAAAACTGGACATGTATTTTTCACAAAGCCTTATTCATACAAGATTTGTAATCAGGCTGTGGAACAAATATTGGACAATCTTGTCCCCATCTTTTAGAGGATTACTGTAGCTATTAGACACTGTCATGTTCAGCCTTGTTCTCCTTCTCTGGCCAAATTAGTTTGCAGCCTTTTATTCAAAGTAGAACAAGTTCAGTCAAAATCTATATCCTTTCCATAATATGTAACTTAAAGATGAAAAAAACTTTCAGTAAAATGAGACTGAACTGTGTTTTTTCAGTCCCACCAGAAGGTAGAATTATCAGCAGGTCTTCTACATCACAGATGAGTCTTCTATCTACCAAGTCATTGCTTAAAATGTACTTTTATAAAAAAAAGTGTGGTAGCTTTAAAACTTGGTTTGATGGGCCTGTTGCTAAACCAATGAGGAAGCTGGTAATGCCTCTACAATTTGCATATTTAAAGGAAGAGCAAATGCGAGAAGTTCCTTTTTTGTTCCTGTTTTCCTGCCGTGGGGTGGCGGGGGAGGGGGCCTCCAGGCCCTATCCTGGAGCGGGCCTGGGCCCCCCCCGGCACAGCAGCGTGGGTGAGGCCACCAGGAAAGCCACCCCAGAGCCGTGAGTAGCCACGTGGCTGGAAAACTCCAACAGAACCGGGACCACGCGGCCGAGATTTCATCTGAAGCTGCTCCTGCCCCTCCGTGCACAGCCAGCAGGGCCGGCAGGGCCTTCCTGCGGCCAGCACAGCCCACACCGAACTGAGAAAAACACCATGGAGCCGACAACATAAAGAGGGCAATGCTTTCTCCAATGCAAAGCCTGAACAAGATCAACTTCACAGCTGAAAACTTGCAGATAACTTTTCCTCCAAGTTAGAGAGAAAGAAAGGAGAAGTGAGAGTCACATGAGACGAAGCTAACATGGTGACTCCAAGATCAGTTGTGAAGGAAGGGAAAGAGGGCAGAGGCGCTGCCAGCGCCAGAACTTAAATTCTCTTTGCAAGCCATGGTGAGGACTGTAACATTACAAACTGTTTCTCTATAATTCATTAAAGTATATGGGGGGATGGAAAATCCAAAGAGCAGCTTGTGAAAAAGTGCTCAATGCCAGAGCTCATAGGTGTTGTGAAAGGCTTTTCGAGTTTGAAGAAGAGAGTCTTTGCTTTTAGGCTGGAATAGCTCATCCTTAAAAAGACGAAAACCCCATGTTATTTATGAGTCATGATTAGCAGTGTGAGAAGACTGCAAGATTCGTGGAAGGAATATTTTTTCACTGCAGCAGATTTTTTCTGGGTGGACTGTTGTCTGTGAAAGTTTGAAAACCACGTTAAGCAGAGGAAGCTCTTTTCCTTAAACATAAAGAAAGACTCTTAAGAAATGAAGCACTGACCGAAAACCCGATGTTTTGTTTCCCTTGCATGGGTTGGTGGAAAAGGAGAGGTACAGGGAGAGAAAGGTGTTTGAAAGTCACTTTAATTTCTTATTATTTCTTTTTACTTTTAATTCTGTTAGTAATAAATCTTCTTTATACTGTAACTCTTTAACTGTGGACCTGTTTTGCCTTGAAATTTTCCATTTTCCTCAATAATCCTTATTTCCCCTTATGCAAATAATTAGAGTTCGTGTGCTTAATGCCTAACTGTGTGTCAAACCATGACAAAAAGTTTAAAGATAACTTTGCATAGTTATACAAAACAGACCTTGAGTGCCCACTTGGGGAGTTTTCTTTAGTTTGAATCATAGTGTCACCAAAAATCATGTTACGCTAAATTAGTATTAAAGAGACCAGATGTACACCTTTACCTGTGTTGGCTCCCAGCACTGTAAACAGTTCTGAGGCAGCCAATTTCTCCCATGCAGTTTAGATATTTAATTAAGGTATTGACTTGGGGTGTCTGCATTCATGACTGCAGTGCTTTATTTTTGGATGTATGCAGAAGACACTAAGGATTTGAGCAAATATGTAGCCACGTATCTTCTTAGGATACTTGGCAGAATCTAGTTATACACTTTACTAAAATTCTTACTAGCTATAGAAGTATCTGTTCTCTCTTTTACAAAGTTCTTCCTTTCATTCTCCTACTTCCTTTAAAAATGCTTGATTCTTCAAAATTTTGTAACAAATATCCTTAAAAAGAACAAAAGAAGAAAACACCCTTGCAACTATCCATTGCAACTGATTTCTAGTTCTCTACTTTTTCTTTACACCAGAAGCATTTTTGGAAATTAATTACATAGCAAAGTAATCTTCCATAAAGCTACCCAAGCTTTCTGTAAGCATTTCTGTAAGCATTTTCTGCTAGCTATTACTTTGCAGATCTATTCTTGGTAGTGTAATGTTGCAGTGGCTGAACCAGCAGCTGTGGTGGCTGGGGGACCAAAGGGCTCAGGTACAGGACAGGCCTGGTGGTGGGCCAACTAAGATCACCCCTGAATGGAGGAGGAAAACTTCTCCCATCAGGCCTTGTGATTCTGTGTAGATTCAGTCTGTCAGATTGGCCGGCTGCCATACACCCCTTGTATTCCTTAAAGCGTTGTAATCCAGCCCCCACTCCACCCCCTCCTTCTCCCCAGCGGTTGTTGGTGTATTACCCCGCCTCTCTTCTGTACCCCTATATAAGGGTGTCCCGGCCGGAAGCCGCTCCTCTTCATCACGGGACCCCTTCCTTGTGGTTTGGCAGTAAAACCCATCGGAACTCTAAAGGAAGAGCTGCCTCCTGACTCTTTGCCTCTGGTGATGCCTGAGCTGGCTGGCTCAGTGTGAGCGTGTGCTGTGTGTTTCCATTGCACAGGTGAGAGAGCCTCCCTGCGAGTGTGCTAAGTAGCACTGCTGGGCGTTCCTCACTAAGGAACGCCTCAGGAATAATGCAGCAGCTTCCCCACCGAAGAGCCACACAGCGTTAGTGTAAATCCTGATTATTATAGCTTGCTTCTTAGAAGATAACATGTATTGTTCTGTTAATATCATCAAGAATCTCTCCACACTCAGTTTCATGTAGATTACTAAAACCTCACATTAAGAAGTTAAAATTAAGAAAATTGTGCACCAACACATTTTATTTTCTGTCTTTAAACAAATTTTCATATTTGGAATCAGTTGTGTGGGTCCCGCTCTACAGCTAAAAGAAGTGAAACATGTCTATCTCATTCTTGTCACAGGTAAATCTCAAACTGAGTAATGAAAAACAGGGCTGCATTAGCCTGGGCTTAAACTGCTAGATAAAGAGAGAAGGCAACAAAATAATGACAAAATGGTAGCAGGAGTGAAGAAACAAGGTGCTGTTGAAATTTATAACAGCAGAGTGAGAATTAAGGCATCATGCAGCAGAAATATAGGCATGGTAGTGTCAGGGTGCAGCAAGTTCAGACTTCTTGTCAAAGGAAGGCCAACTGGGAGCCAAGGGTCTCAATGAGTCAGGCAGGAGCAGTGTCCTCACCACCAAAGGATGCAGTCCCGTAGCGTTTGCACAAAGGTAACATGTCTGGAGACAGGAACCTGTATCAGACACAGTCCAATAATAATCAGGCAAGTCCACAGTGGCAAGGCAGGTCTAAGATCAAGCTGTGAGTCACATCAGCAAGCCAAAATTACAAAATCAGCAAGGTACATGGGCAGGCATAGGGACACAAAGATCACAGCTCAGAGAAAGAATAAGGGTGACAGTCTGAGTTAAATACACCTCCCAAAGGAGGTAAGGAGATTCTAGACAAGTTTTATCACAGTGTTCTCACACAGCTGTGTCCACCACAGTCTGATCCCAGGTTGCATTGATAAGTCTCATCAAGATGACCTTGAGCCCAGCACAAACTCCTGGGAAGGGACAAAGGAGGTGACAAAGACAGTAGCTGAACTTAAAGCCCTGACAGCCAAACCTTCATGATTTTGAAGGCAAATAATAGAAGGTAAGAGGAGGATAGTTTGTGATAAAGAGTGAAGGCATAGGAAGGTAATAGTAGGGCTAGTGTTATTTCAAAGATAGAGTAGTCAAACTGAGAAATTAGTAATAAAAACTGAAATCCTTAAACTATAAAGACAGGAAAAAAGGCAAGTTAATTTTTTTTTTAGATCCCTTAGATCCTGTCTTATCTGCTTCCATTACTGATGTGTGGTTAATTTTAGAAACCTGTCAGACCTGCTTTACAAGTGAAGAAAATATAAAGGAAGAACTCCTATATATGTTGGGGTTTACATATACACTACGTGAGAAAAGTGATGTAGTAGTTTTGAGATGTGTAAGTACTCCACTTAGGTACAAGAAAGATAATGCTGATCGTCTTGCGCAGATGAGAGGTTAAGAGTAGCATGGAAGGAGTTCAGGAACATAGTGGCTGTAACACACCACTATTTTAGTTATAAACTGAAGTTGCAAATAAGTAGAGAATTAGAGAAGTTTATATACCTATTTACATTCAGGTCAAGTGTTCAGGCTTTCTGCAAAGAAAATGAGGCCAGCTGAATCTGGAGATGTAAGTCAGGTTTGTACATAGGGCTATAGTTCAGAAACTCAGGACTTGTTAGTCTTAATTCTCTACTCAAATTGGTAGTTCATATGTTATACAAATACATCAGTAAATATTTTTCATTTGTACAGGTAATAAATTAACAACATTACTTAAAACTGAGTTCTTTTTCCTTCTTACCTTCTTCTTAACCTCTCTTTTTTCTCTTTCCTTCTGATCCTTTTTTTTCTTATGTTTATCTTAATTACCCAGTTTCCCTGGATTTCTAATTCTCTGACAGCAAAGGAACAGCAGTTTAATGTCTGTCTTTTCCTCTGCATCAGGAAGAAATTCTTATGATGAGTGAATATTGGAGTTTAACAAAATTCAGATACTCAGTTAAAGAATTACTTTCTGCTTTATTTTCCCTTACCTTCTGCCAATCAATCATGAACTGCTGCTCCCTAATTGCTTTTAAAATGTACATAGATATTGATTTTAAAATTAAATGGGGACCTAAGTCTCTTACTGAGTTTATTTACAATTTATGGAACTGTTCAACATGAATAAGTGTATTAGAACCAGACCTTAGAGAATTAGGGGTTTCTTTTTTATTCCTTGATCAATTATGATCAAGAAATTAAATGTAACTTGTGTTACCATGTAACTTTCTCATTTTATTTTGTCAACAAAAAAACTAGTTTGTAGAAAGAAAACTAGCAAAAGCTTTCAAATTACATTAAGAGTGTGATTATATATGGTACAATTTGCATTATTTACTGTTAGCTTGCATTATTATTGACTAGACAACACTTTCAGACTAGCCTATGAATCTAATTCATCCCACCAATGCTACCTTTAAAGCTGTGAATGTAGCACATGCATAACAATGGAAGGCATTGTAGGATAGACATGGATGTGGGTTTCTTCTAAACATGCTATGGGGAAGTTTCAATTTGGTTGCTTTTAAAAGGTTGCCTACATTTCAGTTCTAGCAGAGATCAGAATCCAATGGTCTTGTCTAAATTCTGGTCAGGTGAGTTATCATCTTAGCAATAAAGAAAGGTGATATAAAACAAATTTCACCACAGAACGTTTTTAGCAAAGGCAATCATAATACCTGGTGTCAAGTTTTACAACTCTTCAAAACATGATACAAAAGTTAATATATAATTGACATTATAAATATCACTAGTATAATACAAAACATCTCCAACCACTCCCTTCAGCTAATCCTGAGCAGAAATTTTACCATGGTTTTTAGAAACAGGTGTTTTCCAGCCCCTATGTTACCTGTTCTGATATAAAATTTGAGCTACTGAGTTTTGTGGGAAAAAACTTCCCTCAGTAGATCTTCATGCAGTTTGTAAAACCCATTTTACCCCCAACCTCACCTGTTAAGAACCTGTTTATACCATTCCACCAGAGTGGTGAAATGGAGTTTAACAAAAATTGAGATGGTCATTTAAATAATTAATTTCTACTTTATTTTCCCTTGCCTGTTGCTAATCAATCACTCTCCATTCTATAATGGAGACCAGACATACTAACTTTCAGAAGCAACATTAAAAACTTCAATTACACTGAAAAAAATGCAAAATGCAAAAAAAAAGTTGCAGCTGAATAGTCACATTCTGATATGGAAAG
This sequence comes from Machaerirhynchus nigripectus, assembly GCA_013397975.1. Taxonomy (NCBI): domain Eukaryota; kingdom Metazoa; phylum Chordata; class Aves; order Passeriformes; family Dicruridae; genus Machaerirhynchus; species Machaerirhynchus nigripectus. The sequence continues at coordinate 1,090,590 of VZRQ01005556.1, read as the reverse complement.
TAGTTCTTAGCCGTAACTAAATGCATTAACTTCAGCACTCGTAAATGATCAAAACTTGCTTGGTAGTTAATATGATATGGAAATACAAATGAGGTGTAATAGGATATCATTAAATATATATGTGTGCGTATATGTATGTTCCTTTGAATTAAGGTTCTTAGTTATTTGGCTATGTTCTGCAGCTTCTTCTTCATTAAATCTTTTCCTTTCAGCTTAAAAACAAAGAAAATCCTGCATAATTTCTTTAATACTATAGAGCTAATGAAGCATTACTAAGAATTTTAATGAAAGCTTTCAAGAAAAGAAATAAATGTAGATTACTTCCGTATATTTGAGGGAAAATAAGTTAATTCCAGTAATAGCTTGAATTTAAGATTTGAAAAAAAAATTTTTTCAGCATTTTATATTCCCTTTAAAATTGCTTTTAGTCTTTTCTCTCTTTACTAGTGAATCAGAAACTACATTCTGAATTAAAATGATGTGATATAAAAGCCACCTGCAAAAGTGTCAGTTTTATTAGCATTCTGATATTTTCCTGCTTTAAAGAAATGCTCACATGGAAATTTTACGTTATTTACTCTTTGTGGCAAGGGAAGAGGTATAACTTTATGTATTTGTACATGTGCAATAATTTTTGGAAGAGTGACAGGACAAAAATCCCGGTTCTTAAAACTGAACACAGAAATTACAACAAACTTTTTCCCTTCTCCATCTATTCCAAACAAATCAACCCTGTGCTGTTCAGCCTTCTGGGAAAGTTACTTGGGAGAAAGGACTGACCTCCACCTAGCTGCAATCTCCTTTCAGGTAGTTGCTGAGAGAGATAAGGTCTCTCCTGAGCCTGCTTTTCTCCAGAATCAAAAATTCCAGCTCCCTCAGCTGCAGCTCATCAGATTTGAGCTCTAGACCTTTCACCTGCTCCATTGTCCTTTTCTGGACATGCTCCAGCACATTAATTCTTTTCTGGATTGCCACTCCAAAATCCTCATTGTTTCCTGGTTTCCATTAAAAACAACAAGAGAAATAATGGCATAGCTTTGCAAATTATTCTGTTATACTATTTAATACCTGTATTTATCTAAGTCATCAAAAAAAGGTTTTTCTAGTGGCAAAACGTAATTATCTCTGCAAGAAATTAATGCTAAAAAATAAGCAACAACTTCACAAAATACTTTTTCAGCTATTCAAGGCTTATGGTGTTAAAAATCAATACACATCAGTTTCATTCTTGTAATTAAATTCACAAGAAATAATGTGATAGAATTTTTTTAAGCTGAATTCTGTAGAGCTTTTTATAAAATCCTGTTTTCAGGTGTGATTTTTGTGATGATAAATTTCGAAATGCAACAAATTGACAGTTTCAATTTCACGATGCTAAAAATTAATATGTTGTCTATCTTACTGCTATCTTCTATTTGGTTCTATCAGCAAGGTACAGTTCTATTAAATTCTTCTGAGATTGAAAAGTCTCTCAAGAATCCTGCAGGAATAAACTGATTCTGAAGTGAGAAGGCTCACTTATACCTTTGTGTTACAAATCAACTGCAATTTTGAAATATATCACTAGAATCTCAAGGAAAACTTCAGATTCTCTCCTTCAACAAGAGACGGCTGAAGAAGCTGTAGAATTGCTCAATATGTTTTAGACATGTAGGCATAAGCAAAAATCAGAAATACACACAGTATTAGTATAAGAATTAAGCAAAAGAGTAAAATGTGGATTTATAGCTTTTCAAATAAATAAAAATATTTGCAATTTTAATTAATGTGCAAGAGGTCCAACATTGTGTCCGCTGTGTGTAATACATCTTATTTGATGACAGCATTATTTTCATCACTGCTGTGTATGAACGTGCATTCTATATGTTATATCTGTCTTGCGTGTAGTGTAGTACAGCTGATATTAAATATGCTGATACGGGTTTTACTTCAAAATATGTGGCTGTAAACTTCATGAATCAACTAAAAAAAAACAAGGAACATTTTGAGGCATGTGGAGTTACTTTGCCAACTGTTAACTGTATTGTGTCTAACACAATTTTCATTATTTCATTGGTGACCACACACCATTTTTTAATCTGAAAGTTCAAATTAATTCACCACAACAACACTCAAGATAAGATTTCTTCTCATTATTAGAGAAAAAAATCAAATCTTGTCAAGTCCACAGACACCAGAATAACTACAACGTCTAGTCTGGGACTGTTTTTACTGAATTGTGGATCATGTCCTCAGAGTTGACAAGAAGTTTTGAAGTTTTGTGAAGTATTAGGCAAAGCCAGTTATGAGGCATGCATTTCCCCATGTTTGGTCTCAGTCACCCTCCTGAAAAGTTATCATGGCTAGCTAAAAATGACCACACTGGTGTGAGGACTTAGGGAAGCACAATGAACAGTCTCAAACACTGTCAGAGAAGAAAGTTCCCCCAAGATAAGCCACCGCAATAGGAACTTACGCACAGATGGCAAAGAGGAAGGTGTTAATACCAGATCTAAATGGACCTGAGGGTTTGGAATTAGCACACCAGAAAAAATTCCTCTATGCAGACTGTGGGAAAAACACAAACAGCAACAACAAGAAGATGCCAGGCTTGGTGAAGCAGAGCTGGATAACTTATCTGGACAAAATTTCCCACCACGGCTGTGGGAATTTATGTCTCACCTAAACTGAGAGAAAGGAAGCAGCTGCTTACACACGTCATCCCAAGTTCCGGGAACAGCATGTACACCTCTGGATACCCGGGACTTGAACTGTATAAAAGTGGTACCTTCAAAAGAACACTTTAGGATCCCCACCACTGAGCAGACCAGGGTGAGGAAGGACCAGTGTCCCGCCACAGGATTCCATATGGTGGTGATATCTTCACTTGATCTCTCTCGCTCTCTCTTTCTCTTTCTCTTTCTCTCCCCCCACACCCCTCCCATCTCTCTCTCTGTCTACCTCACATTTCCTGTTAAATAAAATCTGTACTATTGACTTTGGCATATGGTCTTGCCTGCACCTTAATTCAGGCAGAGGCATCTCCTAATAACTGGATCCTAACAACTGGTCACAGGAATTGCTGTCCAGCAAGGAAGGTTGGTGTATGTGGAGATTTTGTAAAGTTGGACACTGTATATAAATACTTTGATCAGGAATGACTTTCAAGTATGAAGGAATAGAGAAATGGAGAGAGAAAGGTAATGAACTCTACAAGCATATGTATGTCATACTTTAAACTAGTATCTGTGTATGGTCTCAAAATCTATAGGATAAAGTAAATTTGTTGTTGATATTATATCCTCTGGTGGCTGCAACACAGCACATAACTGCTATAGATTTACTTATGAAAAGATAAGATGTTTAGCTTACAGTTTAAACAAATTTTAAATGAAATGTCTGCAATATGTTGACGATCTTGGGGCTAGTAACACCTCCGTTTTTAAGTGGCTTGGATTCCATACCCCATCGTGCATTTGCACAGCCAGAAGAGTCTCCCTTTGTCTGTTTGGACCCTAGTGTCATTCTGTAACTAAATTTTTTTGGCAGTGAAGACAAACTCATAGGGAAACTCCATGTAGCATAGCTGCATTTCATCTACTTGTCATGTTTCTTCTTCAGAAAATATTTCTTTATCCTGCGGTGTATGATTCCTTGACAGCTTTTGAACAGCTGTCAAGTAAAATTTTATTTCTAGATATTTCTTTCGCCTTCCAAATCAACTGTTGATTCCCACCTAGTGGGAGCAGAACATGAAAAATCTCATAGTCTCACTTATGTAGAATCAACAAAGTCATCCACCCAGCTGGTCTACTGGTACCCATGGTCAGCAATTGGAACCCAGACTTGACTGGCAGCAAATGCCAAATCACAGGGCAGAATCAAGTTAGGTAGTGAAAGAACAAACCATGCTGTGGTAGTAAGCATACATATCATGTGGTAGTAAGCATACATATCAGTAAAGAAAAATTCAGCAGTAAGCAGTGGGATTCTGCCTAACATGAGCAGGAACTTTTGAAGTTTAAACACATTAAAAAAAAAAGAATAATAATAACAATAATATTAACAGTAAAAATAATAATAATAGCTAAATGAAACAAGACAATTAATGGGAGTGAATAAGAAATGACAGCAGACAACAGTAAATCATAGTATCAGCTAGCTGGCAGACATAAAAGAGTTGAATGCAATGATGACAGAATAGTCAAATTAAGAAATGTCCTAAAGGAGAAATTAATTCAAACTATGACTCTAAAATCTCACTTATTTCTCAAAGAAGAAACTAAGTATTCACAAGGAAGGTTTAAATACATGCCTGAACAAGACAAACAAGTACAATTCTTGGAAGGTGAACAGATGAGAGGGCCGGGAAGATGAGGAAAAATTATTTGAATGATTTTTACTGTCCTGTACTCTCTAGGTTGTTATTTATAGAGAAAAGCGTACTAACACAAGCTTTGTGAAAGATAATTTTTATCCTCTCTTTGTGGAAAAACAAATTATTAAAGTTATATATCAGAAGCAATTAAAGCAAAGAGTAAACAAGCTACACTTTACGTGAAATTCATAGTTCCGTATTTATTTTCTTCACAAAATCATAACTTGTATGCCTGAATTTTTATTAGGAATAAGAAACAGTCAAATATATAAGAATATATGTAATATATATTTAATAGCTGTTACTCTTTATCTAAAAGCTGTAAACACTGTGAATAGCTCATAAGAAGAGTTTTGTACAACATCATCAGAATAGAAAACAGTCATGCCTGAACTCTAATAGGGAGGTAAATATGCATTCATATATATCTATAAGAACACATGAATATACATATATTCTCACTGAAAAAAAATCTGGGTATTGTTCTGCTAATTTTAAACAGACTTTAATAGTATAAAGTCACTCTATAAGTATAACTTAATTGCCAGTATTACTATATAGTCTGTGACTTTCTGGATATATGGAAAGAGAGAGAATATAGAGGAAAATAATTTAAGTAGGCTTTAATAATAACTTTTTTAACTCAGTAAATATTCCCTGATAGCAGATCCCGATACTTCTTTGACCAATGCAATCCGTTAAGGCCCCTGTCCATGAAGACATCATAGGTATGGGCACACACCTCAAACCTCCATGGATCATGCCTGCATTTCATCTACAATTTTCATTTTTTTTCTTCAAAAATTATGACTACATTGATAGCTTCTGAACAGCTGTCATGTAGAGTTTTATTAGAAATTTTCTTTTTCTGCCAAATCGTCTATTCTTTTCTCCTCTTGATTCAATGTTTTCTGTCAGTCCTTTGCTCTGCCACAGCTGGGCCCAGCTGCTACTGAAAAGTCACAACTTTCTAACCATACAGAAGGGAGGAAGCAAAAGAGAGTATCCTGATCCCAGTATTAGAGTTTTGGGGGTTTTCCCTGTATTTTCCGTGAGGAAGTTCTTCCAAAGTTAATTTATTTTAAATCAGCCCCTAGTGAAATGCATACTTCTGTTAGATGTCTGCCAGCTGATGATAACAGCAGGAAAGCTTTTAGCTTCCTCTGTTTCTTTCTCATTAACACTGGTCAAAAATACAGTATGATTTAATAGGAGAGATACATCATGAGTAATTGAAGCAAGTTATGTAAATATTTTTGTTGATGAACATACAAACTGGATCCAATCAACTATGAACAGAATACTGTGCCACAAACACATCACATGCATTAAATTAAATGGTATACTGGAACAAGATAGTTTTCTTGGTATCTCACACTGTAAGTATTTAAGCCCGGATTACAGATCCTTTGCCTCTATAACTGGTTCTTTATCAACTCTGATAGTTGCCAAGAACCTGCTCTTCTTGGCAGCCTACATCTCTACTGAGCTGTAGAAAAAGAGCAACACAATTTTGTCCTGTAACTTATGCTATAAGTTGCTCTTTGCTGACCTATTACTATGGGTTTAATTTATCATACCAGGTAAAGTCTGGGAGTTAGCCATGAGGAATTGTGCTTGCTTATGCCCAAAGTCAAGCCAAGACTTCACACTGTGCATTTAATTAATATTTTAATGGATGTTTTAATGCAGTGGAAATTCATCAAAGTAGGACCTAAACTTGTTGTGAATAAAAGCATGTATGTGTAACCATAGCAGTAGAGTGAGACTCTCCCTTCAACTGGTGCAATATTTTCTAGCAATTTAGTATAATTTTATAATTAAAAATAAAACACATCCATAAAAAGTAATTCAAAGTGGAGAGATAAAAACAGAATAGGCAAGAAATATTCCTACCACATACCACAAAAACCCTTTGCCTTTTCCAGCCAATAATGACTTCCTCTCACTAATCACCAATAATAAGTCAAACTAGGACAACCATACCTCCAGTATAAATCATTCAGTTCAAACACTCCCTTTGATTTAGACTTCACAAACTAGCTCAGGAGATTTTGTTTGATTAATTGTTCTTACATCCTTAGTTAATTGTAGCATGTGATGTAAACCCTAAATTTAACAACCTATTCCCATACTTGCCCACACTCAAGGGTTCAAATACAGTTTCAGCTGCTAGAATTAATGGAGAAAAGTAATGCTGTCAAAGAAATACAGCCATATCGGACAAATTTGGCTGTGCTCATTCTGTCATTCTTTTCTCTCTTTTTCATAACCATAAAACAGAATAAGACATTACAGTGCAAAAGATTGTTTACGGAACATAGATTTTTACACATAAACTGCCTAGTATCAGGAAACTCGGAAATTAAATTTCTTTTCTGATTTGCTTTGTGTTCTGCCTTTTCCTTCATCTTTTCCTTCAAAATATGATTTTACCCTTTGGTGAAGCTAATGATACAATGGAATTGATCTACTCTTGCTTATATGTTACAATTCACCATATGTTTCTCTATTAAGTTTATTATGTTTTTTATTAAGTGATATAAGTCCTTTTTATCCCTTATATTATTATCCAGCAAACATAGAAATGATCATTTGTATTAGTATTATTAGTACTGGTTTCTGCAAAGAATAATATAGATAATTTTTTCTGAAAGACAGTAATAGATGAAATGTTAGAAAAGTATGTACAAAAATCAGCATCTCTTTACAGTATGGTCTACAGGCATTAGTAGGAAAGGAAGAGAGTTTGGGAAGTAATATTTTCCTTAAAGATCATGTAGACTTTGTCATAAAATATGAAGAAAACCATACAGTAATTATGAAGATTGGAGGAATAGATACATGCTGTCCTACGGAATTGATGTCATCACAAAATATATGAGAACACAGAATGATTATAGCACATATAATGAATTACAGAACACGAATGCTACACTGAAGTCTAAATATTTTAAATATTCCTTTTTCCAGTGATTTTCTCATTTAGATTACTGGCAACACAATTTTTTGCTTTTCAAGCAAATATAGAAGGTGAAATGGAAAAATATTTGAAAATAAAAGATCAAAGGGGAAGCAAAATAATGGTTAAATACTCCTTTCAGTTTTTTGTTTTGCTATGCTGCAGAATTTAGCAAATCTCCTTGGTGTTTCAGTTCACCAGGCCTTTCCCCTGAAATGCCTCTGTTCTATTTACTACAAAGGTTTTCTAGTGCAAAATACAAAATATTCTTCAGTTAAAGACAAGTTATTGGTACTGTGACTGTAAATGTATTTGACTACAACATATATGAACAGGCACTCAGCTGATTAAATGAGTGTTCCAGTCTTAATAATTTATGAGCTTTCTTTTTGCAGCTTGTTCTCCATCAGGACCCTTTTCTCAGGGCTGCTGCCTAATCAGCCTGTTTCCAGTCTGTGGTATAAGACTGCATATTCATCTTTGTTGAAGTACATTGGGATCTGGTTGCTCCCTTTCTCCAGGCTTTTGAGGTACCTGTTGATGTCAGCCCTCTTTAAGTGTTCCAGAAATTTGTGCCAACTTTTTCTTACTCCCTGGGGGGAGGTTGCTTTCCAGCCCGTTCGTCCATAGCATCGCTGAAGATAATAAATTTTTGGTTTGTTTTGATTTTATTGTTGGTTTTGGCACAGGACGTATAGTTGAAACAGAAACACTATAGAAAAACAGTGAATTTTTAGAGCAGATTATTCAAGAATATATTATACACTGACACAATTTCTAAACCTATGTAGTCTTGTAAGGTTTTAAAGATGCTTCTCTACTTTTCTAATGATTCACAATATTCTATTCATTGCCTGTTGTTATTAGATCAGGCAATGAAGAATGCAGAACAACAGAGTAGCACAAGAAATGTTGGGTTCAAGTTTGTTCTTTAAGAGAAAGAAGGGGAAAGTTGCCAAAACTATTAGAAAGGTAAAAGAATTGGACAGAATGTGAAAGCATTATATCTGCTTTATTTATTAATAATTAGATATTTTATTTACAATTTTTTGGCTGAACAATACCACATTTTTTATTTGAGGAGACCTATGTTTCACCTAACAGTGCAGTCAATGTCACATACAAAAAGAAACACAGGTGTGGGTGTTTTCCATGTGTCTGTAATTCCACAATTTAATTTTCTTTGTGTTTCCAGTTTCTTTTATGTCTCTAAGTTGCTACAGTACAGAAAAGTTTGCAGCTTATGTTTGCAAGTAATCGGAAAAAATTAATTTACGTGCCTGTACCACTTCTGTTTTCTTTGGGGACAGTAATGGAAACTGCCACCATTCTGTTAGAATTTCAGAGGAAATATCAGCATTTGAAATAGTCTGTAGCAGTTCCGGACAACAGAATAATAAATTTCAGCAAATGCTGCACTATTCAGTTGACAAATAGAAAACTGTACCAGCAAGACTTAAAACATCACATTCAAGCTGTAGACCCTTTGTCAAGCTGTGTGTTCACTCAGCATGAGGGGCATTGTGAAGACATACCAGAAAAGCTGTCACTAGAAGCTAAAAGAACTTTAGGCTTCAGTGCTTGCTTCTCACAAGGATATATGTAAAAGGTTGCTGTCATCTCCTGCTTCAAATTAAATAAAGAATAAGATGCAGGCTTGTCTCCCACTGTTCCGCTTAAACCACTAAAAGTCTGCAAGCATGAGTACATCTTATAAGTGTAGTCAGAAGCCATGGAAATGTAAGATTTATCAAGAGCTGTTCTCATAAAAGCAGCCAAACAATGACTGACTGTCTGCCAATATCTGTGTTTAAACTTATTTCATTAAGTATAAGCTGCCTCTTTGACAATTGCATTTATAATAACCTTCAGGTAGCTTTAATGAAGTGTTTTGGAGACCGGGTCATACAGACCTTGCAAATAATATTTGTATCTTTCCCTTGGATTTCCACTCTCTTTGGTTTTTTTTCCTATGTGGAAAAGTGTAACATACTTGATTCTGTAGAAAACCAATTAATAGGAATATATTTTAATTGCTTTTTTAACCACTTATTCACAGTATATCTTGTGTCTTTCTTCGTATTGTTTCAAACATACCTAAGATATTTAAAAAGTGAAATTCTCTTCAGAAATAATGTTATGAACAGAGTATAAGACTTAAATATGTTAAACTGAAATATACTTACTTCATCTGATGGCCCCTTAAATATATGCATAAATCTTAGTATGATGGTAATTAAACTTACACGACATTGTCGATACTCCACGAAAATTTAAGTTTAAAAATTATTTCATCTGCTTTCCCATATTGCCTAGGTAACAGAAATGGGACCTAGCCTATAGCACTGGTAGTGCCAATGCCATTTCTGTTTTCTGAATCTTAAAAAGAAAAAAAAAATATTGCAGATTAAATTACATACAGTTTATATTTTGTTTTCAAGTTTAATATTTAGTAATCCTCACTAAGCCAAAATCACCTTTGAAGTTAATGCACGTTTTGCAGTGACAAAGACTATGGAATCCAATTTCAAAAGATCTGCCCAAAAGTTTCATATCAAAATACTGATGATATTGAATAATCCTTTTGCTACTGATAAAGTATGCCATTTTTATGTACTCCGTTCATTCTTACGGAATTCTATCTGAGCACCAGAATATGAAAAAATCCAATTGTTTGCAATAGCTTGCAATAATTATTAGATTATATACTTATGAAACTGTGAATTTACCTTTAAAAAGGTTTTGCTGCAACAATGCTACCAATCCTTTGGAAATTCCAGACACTACTTATACACACTTAATGGAGAGTTATTTCAGCTTTATAAGACTACATCAGGATAATGCCACCTTACTCTACACTTACATTACTGTTTTGAAGGTGTTGAGCTGGTCATACAAAGTCACAATACTGACTAAAATACAATGTACTTTTTTGGGGTTTTATGATATTTAGGTTTTTTTGTTGTTGTTTTTTTTGTGTGGTTTTTTTGTGTGTGTGTGTGTGTGTGTGTGGAGCTGAGCTTCAGTGATCTGAAGAGGCGGGAGGGCTGTCTTTGAGAAACCTCTGTCACTGCAGGGACAGTCAGAGACCTACATGCAGCACAAAGAGTCAATTCAGCATGAAGAGAGTTATTTCTTTTCTTTTTTTTTAATCCAGAAAAATGCCCATGCAATGACTCTTTTCCCCCTGAGTGCTAGCTGATACAATCTAAACAAACATGACAAGACATGACAAATGTTATTTCTGCAATATAACTTCAGATATCACTTCTGAGAAAAAAAGATTAGAGTAAAAGCTGTTATTGATTTTCCAGCTGTGGACATTATTTGTCAAGGTTAATATTTAGTACTACCTGCTCATGCTGATCTATTAAAAGTCTTTGCCAAATCACTGGAAATATGGCATTATGGTAAATAAATAATTCACTCCATTCATATTGCTCTGCCTTTTTGGAATTACTATTTAAATTACAAAATGTTTATTGCCAACATAATGAAGATGTTTGTTTGTTTGTTTGTTTGCATGTGGTCAGCTGTCCAACAAAGATTTCAGACCTGTAAGAGAAAGAAAATTACATAATGATCATAATTTCACCAGATATTTTTTCCACCCTAAATCCTTTAAAATGAAATTTTTAAAAAATCTGAAATGCACAACAAAGAGAGATAAATATCAGTGGGATCTTGGTACAATAGTGACATGGTCTAGGAGCTGAGCAGGTGTTAGTCTACAGAATAAAGCATAGAGGAAGATGATAGTTACTTTCAAAGCATTCATATCCTATGGAAATGTAGCTATTTGCCTGTTACTGGCTGTTTCATAACAGTAAATTTAGTAGAAGGAGAATAAATCGAGAAGATTCTAGAGTAATTTTTTTAAAGGAAATTTTTCCTAAACACATTTTTGTCACTATGCTGACCTTTGAACATGGTAGGTACATTAAATATATAGTTTAGTAATAGCAAAAAATAAATATACCAGAAGAAAATTAAATAGTAAAAAATCCACCTTAGGAGTAATCTATGATGGGCAAGCTTAAAGGCTGGAAGGGTCAGTTTGATATTGACAACTATGTAACCATTTTCAGCTTACATAATAGTCCAGACCTCTGAGATCCTAAACAATATTTATAATTCATAATGTTTCACAGCAAACAGGATCTAGCATGCCAAGAGGGTGGGCACAGCACTTTTTAACCACCTAGGCATAGAGCTTGGTTTCCATTTACTCAAAGATCATGAATTTCACTGGTACAGGACATGTTTAAGGGATGCTAACAAACAAAAGCCAAAGCATGCAAGTTCTCCTGGTTACTATTAATACCTACATGGTCCAAAGCCCAAATGAAATCCTCTTAAACATTTTTGCAGTAAGCATCCAGAGTGCAGGCATATCTGCACACACATACAATTAAATATACTACTCACTTTCTTTTACCCAAGTACAATTTCTGATTATAGCTACCAAAAATGAAATCCCAGGAAGGTAAGGTCAGTGCAATGTTCCAACTGAAACCAGGCGGGTAGATGAGATTCCAGCAATGAAATGTGACACGTGGATCACCAGGCCAATTTCAAAGTGTGGATATATTTGTTCTGATGGTGAAGAAAAGCAAAATAAAACAGTATATAGCCCGTCTTCATATGATTGCTGCCCTAGGGAGCTAAAAATGTAAAGTGTGACGCATATAAGAGGTTTCCTTTATGTATTCCTAAAAGTGTCATTGATGGAAAGACATCTGAAGACCTTTATTGCCAACATTATACCCAAATTTCTCTTCTCTGAGAAACAGAGCTCAGTTGGTATACTACTTGTCAATCACAGATGCCAATAATAATGAACAGTGAAATGCCAATTTAGTTGTAGCTCATGGTATCATACGCTGTGTGTCCAATAGCAGCAAGACTGGTCTCACAGTCAGGGGAAAGTGAGAAGAGGGAAAGAAGAGCCTTGTCACTCTCAAATCCAGCCAGATCCCTGGCTGTGGAGCAAGAAGGACAGACCAGTGATGCTATCACGGGTCAGCCACTGATCAGTGATTTCCAGGCAAGTGCACCAAGAGGAGACATGTCCAAAATAAAGCTAGGAATCCAAGTTGATGGATCAGGGTGAGGACCAGTGAGGTATATGGATAAGCACAGGCATGACAGACCAACGTTGCCTGAGCTTAAGCACAGCTGTTGGGAGAAAGAGGGGCTGACAAAGCTTTTGACACCTCTGTCTGCAGCACTCTGATTACACATTGCATGGCTGTGCCATGTCAGAGTCAGCTGTGAGCACAGGCAGATCAGCCTCTCAGAGGGTTTTGAAAACCTGAGCTCCCACAGCAGTGCAAAAGGTGTTAATCTGAGAGTTCCCTGGTGTTACATGGTGGTGCATTCCCACTCCCCTGCCTTTTTCAGGCCACACTATGATCTGAGAAATGCTTGTTAGGCCTTGACCCTGATGAGCAGCACCTGATGAACAGTTTCTGAAAAGCTCCTCTTGGGCTTATCAGAAACACTGTCTGCTCCCAGGGAATCATGCTACCTAACGAGCTCCTGCTTTTTTTATTTTTATGAACAGCCTTTGAAACTATCTTTTTGCCTGAATGTCATACATTGTTGTTCTCACAATTTCATAGAAAGTTGCCAATCCAAAATGTGGCAAGGATGACACATTGCTCTAACTAAAGCCCATTCTCTTGCAGCCCTATAAACAGGGTTCCAAAACAAGACCCTTTGAGATCTCCTGGACTGCAGTAGGCTGTGACCAGTAACCTCCCTGAGTGGGACACCTCTCAGAGCCTGCGCACTCTTGAGTTTGCCGTACTTGGAGGATAGCCAAACCCCAATGAATCTGGGCCAATACTCCCACTTCTTGAGACTCAGTCCTTTGGCTTTGATGCAAAGGTATCTGAAGTGAGTATTCCACTATTTTTAGGGGAATTTTTGACAGGTACCTTGCACTGAGTCTTTATGTCTCTGTGCATGTGCTATATAGAATGTGGGAGAAGTGCTGCTTTCCTGTACTTGTTTAAGTACATTTGGTATCTAAGTAAGATAGGCCTGTAAATAAGTTACTGTTGTGATATAGTAAATCCTGTATGAATCCTTCGCTAAAGTGTTAAGTTCCATTGAAGTTATAAGTTAAGCTTAAGTAATGTTAAGTTTCAGTGTTGTTAAGCCTTTAGGCAGTATTCGTTTTTATCCTTGCCTTTTCTATCCTTTTGTCACATGCAAACACACTCACAGAGATAGTTCTCGATTTGTTTTAGTTTGGTTTGATTGACTGGATTTTTGTTGCTTTTTCTTGGTATGTCTTAACCATATAGTACATAGTAGAGTGAACCTTGCCAAAGAACTTTGTCATGCTGTTGCTTTTATGTTAAATCTGTTTTTACTGATTCCTTTCCTGGTGTTTCTTTAAGCAGTCTCAAACATTCATTTTTATCAGATTACAGTGTGACTGCTTCTTGCAGGAGCAGGTCAGTTTGTGCAAGGTCTCTTGGGTCTTATCTGATTTGGCTTGCTTTGCATGCAAAATCCATAATCTTCATTTTAGTCCTTTTCCTAACACCATTTTGTTTGGAGCAGCCTGTATGGTTTCATTCTCCCAAACATATCTTGTAAGGCTCAGAAATGAATGCTTATAGGGCTGCTACAATATTCACTAAGAAACCCCCAATGAATATTCATTGCACTTTGCTTACATAAAAGAATTAGACAAATAAAGAGTCTACAACTGGAAAGGCAGACTTTGGGCTTGAAAACTCTAAAATTATCAGGAGGAATGAAAGACACTCTTTTCTTCATTTTGATTAGTACTAATACATGAGAGAAAATACCCAACCATTAACTAGTAATTTGAAATATGCAAAAATATCCATATAAAGCTGTGTTTATAATTACCTGAAAAAAAAAACCTGAACAATAAAATTTTCAATTTTACATAGAAGATGACCTGTGTAACTCCATATGACACAATAGCAGTCAGTATCAGCAAAATTTTAAAGAAAGTAATGCCAGTAAGTATCACATCCCACTATCACGTTGTCCAAAGAAGTAATAGAATTTGTCATTTTTCAGAGCTGGAACTTCTTTCTTTCTTTTTATGAGATTTCATCCAAGCTAGTGAGGCACTTAGGTTTTAGTTTTTGTCCTGAATCATGACCTTTCATGCACTACCACAGCTACCAATCATTTCCTTGGATATACCCATTATAGACAATATCCTGAATCTTTATAGGGTCTATCAAAATGAAATGAAAGTGATACAGTCACAGATCATGCAGGATTCACTCCATCTTCCCCTGAAAACATGATGGCTCTCTGTGCACTTAGTATTTAAAGTAATGAACAAAACCACAGTGAAATCCAAATCTGAAGTAAGACACCAGGGTATGTAAATCTAATGCCTTTATAAAGTGAAGGGCAGAATTTTAGCTTGGGCACATTTATAGATTATATTTTATTGAATTTTAATTTGTATACTCCATTGTATTTGTAGGATGTTTAAGCTGTAGGGAAACCAGACATGTTGAACTGGAAATCTGAAATCCACTATTTCTCACTTAAAGGTGTCTCTAATAATTGCATATTGCCAAAAAACTGTTACTGGGATTACCTAACGGGAGAGTCTCTATCATGTTAGTGGAGTGAGCAGTTCTCAGCGAAAGTTTCAGTAAGATCTTAGTAGAATTTGGCTGTCTGTGTCTGCTTATTTCTGTTTGAATTTATCAACCCCCATCTTTTTTTGTTCACAAAGTATCTAGCTGAAGTCAAGTCTGAAAGAAGAAGATTATTTCTACAGAGTTGCACTGGCTGCTACTACCTAGCTCTTCTAGGAGTGCAAGAAAAAAATCATCTAAACAACTGTGCGTATGGGCTGCATGACTGTGTCTGAGAAGGATCTCTAAACTGAATGAGGATGGTTCAGTTCCCTACATCCTTCAGATTTCAGACTATCTTCCTATATATGTGGGTCCTACATCGTGTGTAGTTAAGTGAAGATGAAATAACAGGCACTACGGAGGTGGTGAATTCATCATTTAACTTTTAGAAGAAAGAGAAATTGGCATGGGGAATCCTGAAGAAAATGGAGCCTACATTTACTGTTTTCATAGTCTTTGATGATCTAATCCAATGATATTTTTGTTATCTCTAACTACTCTACTTCAAAATATACTATGGGTTCTACAGAACTGGTTCAACAAAACATTGATACGAGTTACCCAATTAACTCACAGGTATCTCCAGTGTTAACTGTCTTAGCAGCAATGGAGGAAGAAATTCCATCTTACTTAAGGCAAGGGCCATGAATTATGAAAGAATTTGGATACGTGCTTCTGTCGTGATGATAGTCCTTTGTCACACGATATATTAGACCTTTTCTCCCTTTCAGTTATGTCAAATAGTTTCTTGCTTTTATGAGCCTGTCTTTAACTATCAATCCTACCAGCAGCTCACTTTTTTGGAAATTCATAGTAAAAATATTTCCTTCTTTGCATCTAGCTTTTAATTTCTCCCTCCATCTGCATTTCTAATCTAATGCCTGTCTAAAGTGTTTTTGGCTTCTTGTTTAGAATGTAGAATTTGCTAAAGAAATTGTACAAAATACTGTATTTCACCAATCAAACATTCCATGAGGTACATTTCTTTTTCCCATTTCTTTTTGTGAAAGTTTTAAATTAGGCACTTAATCACTCTTCAAAACATCTGGGAGTCATTTGGTGGAGCAACTTTCTCTAAAATAATCTTTTTATCTATTTTAGCCAGCTAAATGGTGTAAAATGAAAGTGTAACACTAAAATGTATTACTATATTAGCTGAACCATGGATATTTAAATTGATGGATATAGCACAACCATTCCAGTTTTTAGATTTAGTAAGTTGTAGACTTATTGTTGTAAGTAAGTTAGCCGGTATAATTAATAGTTGGACAAATCACAGAATCACAAAACCACAGAATATGCTGAGTTGGGAGGGACCCAAAAGGATCATCAAGTCCAGCTCCTGGCCCTGCAAGGAACCGTCCCCAAGAGTCACATGATGTGCCCAAGAGAATTCTCCAAACATTTCTTGTACTCCGTCAGGCTTGGCGCTGTGACCACTTCCCTAGGTGGTCCCTTAGGTGAGCTTGTTCCAGTGCCCAACCACCTTCCGGGTGAAGAACCTTTTTCTGATATCCAACCTAAACCTCCCCTGACAGAACTCCAGGCCATTCCCTCAGGTCCTGTCACTGGTCACCACAGAGAAGAGATCAGAAGAGATCTGCCCTTTCTCTTCCCCTCACAAGGAAGTTGTAACTGCAATGAGGTCTCCCCTCAGTCTCCTCTTCTCCAGGCTGAACAGGCTAAGTGACCTCAGCTGCTTCTCATAGGGCTTCCCCTAGAGGCCAACCCCATTTTTGTTGCCCTCCTTTGGATACTCTCTAATACTTTAATATTTTTCTTATATTGTGGAGTCCAAAACTGCGCCCCTGCACGTGAGGTGAGGCCGCCCCAGTGCAGAGCAGAGTGGGACAATCCCCTCCCTTGCCTGCTAGCAATGCTGTGCCTGATATCCCCCAGGACACGGTGGGTCCCCCTGGCTGCCAAGACACTGCCGACTTATATTCATTGGAGCTTCACTGATTTATACATCTTAGGATATGACCTAGTACTTGTCAACTTTGAATAACATTCCTTTATGTGGTAAATTTCTGTTTGAAAATATAACACAGGGAGCAGCGCTACTTTGCAGTTCAAACGTAATGTGATACATAACCAGGACTATACCCTTATCTATTTGCTTGCTCTGTGTTATCCTGTAAATGAACTCATTCACAAAAAATACATCCTGTACAAGACAATATAAACCACAGTGAAAGTATGATGGCTGTTGTATGAATAATATTTATTCTCAGTGCTGCGAAAGAAATTTTCTATATAAACAAATAGCATTAATTTTTAACACTACTTCGCTGTATATTTTAGATAGATGTATAGATACACACACATATATATTATGGATTTATGTATATATGCATTATGTACAATTATGTATATGTATTTATATACAAAACAGAGTGCAAATTTAGTGAAGGCACTATAACTATTTCATTATTGATATATGAGGCACAACAGATTGTGTTGTAGATCAGACAAATGATACTTGTAAATGAACCAGCTAAATGAATCAACCATGCCTTATTTGATGGAGAGGTGTCAACAAAATCAACAACCCAGCTAGCAGTTTCCACAGAAAGAAGTAAAAATTAACTGAGTTAGAGAACAAACACATACACTCATAAAGCTGATCCTGTGGAGAGAAAACTACCAGTGCCTAACTTATGCACAGAGAGTTTGACTGTCAGTGCTCAACTTGTGTTTCCTAAAGCTGAAAAATACATTGCAGATTTAATTTCACAGTTGTGTCAATCCTGTATCTTTTATAAATATACAGGATACTTGAAAAAGAAGGCTGTAGGGAAGACCTAGAATAGTTCACTCCAGGCTATTTTGCTACCAATTTGGCAGAGAAATCCACAGTACTACGTAAATTAAAATCAATCTATTCTAGGGGCATATATTTGCTCATAAAAATGTTACTGGTTGGATTAACTACTCCTGATATTATTTTAACTCAAATTGGTATTAGAGAAGGAAATTAATAAGTAAAAAGACTGACAAATCTCTAACCAAGGTCACTGCTTGCAAATTATACTGACCATATCTCAATGCTGTCCACATTTGTCATTAGGTACTATGACACACTTGAATATAAACTGATTCTGACAGCAGAAGAGAGTTCTCGCTAAAATCAACAAGGACAGTGTTGGCTGGAATGACAATCAGCTTCACACTCCCAATCTTTCCTTTGTTAAACTGAAAATGTGCATCAAATCGTGGCATTCTCTGCTATGGACAGAAGACTCAAAGCATTCTCTGAACTTCTACTTTTCAGTTCATTCACATTTTTTGATTGCTTGGGGTATTAAATTTATCTAATTCAGTGCTGAATATTAACTTAATATTAGCTTTCATACTAATACTTATGCTCTATATGTATGTACATATCCAAGGTATATCACGTAAAAGTAGCAGTACCTCCTTGCTGTAGTCAAGGTGCAACTACCATTTAATTCAACAGGAGCAGCATACCTCATTTAATAATTTAAATATGTTTTGTAGTTGCGTGTTTTCTATGTATCTTACAGAAAAGGCTTGAGTTCATGTTGGTAGTCCTGACATTCATAACACTGGAGTGAAACTTATAAGTTCTGGTTCTGTTTCTCTATTACTTTAGACAGACATATTTAAGCTTTGATTTTTGTTGCCTTGAAACTTTTTTTTCCTCAGTTTTTACATCTGAACCTCATTAGGCTTGAAAATGTGGCCTATATATGGGATTTGATTGTATAAGAGGCTCACAGTACAGAAATTCTTCATAGAGATGAAATCTGCTCAGTGTCCAATTCTCTGAGATATTGCCAAGGGATGAATATAGTAACTGTGTTTTTAAGCTGCAATGCTTAAAGGAATCTCAGATGTTTTCTCAGACAGGTATTTGAAAGTTTAGGCACACATATCTCATTAAATTATCTAGAATTTAGGTGTCTAATTCCTTTGGACTACTCTGAAACTTCAAGGATTATTTATTGGGGAATTTAGATACACTGAATTGCTAATAAATTACTGGAACACATGAAGATTGAGAGGAAGACTTTATATTGCTCTAAATAAGTTACAAGCTAGGTGACAAATTCATAGAATGAGAGAATCATAGAATATTTGGTTTGGAAGGGGCCATCAAAGATTATCTAGTCCAATCCTTCTGCCATGAGCAGGGACATCTTCCTTTAGAACAGATTGCCAAAGCCCCATCCAGCCAGACTTTGAACACTGCCAATGGTGGAGTATCCATAATTTCTTTGGGCAACCTTCTTCAGTGTCTCTCCACCCTTGTCATAAAATATTTCTTCCCTGGGTCCAACCTATTTACCTTCTTACAGCTTAAAAAACATTTTCCGTTGTCCACTAAAGACCTTGGCAAAAGTATTTCTTTGTCTATCTCTGTCTTTCTCATAAGCCCCCTTTATATATTAGAAGGCCCCAATAGGGTCTTCCTGAAGTCTTTTCTTCTCCAGGCTGAACAACCCCAATTCTCTCTCAGCCTCTCTCCAGAGGATAGGTGTTCCAGTGATCACTTTTGTGGCTCTTCTCTGGACCTGCTCTAATATTTATTTTTTCATTTATTTTTTGTACTGAGGTCCCCAGAGCTGGCTACCTTACCCCAGGCCGTCTTATGAGAATGATGTATAGTGGGAGAATCACCTCCTTTGTGGCCTACTGTCCACAATTCTTTTTTTTGAAACCCAGGATACAACTGGCTTTTTGGACTGCAAATGCACAATGATGGCTCATATCCATTTTTTCCTCCACCAGGATTCCCAAGTCTTTCTCCACAGGAATGTTCTCAGCAATTCACCCAATCGGTAGTGATATTGGTGATTGCCCCAACCCAGGTAATAGGATGTAGCACTTGGCCTTGTAGAACTTCATGAACCCATCCCTCAAACCTGTCAAGGTTCACTGGATGGCATCTCTTCCCTTTAACATATCAACCTCACTCAGCTTAGTGTCACCTGCAAACTTTCTGAGGATGCACTATATATGTAATTAATGAAAATATTAAATAGTATTGGTCCCAGTATGGACACTTGAAGGAGACCACTCTACAGATTTCCACTTGAACATTGAGTTGTTGGTTGTACCTCTTTCGATGCTGCCATCGAGCCAATTCTTTATCCATCTACCAGTTCACCTATCAAAGACATTTCTCCAACTTATCAGCAAGAATGTTGTAGTGTACCATATCCAAGACCCCACTAAAGTCCTCATAGAAGTCATTAAATACTTAATCCTCAATACAGGGTTAAAAACAATGAAAATAGCTAAAACAAAATTAGTATCACAATAAGTAGTAACCTTCTGCTGAATTGGAGTGGAGAAAATATAGTCACCGGAAAGCTGAAGTACAATGTAGTCCTCAAATTTGATAGTATATGCACATGTTATGGTTATACAGTTTGCATATACAAATACATCACAAGTAGAGGTCAACGACTGTCATCAGTTAAGACCTGAAGCTGACAAATCAGTCCCTTAGTGACTCTATGTACCATCTAGGGAATAGAGTGTATCCGGCAGTAACAGAAGCAAGCACATCACAATGGATAGGCTTACTCCTAGAGGTTCCTTGAGATCTATTTTGAGGCCTTATCATCAGCGTTCATAGAACCATGGAATCATTAAGGTTGGAAGAGAACTCTGAGATCATCGAGTCCAGCCATTAACCCCAGCACTGCCAAGTCCATGACTAAACCATGTCCTAGGCACTACATCTCTACATTTTTTGAACAGTTCCAAGGTCTGTGTTTCCACCATTTCCCTGTGTCACATGAAAAGGGGAGATTTACTCAAGTCCTTAGTGTTTGAATAATCAGTCAGTGCCCCAGGAAAGCTGAGACCCTTGTGCCTGATCAGTCTGTCAGTGTCCCGTTATGGGGACCCTTCACTGAGCAGTTCACTTGATCGGAGTGTGGTTTGACTGACATGTTTAGATTCACACACCAGAAAGAGAAATTCCCTCGTGGGTCTCACACCTTTACCCACTGCCAGCAACTACTAGTGCCCTTGAAGGACTCACATTAACAGTTTACAGAATAACACTCTTTACTAATACATTTTGATAAGTTAAGGTTCAAGAATTGCCAGTGATATTATCTGACTGCAAAAATAAATTCAAAGCAATATGTTAATTCAAAGTAATATGCTAACAAGCTCTAATCCCCAATTAAAGCTAGCTCAAGGTAATCATTCAGCACATACAGTATGCCCCTTACCCAGTGAGCATCCTTGCAGGGGAGAAGTTCAGCCCACTGGCTGATCCCAGAAGTTCCAGTGGATTCTTTCCTAACCTCTCCCAATTTTTAACTCCTTTTTATATTGTGCTTAGGTGGAGCTTGAATGACTTTAGTCATACATCTTAGTGGGTGATGGTTGTATGTTTGAAGTAGGTATCTCAGGATAGTACCTGAGATAACCTTGGGATGAGGACATGTATCAGTCCAAGGACAGTGATTTCACCATGGTTGCTGATTCAAGGTCAAGATGTTTTGCTTTATCTCCCTTGGTTTTCAGCTGCTGTGCGGCATATCAGCTGGAAAGCACCACCAAGTTTCCTCCTCTGAAAGGATTTGACAGAGCTCGGCTGCAGTGTTTCCTCTCCACCCTCCTTTGGTCCTCCTTAGGTTGCATTGTGTGTGGGAGATCAGATATGCTGACCATGTTCCATTCAGGGAGTAGCAACTGTTTTTTTCCCTATGACTTGTATACCACTATCTTTTTACCCTCAGTCATCTTCCCACTCCCTGGGCAGTCTATTTTCAATTCTTGATCATCCTTTTAGTAAAGAAATTTTTCCTAATGTCAAATCTAAAACTCTCCTGGCAACACTTGAGGCAGTTTCTGCTTGTCCTATCACTTGTTACCTGGGAGAAGAGACTGACTTGTACCTCACTACACCCTCTTTTTGGGGAGTTGTAGACAGCGATAAGGTCACCCTTGAGCCTCCTTTTCTCCAAGTTAAGCAACCCCAGCTGCCTCAGCCACTCCTCATCGGACTTATATCTCAGACCCTTCAGCCCATTTGTTGCCCTTCTCAGAAATCAGCATCTATGACACAGTATATATAGATATCAGTTTTATACTAATTGTAAAAGTTGAGTTAGTCATAGTAGCTCATGGCCTCAAGAAGACAGTTTTATTAACAAGCACATCCTTGGTAAAAATATGAATTTTACTTACCATAATTGAGCGAACATGGGAGTATCACAAAATATATATTCACTTAACAATCTAATAAACTGTTTTTATACAGTTTATAATAATCAGTATTCATTACACATCCTTCTCATTATATTCTGTTTCATGTTAGCAGATGCTACTGAAACACTGGGTGACATTTTAATAAGTGTGACCACATAAATCTGAAAATGATTCACGCTTGGAAGATCTAGAGTTATCTTAACTCTCAATATAAACTCCTAAAAAATATTATAAAAATCTCATGTTCCTATTTGAATTGCTCTTGAATTAGGGAATAACGTTTATGGGCATCTCCAGCTTTTAGTCTTATCTTCCACTAGTATGCTAAACTTCATTCTTAGCCTTGGCAGGTTCTAATCAGAAATACGAATATTGCAGACTTTATATATGTGTATATCTTAATCAAAGTGCTAGTCTCACTGCAACTTTAATTGAGGACTCTTGCTTCTTCTGTTGTATTTAAGTATAAATGAATATTCTAAAAATTCGAGCCTGATCCAACTTATTCTGGTGTAAATCAGAAATAATTGCACAGGAATTAATGCAGTTTCATTAACGACAATGCTATGTATCTCCTAGTCTGAAAGTTGTATACCTGAATCATTGGGAAGAAATTTAAAAAATGTGATCTTCTTCCGTCTCATGAAAATGATTCTTCACAAAGTACGTCAATACGTGACTAGTCTGAATTTCTAAAGTTTAGCAAGTATTTATCATAGTTCATGCCTTACGCTAATCTGAAAGTGTAGTGCTTATTTTTAAGAATTAGCACACAATTTTAAACAACTCTAAAAGGAACTTCTGAAATAACAAAAAATGCACCTTTAATGCAGTCTACATTTTAAGAACTTAGATGCAACTAACTTCACAGGTATAGGTACACTACTTCTGATTCATGCCAGAGTACAGCAAAATGCCATTAATGTTTGGCAAATGTCTTTTGTTGAGTGATATATTTCCCTGTCTTTCCTAGCACAAATTTCAAAGTAGAAATTATACTACTTGAATATGCTCCTAAGTTTAGTTTCTTCTGTTATGATCCAGTTTAAGCCCAGAAGAGCAGAGAAAACTAAGTCTCTGTGCATAAACTGGAAAGAACTTAGAGAGAGTTCAAAATATT
>VZRQ01005556.1:1036515-1066846 GCA_013397975.1 Machaerirhynchus nigripectus | reverse complement strand
CTGTTCGAGCCTGGCAGCTGATAGCCTTGGGGCTGTGGTCTCCATCCTGGAGGTGCTAAGCTTAGGCTTTGTGAGTGTCCCCAGCCCTGAGCTGTTACTTTATCTTATCTTCATCAGCGAGCAGTGTAAGGCCTCAGGCAGGGCCCCTTTCAGGGTGCAGTGGTCTTCTCTGCAGCTTTTGCAACACAGTTTTAAAAGTCCTTAATGTCAAAAGTTTAAGTCATAAACTGTAATATTTCAGTCTCTCACACCTTCCAATACATATTGATGTAATTATTTTGTATTTTTGAACAGCCTAATAGTATATGGGAATATAAATAAGTAGGGAAAATAGACTTATTTTCCTCATCCTCTCACAACCTAAAGACAGATTCTGCAGTAATGTTCTGTATGCAGGTTTCTCACAGCTAAACAAATTGAACTGACTTTCTTTCTTTCTGTATAAATGAAGACTTTCATTGTGTTTCTCATCAGAATATGAAAAGAAGTGACTAAAAGAAGAGAATGCACATATGCAAAAAACCCCACATATGTTCAGGAGAAGAAAAAAGATCATATATAAAGATGATACTTGGGACTATTCCACTATCTATTATTCTGGACAGGTGAATGTACCTTCTTTTCCATCAGTGCTAATTTTTCTGAGTAGAAAATTAATGCCATTTCTGATAGCTCATCTAAGTCATCCAAAGTTAGTTCAGGTATCTCTGCATGAGTGAATGGTATGTATCTTGAAGGCACAACCTGCAGAAAAGGTTTTTATCTTGGCTACATTGTCTCTGCCACCTCCTCTGCATGTACATTCAGGCCACATGCTGGCCTTCAGGGAATGACAAGATGTTAAATGCAATTGCTTAATTTTACTGGTTCATACATTTCACACTTTTTTGCTAAGAGCTCTGTACTCCTATGGGTTTATTTTCTTGGCAACTAGTATCTCCCCTTTCCACTGTTCCTCACTTCTAGAGGGTTGTTTGGTCAAGTTGTACTGGTTTTTTAAAGAAAGCTGTCAATTACTGTTCTTTTAGGACCTTTTGAATACTCAGTTTTTGATTCTCATGTCACTTCAGTGAGCAGTGCTTGCACAGCATCAAGACCTTTTCTACTTCTCATCCCACTCCACCAGTGAGGCAGCTGTGGGTGGGCAAGGAGTTGGAGGCAGAAAGAGCCGGGACAGCTGTGCCCAACTGACCAAAGAGGAAGAAGATGCAGGAAGGTGGGGAGACCACTGTGTTTGGAGTGACATCATTTGGCTTCACAAGTCACTGTTACATGTGATGGAGCCCTGCTTTCCTGGGGATGGCTGAACACCTGCCTGGCAATATGAAGTGGGGAATGAATTCCTAATTTCTATTTGCTTGTACATGGCTTCTGCTTTACTTTAAATTTAACTATGGAATCGTGTTATCTCAACCCATGACTTTTCTCACGTTTGCCCTTCTCATTCTCTCTCTCATGCTGCTGGTGGGGGAGTGAGTGAGTGGCTGGGTGTGGCTTATTTAAGAGCTGAAGTAAAACTATGACAGTTGTGGAAAGAACAAGAGTTCCAAATTATATATGACTGTTTTCTGTTCTTTTGTTCCTTACAGCCTATGACTTTAACATCTGTCAAATGGCTCATTTTTTCTTGATTACCTCCTTGTTCTTTGTTCACATAAAGTAAATGAAATTTCAGTTACAGAAAGGCACCAGTATCAGTGAGTTAATATCTTTTGCACTCCTTCTTGAAGAGGAAATACACACGGCAAGAGAGAATTGAGGAGGGGAAATACAAGTGATAAAGAAAAGAAAAAAATACAGTGAGGAAAAATCTTTGCAAAGGGCAAGTACAACAGGGAATGATGAGGTAGTTGTCCAATCTGGAAATGTTCTGGAAAATATAGGATGAGGAAACACAGTTTCTGTGTTTGAATAAATGAAAAGAACCCAATCCACAAACACATACTGAATTTTCCTTTAGACAGCTTCAAGAACTCTGAAATTATAAAAAAGAAAGAAGAAAAAAATAGAAGGCAAAATTTTGTAGGGTGAATATTGAAGTGATCTATAATTCTTTCGTTTTTGATGACTATGGGATTACTGTAGACATGATGCACTTTAATATGGTATTTTTAAGCCTGTGTACAAAAAGTCCACTTCAAATCTATGTAAGTTATTACATCTAGAGGCTTCAACAGTTCCTCCAGCTGTACTACTGAATATTTAGTGCACAGGAAAAATCTGAGAGGGATGAGATATAACTTTGGGAAAATGGGTTTTAGACCTACTTTATAAAATTTATTCCCATATTTCATCACCAAAATACAGACAACTTTTTTTTTGCAGCAAACTCATAGGAAGTTCCATAACAAAGTAGGGCCTGTTCAGGAATGGGAAAAAGAACCTGAGGAGAAAAAAGTTAAATTGGCAGGAACCAATAGGCTACTCAGAGCCCCATCCATCCTGGTCTTTAACACCTTCAGGGATGGGGCATACACAGTATCTCTGTGCAACCTGTTCCAGTGCCTCACCACACTTAAAGTAAAGAATTTCTTCCTATTATTTAAGTTAACCTAGACCTCATCTGAAAGACATTTGCCCTTGTCCTATCTACTACAGGCCTTTATGAAAAGTCTCTGTCCAGCTCTTTTATAGGACCCTTTTAGGTACTGGAAGGTGCTCTAAGGTCTTCCTGGAGCCTTCTCCAGGTTGAATAACCCCAGTTCTCTCAACCTGTCTTCATAGAAGTACTCCAGCCCTGTGATCAATTTAGTGGCTTTCCACTGGACTCATTCCAACAGGCAAATGTCCTTTTTGTTTTGGGGACCCCAAATGTGGACAGAGTACTTGAGGTGGAATCTCACAAGTGCAGAGTAGAGAGACAGAATCACCTCCCTTGACCTGCTGTTCACACTTCTTTTGATACAGCCCAGGATGCAGTTGGTTTTCAGACTAAAATCACACATTGTCAAATTGCGTTGAGCTTTTCATCCACAAACTCCCCCAAGTCCTTCTCCTCAGGGCTAGTCTCCAGCCATTCTCTGCCCAGCCTGTACTTGCGCTTGGGATTGCCTTAGACCAGGTGCAGGAAGTTTTACATGGCCTTGTTGACATTCATGAGATTTGCAGAGGCCCACCTCTCAAGCCTGTCGGGGTCAACATCTTATCCTTGGCGACAAAGAATAAAGAACTGCAGTCTAGTACAAAAGGAAAGTCACTGCTTTTCCTCTTATTCCTGGATAAGAATGATTTCCTCCACACAGTGCAGATTGCAATCCACAGGGCTATAGCAAGAATCTACAATGTCTATACAGAGACAAGAATCTGACATGAGTCAGAGAAGATCCCAAAGGTACAGACAACAGGATATATAACATATGTGAAAATTATATGTTGTTTATTATTATTATTATTATTAATATTAATATTATTATTATCTGGAAAAACATCCTTGTAGCACAGTTCAGAATTTGATAGACCTCCCCAGTTCAACTCCAGGCAAAAAAGTTTCAGATAAGAGCCTTTATGAAAGGAATCTTAAATTGTGCACAAGGGTCAGGTTTTGACAGTTAGAGAGATTCCTACACCATGTGACAGAAGCAAGTGAGCTTTTGATGTCCCTTTCACATACTGTGGACCATTCACTTATAATCAAACAGAAAATAAAAATTCAATAAAACAAAAACTAGAGTAGAAAAATCACAGAGTTAAAAGAAAGTGCTGTGAGAAGAAAGGCACCAAACATATGGAATCTAAAATCAGGTTTTCAGCTGGGTTTGCTCTGCAACTTCAGAGATTCCCTAGCAGTCTTATCCCACTTTCTGCAGATTCATGACTTCTACGTATGTGGAAATTCTAAGTTTATTGCACTTCCTTCTAATACACTTTTGCATTATTTATATAACCCATCTTTAGTCTAATATTAGCATCTATTATTAATAGACCCAATTACGTATCTAGGAGTCAATATACATCTAGTACTGTCATTTATTTTGTTGTAAATCAATGGCCTACATACTTCCATTATTTATAGATGCATTTTCTATTTTGTATTAGGAATCCCTGTAAAGAATTTTTAGATTCAGTGAAAAGTCCACTTACTGAAACTTCAAGGAGAACACAGAAAGAGTAAAAAGCGTCCTTAGAGGTATTAATACTAGACAGAAATCAACAGCTCTATGGACAGTGAAAAAACCAGTATTTTATATAATCTACTAATATAAATGTAGAGTAGATAGAACACACAAATGAAAAATCTATCTCACTCCACTATGAAATTTAGGAACATTTTTATGTTAATTAGAAAAGAAAATAAAAACTGCTGATTGGTAATGGTACATATTTCCAAAACTAATATCGATCTGGAGTTACACTACCGTTACCTGCTTTGAACTTGATCCTGCTTATTTTCACACAGGAGTGAAAGTACCAGAAAATTAGTAAGATGGATCTGTGTTTAATAGCTAAATATTTCAGATGCTTTTGCATTAAAATGCACTCAGATGTCTGAAAAAATTTTGTATTTTCATTTGCATCTTTAAAATATTATTTCAAAGTAATTTTCTGGAGGAAAATGAACACACATCTTTTCTATGCTCATGTTTTGGAATGTTTGTCTTTGGCTTTAGAACCGTTTATCCTACCTGTCAAAGGAGATGCGAACTCTTGTTTTGTTAACTCAAATTTGTTTTTCAAATAATTATTGATGTTGACTAATTTTAGGACAGTCTTCCAAACACCTGTTATATCCCAAATACTTGACTTTCTTCCCTTCCAGATTGACATTGCTTACATTAAAAGGAAAAAAAATAATGACAAGAATTAGATATACAATCCATTTATTTATGCACATATAGGCATTAATATTCCTAAAATTCAAATTTCCCAAATAGTACAGGAATAACAGAAAATAGAGAATTTTCTTGATAATCCCGGTTTCTGGGTTTTTTTGTTTTTGTTTTTGTTTTTAAGTCAAGACTCCGTACAAACAGTTTATCTAGGGCATTTTATATCTTGTTAATTTTGTGATGCTAAACAGCATGGATGCTAGTGGCCCAGTGCTTGAATGCCTTCTCTAATCCTATTCTATTTACAGATGTCCAGTGTAATTTAAAAAAAAAAGAAAATTCAGTTCTTCCACGATTGTATACACTTCAAAATAATCACTCTGCCTATCTGAAGTCTTGCTTCAGCCTCATCTTGAAGATTAGTAATTCTTAAAATGCCTACACTTAGGCAAAAGAGCTATAAGGTCCTCCAGCCTTGTCCATATTTAACAATATATTCTTGAGCCAGGACTCCTACTAAGTTATAAAACCACAAGCTGGATCTGTGAGCAATATGTACCAAGGCAATTAATTAATAGGAGATTTATCATAAGTATAGCATTTGTGCCCAACAAAGTCTAAAACAGTGTAAGAGAAATCCAAGACATACTTTAAATACCATTTGGAAAGGTCAACTTGGTATTTGTGTGATAGCACAAATAAATCCTAAATGCCATGGAAATGGCAATAATATGGTATATGTGTTACAGGAAAAGGGTTGAATGATCAGTCATTTACCCAAATTTAATAGATAAAGATGCAGAACTGGTTTATATCATTTGTATTACCCATGAAAATAACTACTGATTAATATAAAACTTCAGCTTTTTTTGAGTAGGTAGTGGTATGTGATATAGCAGCCACACTAATACTAAAGTTATTATAAGCCATCTGGAATTTGCTGTGGTGATATTGTAGCAATAATTTGATATTCTCATTTACTCTTTGGAAAAGTCTGATATGCGTAGATGAAGAATGTTCTAAAACAGCTCCAGCTCCTTCATATGCTTTCCATTGAATTAGTCACTCACATTTACTGAAGTAATTTGTGATTTTTCTAATTTCTTTCCCAGATCCTTATTATTGGTTATTTGTATGGCAAAACAAAGATTATCATGGTACTATGGACAGTCTGTGTCTCTTTATGGTGAAAAGCACAGTTCTACTCCAATGAAGTGGGAAAAAAAACCACACGGGAATTTAATGGACAATGCATACTTCAAAACCTTTTCAGTTCACTGACTTTTGTAGTCAATATTATTAAGCCAACTCTTTGTGACCAGAAGAGTTTGAAACAAAACTCAAGGCCTCAGAAGGACCATAGAGGAGATCTCATCTCTGATTCATATGTGAAAGTGTTCATGTCTGTAAGACTAAGACTGTGTGATAGACTCTGGCAATGCAGATCCTGTCATTGTGCATTAATATTGGGAAAAAAGCAAACTTTGCACAAAGACACAACAGAAATTAAGTATTGCTGTTTAGTTTGAATGAATACTTTTAATATCTACAGTGAATAGATAAAATATAGAAAATAATATTGAAAACTAAAAATTACTTAGGAAGTGAAGAAAAATATCAAGATGGTGCCATAGACAATAAAAAAAAAGAAGATGCATCTCTAATTGTTAATTTTGTGAAAACATTCACTCTTGAAACATATATAATTCTAAAATCTTTTTTAAAATTATTTTAGTGCCACAGTCATCTAGGGATGGTTAGAACTATCATTCAAATGGTACGGAGGAAAAATTGAAGTAATAGGCTGTATCAACAACACTAGAGCTATTCAAGATTTTGAATCCCTCACAAGAATTACAGTTCACTAGATAAAAAAATCCAAAACCTACAGCAGCAATCAAGTATATTACTTAATATTTTGATGCTTCCTGCAACTTGATTCTTTTCAGAGGAAATTTGCCCTCTCTTCTTTTAATCTTGAAAAGAAAAGGTTTTGTTTCCCTTTCTTGTTTTCCAGAATGATGGGTTGTCAATCTGCTGTGATGATTGAGACTATTGAACATGCCTATCATAGATACACTATGTGATATCTGAATCAACAATTGAAATCTGACAGATATGAATCAAAAAGATAAAATTTTATTTAGCTTGAACAGTACAATCAACCTCGAGTCAGGGAAGATTAATCTTCAGCTACTGCTATTCTGATTTTCACAGTAGTCACATGTGTCAGATCTGAAAGCTCTACTGCTGTCTCATCAAACTTCATTTCCTTCTAAGAAATCCTCTGAGGAGAAAATATTATATTGGAATTGAAAATAGGTCTTTTCATAGCATCTTGAGTCAAAAAAAAATAAAACTTTTTAGTGACAGGATCTTGGTCAGCATATGTGCCTTGGCCATCCTAACTAACTCCCAAAAAATTAAAACAAATTTTTTTAGATTATGAATTAGAAATGTTAAATTTTAAAGTAGAAAAAAATTCAGTGGGTCATGCTGGAAATTTAAATTATTTTAAATCAAATTTTCTCTTGCCTGCTAAATTCTTCTTGGTGGGTCATCCCTTCCACTCAATTCAGTGACCTTCATTTAGTGTATGCTGCTGCACATCTGTGCTGTGGCTGCCTCCTCGCTGTTCCTCTGCAGCCCCTGACATGCTCTCCTCCTTTAGAAGCCCAAGAGATGCCCAAGAGAGATCACGTTCTCCTTCCTGTTTCCAGAAGGGTCCAACTTACCTATTGCTTCCCTTGTACATAGAAGCTCGGAACAAACCTAAATACTCTCAGTCAAATGCTGTTAAAAGCTCTAGGAAGGCTTTTAGAAGAGATTTGCGCTATTAATATTGAGCAGCTAGGGGCTGCTTAAAGGAATTGCATAGTATAATGATTTAACAGGTCATTGAAAGAGGAAATTAACTTCAAAAAATTGTTGCTACCAAAATAAAGGCATAAGATACTCTCAGACAGTCCTTGTTCTTGATCTATTTAGTGACACATTAGATGAAAATTAAGTACTCTACTTATGACAACAAATTTAGTGATTTTTTTTTTTTGCACTTAATTTGACATCTGTAATTATATGTGATATCACCCTAATAGAATCTGTGGCAGCAAGAACATAATTGTAAAGTTTCTTCAATGCTGATTAAAATGGAATTATTCAAAAGATATGGAATGGGATGGAAACCAGAGAAAATTCATAGTAAAAATTTATTTAACATTTAACAAAGAACTACGACCATCAGGAAAACACCTTTTCAATCTAATTAATCTAAATCCAATTATCGATAAGTAACACACATTAATACGCAACAACGCTAACTCTTCTGATAGTTGATTTTTTTTTTTTTAATAAAGGTTATTTTAAGGAAACAAAGTACCACACTGATAATTTTTATCTTACATTACAATGATGCAAGAATGTCATGCCACTCTTAAAATTAGAAGTCAGTCCAGGACACTAGAAGAGTGACAGTAAGAGAAAGTAAAATAGATTTAAAAAGGGGAGATAACCTGTACTGGAAATTAGAAAACAAAATAGAAAGAAGAATTAGAAGGATTTGTCATATCGGAAAATTGAAGGAGTTCCTTTTGGCCTGTCACAGACACAAATCTAATGTGTTGTACAGCAAACCAGGATTTCTCTAAATGATGCCTTACCGTGGAAAAAGGAAAACATGGGGTTTTTCATTTATTTATTTTTTAATACTCTTAAATGATGAAGATGACTCTCACAGATCCCAAGAATTCCTTGTGTAACATATTGTATAACTTGTTCAAACTCTGAATCATGACACCTTAGATTTGTTAAACTAGAAAAGAACATTTTTAAAGGCCTGAAATATGTCCTTATTCAGAGTCATTTACAATATTTTCTTAATTTAAAAAGTGAATTTCAATCAGAAAAAAATTATTGACTTTACTGTTGAAGTGCTCTAAATACTGGAAAACAAGTTAAAATGCTATGTAAATAGGTGGTTATGTAATGCTGAGCAACAGGTTTTAAAAAGTATTATCCTTGATAAATCAATCAACACAACACACTGACTGCTGTAAAAGAACACAATCTTGTTGTGCTCTTAACATTGCCAGAAATCTGGATGGACATACTATTAACCAAAATATTTGGAATTGAAGAATAAAGAAGTACAGTGCATGAAAAACACTGTCCAGGGTGTGTAAAGAATCCCTTTAGCAGACCTTCCAAAGTCACACGTAAAATCCTTCATACAGTAAGGTTTAATAATTATTAAAGATGAGGGGTTTACCTATTAGTAAGAGTTTTTTAAAATATTCTTTTGGGGTGTTTCTAAATTTATCTGGAATTGATTTTTTTCTCTGAGAATTTGCTTCTGCAAAGTGTGATTTGGGCTTGTTAAAAAAGAAACTTTCTATCACATAGCAATAACTGATGTCTTCTAAACTCTTTGGGGAACTGGGAATTTTCAAATTCATGGCAATTGGTATTCTCAAGCTTACTATTTCCTGCCTCATTTTGTGCTTTCCCTGAGATACCTGACTCTGTCTCTAGGGCACTTGTAGGTATCATGTGTCAGAATAGGTATAATTTCTACTATAATCCAAAAACTGTTCTCTAATACCATTCTTTTTCTTAACTACCTTGTTATTTTAACCTAGAAAAAATAATTGTGTATTCATAAAATCATGTACAATATTATCTTTAAAATGCTAAAATAAAGGGGAATCATTTCACTTCATGCATAATAAAACAAGCTTCATATTAGAAGATGGTATTGCAAAATACAGTAATAGGTAGGCAATTTATTTCATGTAAAAAATTAATGAGTATTTGGAATACTGAAAAATTTAATTCCTGTTAAGAGAAATTTTAATAAGACTAAATTCCATTGGCTTTTATTGAGAAACACCCAACATAGGACGCATCTATAGACATTGGTGTACAATGCCAGTACCAGTTATCTGAAAAAAAGGGATCAAATTTATCAAAGTTACAATTGTCTCACAAGATGTCTAGAGAGAAAGAGATTTAGTAGGATGACATTTCCAAAGAAGAAATTGAAGTGATTGAGCTCCTTTTTCCTATAGGAAAAAAACCATCAAACAAGCCAAAATCAGAACAACTGTGATTTCTGTCTAGGAAAGAATTCCTTACTACCCACAGATATGGTGATAATTAGCTTAATTCAAAACAAAACAAATCAGTGGAGAAGAGCGCACTGTTCTTCAACTTGATAATTACTCTAGCTGTTAATTAAATTCTGCCAAAAAAACCTGAAAAGTAAACAAACAGAAACAAAATTTGGATCCAAGCAAGTGATCAAGAGAAATTTTTCTTCTTCTCTAGCTACCTGATGCCTAACAGAGGCACTGTGAATGGAATACATTTTAAACACACACACAGAGGAAAAATACAAAATCAATTTCTTTGAAGAAACCAAGGTAGCAAATACTGCAATAGTTCTATCCTGAAGAATTCGACTATTCTATCACATAGACCTTTCCAGAAACTCATGAAACTTAATCTGAAACAACAACTTGTTCTCATTAGCCCATGGAAACCTATGTTTCAAACAGTGTTTAAGCTCAGCTGGAATTTGATGTGTATGAATCGACTCTAAATCAAACATCCCTGTAAGCATCTGCAAAGATAACTGACTAAGCTTCACATAGGTGTGGTTGTAACAAACTCACAGGCTGGAGCATATTGTCTTGAAGTTACTTATTCAGTAACTTATTAAGTAAGTTAAAATCTCTAGAAATCATTTTTCTCTAGCTGTATTTTTCACCTATTAAGAAATATATAGGGGACATAGAGCTATAATTTCCAAGGTCTCATTTATATTAGAGTTCACGTGGAACATGATAAATATTGATCTTCTCTCTGAAGTATGAAAAGAACTAACCAGAAAAGGGTCAATAGAATAGACTAATAGGCAGACACAGAATTAAAGGACTCTGTCATCTATCATATTAGGGTTTTCAAGTATATGTAGAGGTTATAGTTCTATAACATTGTCTGGCAATTACTCTCTCATAGACAGTTTCAAAAATATACAAAAATAGCAAAGTTATACAATGGACTAGTAAGCACAGTTACTTTGCAGATGACTATAGGATTATACCATGATTAGTCTGTCAGTCATTTATGTTTTATTAGACAGCGAGCTAAAGTCTTCTGAAGAGAGAAATTTTTATTTTCAAACTTTATTTTTTCTTCCTAAAAAACAGCTAGGGAGAAATGTGACAGAAGTAAAATTATGCTGCACAGAAAAATATGTTAAAAAGGATATTGAAAAAACAGATCAGAATGTATTTGTTTCAAATAAACAGCAAGGTTTGCATCCTATCTTTGACAACTAATAATCTTTAATCAGTGAAAAGGTATTTTCAACCAGATTCAACTTGCATCTGTATATTGTTTCACAGAAATATTATCCTTAACTCATGTTTATTAAATGGAACATGCCTCAAAAATGCAGAGAAATAAGCTTCCATTTTAGATTGAGTACTAAGCCTAAATTCTCACAAGGCTCTCTCCTCAAGAAGTTATACTGATTTTCTTGAAGGATCCATCTCTTGTTAGTGAAACATCTTCTTATCTTTCAGAAGAATATAAAAACCCCTTTATGTTATTTAGGTCACATATATGATCATAAATAAATGAAGTATTAGGGAAGTCAGATTTTTTGGACCATTTTTAGGTAAAAAGTCCTAGCTGTGAAACTTACACCTTAAGCTATAAAAATGCATTAAGATTTTAGATCACAGTGCATTTACAATTAAAACGTCATTCTTTTGTTTGGTTTTGAGGGATATTTAGAGAGCATTTTGTTTTATTTGGCTCAGGTACTGCATCAGATGAAAATATCTGTTCTAGTGGCAGGTGTGCAAGGGGCAACTGTTGTGGTGTAACCACAGTCAGAATCCAAGTTCCACACAGCCAGGATCCATTAGATGTTCACTGAGGGAGACAAATACCATCACTTCGAACATTCTTTCCTTCTTTCCTCTTTCCCCTTCTTTATATACTGAGCATGATGACATATGCTCAGAAAGGGATATAACTATAGACTATCTCTTGGATCAGATGGGGTCAGCTGTCCTAGTTGTGTCACCTCTGAAATGCTTGCATAGCCCCAGACTGCTCACTGGCAGGGTGGTGTGAGGAGCAGAAAAAGCCTTGACTGCGAGCAGTGCTCAGCAGCAGCTATAACATCCCTGTGCTTTCAATGCTGCTTTCAGCACAAATCCAAGATGCAGCGCCATACAAGCTACTGCAATGAAAATGGACCACACCCTAGACAAAACCAGCACAGAGCCCGACATAACCAATGCTGGCCCAAAAGAGGACAGATATATACTTAGGAATAATGGTAGCTGTCTGGAAGGAAAAGACTACTTCAAAATGTCAGCTAGACAATCCTTTAGTTTTCCAGTAGGATTGACCATGCTTGCGTAATTCTTAAGAGGCTCAAATAATGGAAACTAGCAGTTTTATTCTTTCTATTGATAATAAGTCAATTCATGCTCTTCCTTTTCCTTCTGTAAGCAGTGTACTAAAAAACAGGTTAGTTTCTTCCTATTTGTAGCTAGCTTTTCTTTGACTATGCCCCAATCAGAGTTTCTTTCAGCAGAATAAACCATGTTTCACTCTTTCCTTGTAAATCGTGTTTTCCAAAGTTCTGTTATTCTCACTGCTTTTCCTGGATTTTATCCTAGGGCAGGGACTCAAGAGCATTATGGTTTGACTTCAGTTAGTATGTCTGTGTTGTGAAAATGGCATACTTGTATATGCAATACAGTGCACACACTACGTTGCCATTGCAGCAGCATATTATTAGTCACTGTCATACCAGAGCACTCATATGGCCCCACTTGCTTTTAATGAAAAAATTTTCCTGCCAGTTTCAGTGTATTATGAATAGCTTCCTCAAGCCTGCTAGAACCACATCTCCTCCATCATGGCCCAGCTTCCATAAACTAATTGTCTTCCGAATCCCAAACTTGCTCAGGCAGGAGAAAGACCATTACCTGCTCAATGTATATCAGCATGATATGATCCAAATATCAAGTTTCCTCCTCTAGCAGAGTTATGTTCACAGTGATAGATGACACTGGGCTGAAACACGTGCCGTTCTGGTCAAGACAGAGCTCCTCTTACACTCAGCATATCCAAGGAGTAAAAAAAAAACAAAAAAGAGTGGGTCCAGAGCAGGCCAGGAGGCCATGAAGATGTTTAGAGGGCTGGAACAGCTCACCTAATGTGGTGGTTTAGCAGTCAAACTGCCTCACCTATGAAGACAGGCTAAGAGAGTTCAGCCTGGTGAAGTGAAGGCTTCAGGGAGCAGACTTCCACTACTTCAAGGGGGCCTACAAGAAATCTGGAGAGGGACTTTTTACAAGGGCATGTAGTAATAGGACAAGGGAGAATGGCTTTAAGATGAAAAACAGAAGCTGTGGATCCCCATCCCTAGAAGTGTCCTGACCAGGTTGGAAGGAACTTTGAGCAGCACAGTCTAGTGGAAGATGTCCCTACGCATGCCAGGGGGGTTGAAGCTAGATGATTTTTAAGGTCCTTTCCAACCCAAACCATCCTGTGATTCTGTGAAAAAATGTTCAACAAAACAGGTAAATTTCAAAATGTCCTTCAATAAGCATGTGTCTGGTTTTAATTCATCTTGATATAATTTTCTTTTTACCAGTATTGAGCAATATTACTTTCATTATATTTACAGACAGGGAACATGTGTTACTCTTCAGTAACAGTTTGTCACAAAAATGAAGGAAATTCAGGAGCTTTTGTTCAATTTCCCACCACATAGCCATGTTCTTTTAATCATTCTATTCCATGTATCTTTTATTTCCTTCTGTGCAGAAAACAAAGTGAATGAAAACAAACTACAATGTAAAGAAGCTGGAATTTTTAAATTCCTTTTTTCTCTTACTCTTTCTTTACAGTTTCAGCCTATGGGAAACTAAACAGAAAACTCTCACCTCTGCTGCATTCCATAGTTCTTTCTTTTACAGATTTAGGGTTCTCAGGGATTAAGGGAAGTAAAGGAGATATATAGCATTGACTATAAAGCTTTGGACCAAGAAACAAAAGCCTCTTAGGAAATCCATCACAACAAGGTTAAAGCCAGAAGATGTGTTAGAAAAACGAAATACCTAGATTAAATGCATACAAAAAGTTTAATATCAGGAACAATCATTCACTAGTGAAAAGGTAGTTTAGGTAGTTTAGATGATCCCATTTTTATCTGAATTAGATCATAATCATGAGGGTTTATTTTTCTTATTTGATATTTACTGTCTCTGGTCATATTTCTTTTGCTTTGTGCACAGGATCATGAAAATATCAGGATAATTTGCAGTGGTGAAATTTATTGAACCAAAAGTAAAACAAGAAGTCTTTGAGCCCATAAAAAATAGGTTTTATTGCAGTATAACCTATAAAATTTTAAATAGAATTTTTTTTAATTGATAATTTAAGGGGTTCAGAAAGTGGCTTAATAAGAACATGGAAGGGAGATTCAATGGTGATTATTAAATATGGAAATAATAAAAGGTCAAGAAATTTTTTCTCCTAGAGAAGTTGGGAGAATATGGGGTGTCAGCAGATGAAATGTGTTGTGTGTTCCCATTCATTTTTCTAAGTGTCTCTTGACTGAAAACTCAAAATGGCTAGACAAAGACCAATCCCAAAAGATTAATAACAATTGCCTTTCCGTCTTTTTCTTTTTTTTCCTCTTTCTCTTTCTGGTGAGTTTTGGCATCTAACATTTGTTTTAGTCAAGTTAGCAACTTCTCTATTTGCAATGAACTGCTAAATTCTTACCAGATTCTTAAACTTTGCTTAAACCAAAACCTCTTGCAACATGTCTGTAGAATCCTCTGCCTCACCCTGAAGGATTTTTAGATTTTCATTCAGTAGGTTTATTAGATTGCTTCTCCTCCTATAGGGATTTTCTGCTGGCCCAAGCTTCTTAAGAAGCATACCAGAGATGGAGAGTAAACAGAGCAAACTTACAGTCTGTATCATACTAGAAAGCTAAAAACCAATTTTTAGAGTAATGCTCTTATTTCAGAAGTGTCTGGGATGGTATTTTGAACCTATCACTAGTGTGAGACTACTTGTTCTCTGTCCTGATCTTTAGACCAACCTACAATGTAGCATTATCTTGTACTTCTTCGTTAGATAAACAGGATAAACTTGAAGTGGCTCAGAGAGCTGTGTACGGTTGGAGGTAGTCTTGGTGGAGGTGCATCATCGTTCAGAATCAAAGCAGTGTAAAGGATTGTTTAAATGTATCAAACCAACCTGCTGGTGGCATAAGTATATCTGAGGAATTCAAATACGGAATTCAAATACATTTCAGCAACAAAGAACATGTCGCTGGTGTAGCTTTATGTCCCCTGTTATATAGAAGGTCATAGACATGATGATAATTTAAAGCAGACGTAGTCAAAAAGCTCTTCATAAATTTTTTAAATACTAGAAAATGTCATTGAAGCACTGACATTTCAGAAGTGGGTAGAAGATGACAGTAAGCCAAAATATTGTAGAATCATGGAAATACAAATCCCTCCAGTATTCATCTTCATCTTTTCACACTATGTTCAATAGACCCCAGCTCGTTTCACAGATACATCTCTAAAAATCTTCATTGAAAAGTATTTTGCAATTTCTATGTAAATAAAATATTCCAGTTCATGTCTGTCTTTGGAATGAAAACATTTTTCATGACACCTAAATCATTTTTGCTGAAAATTAAAATGATAAAAGTATTTTTGTCATTCTCCTTTGGCTTTCCAATTTGTTTTACATCTTTCTTAAGCTACTTTGACCCAAAGTGGTTATCAGACACCCTTAGGGCTTTTTCTGTATCAAAAGGAGTAGAATAATTGTCTCATGTCTTATTTATGACATTCTTTTTAATATATTTCAGAATTTTATCTAATATTTTTTATTAGCATCACATTGCTTATACCTCTTTAATTTGTAGCCCATTTTTTTAACCACAGTATGACTGCTTAGTCATTTAAGTACCAATTTGCATTTATAATCTAAATCTTTTCTTCAGTAAGTGTAGAACATAAACTTGCCTTTATAGAATTTATTTGAATTGATAACAGACACTTTCCTAGAGTCATTCTGAGTTCTTATGCTGTTTTCCTTCACAAGGAGATGCTGTACCAAGACTGTAGAAATGTCCTTTGTATTCCATCATTCAAGTAATTAACAAAACTATTGAACAGTACTCAGGAAAAGTAACAGTGGGATCTTGCTCAAAATATCCTCCCAGTTTGACATCAAGTTGTTTGGAAATAGCTTTTAGTACATTTTAAATTTATTTCTAATGCTATCTGTCCATGGCTTCTTAGTTTGATCTGGAGAACATGTTTCTCAAAAGTTGTGTCAGGACATATCATGTCTAATTTTAATACATAATAGATCAAATTGTTTCACATAATTCTTTCAGCTCTTCAAGGTGAATTTAAACTAATTATACTGAATTAGAATATTTACACTAAGTACACAGTCTAACTTATTTTCCTGTTTGGACCTGTGTTTTGATTATGTTGCTCTTTTATGCATGACCATGTTAAGCAACAGTCACAATTGCATCAGTCTTCTCTGTATCATGATTTATTAATTCATCTTCCTCACTAATCAATGGATCTATATTTTCTCTATATTCCTTTTTGTGATGATTTATAGGAGTTTTAATTGTAACTACTTATGTTCCTGACGTGATTTAAATAGTCACATAGCTCAGCTCTTACATAGTGACATGGTTAAACTCTGGCTGGATCCTGTTCAATATATTCTGTCTTGTGCAATCTGAGCCAGCACCTTAAGTTTGTTTGTTCTTTTGAGAAACTACTTGAGCTTTCTTGGCTGCTGATCCACTTCTTTTCTCTTTCTTCCAAACATGTTAATTCATGAATTAGAATTGCCGGGAGTCTGCTGTGTTATTACCATACAAGTTGTTTGAAAGTGCAAATTTTAAAATGGTATATAAATTATAAACATAATTATGCAATGNAAAAAAACAAACAAAAAACTAAACCCAGGCTGATCAAGGAATTTCCAATATATCCTTACAAACATCTACATTCCAGTCTATAATACCACTACAAAATGAGTAAGATTACTTGAGGGTTTGATTTATAATAATGGCTAATACTGGTAACTTTCTGGTAAATTTACAAAATAGCGAAAAACACTACTTTGGAAAGGACGTGAGAAGAAAAACACACCAAGGACATCCATTCCTTTGCCTTATCATGGTTTCTAGGCATCATCTGTGGTTAAGCCAGTGAACTGAGCCTGACCCAGCATTTCAAAACGCAGGGACTTTAAAACATGGTCTATCATTGAGCCAGTAACAAGATCCTTCCAGTTAGAGATTAACGCTGCTTTAGCAATGTCTTCAGTAAAGATGGCATAGTGCTGAACAGGAAGAAGGATCTGGTCTGGGACTCCTACTTGCAGTATGTTCTGGAGTAGCAGTGTTTGCCAAATCCTATAATGTTTGGACTACGTGACTAGCTTCCATTTCAACACACTTGTTTTTTACCCAATCTTTTCCCAAATACTAATTATAATTTTGAGCACTTTTATTAATTTTCTGTTAGACCTCCTACACTTTATTGTTACTTCAATGCATATTAACTTGTTATCATTGTCTATTTCCAGTGTTGGTTGTAAGTGTTGGTATTTACTGAATACTAAGCTGATAATGCATTATTCATTGTATCCTGTCAACAATTATAACTTGCATACGTATATTCTTTTTTACTATCTAGGGAATGTGTACAAGTGCAAAGTTAGTTCAGCAGCATTGTCTCTTTAAATGAAAAATATTAACTAAACATACAATTGTTTACAGTTGACATATCTGAATGGCTTTTCAATGGGCATTGGACGAAATCTTTTAGATAGCTGTTTTATATGTTCTGTTTGTTCGTTTGTTATTGTTACTGCCAGTTTATCTGTTGCACTCCAGTAATGAACATGAAAGTTATCTAAGTTTAAATGGTGCATTTTCTATTTTTCTGCAGTTAGTATAAAAATGCATACAGCTTGATATCCATAACCTTTCATGGAAATATTACATATTTTTTCCTTTTTTTTTTAAGAGAATCTTCGTGCGGCAATGATATAAGAAGAAAAACACCAACCATCTCTTGTTTTACCTCATGAGGATTCCTAAGCATCATTTATGGTTAATCCAGTGGGCTGAGTCTGATCCCAGGCTT
The DNA here is from genome assembly GCA_013397975.1 of Machaerirhynchus nigripectus. NCBI lineage: Eukaryota > Metazoa > Chordata > Aves > Passeriformes > Dicruridae > Machaerirhynchus > Machaerirhynchus nigripectus. The sequence continues at coordinate 1,048,833 of VZRQ01005556.1, read as the reverse complement.
CAAAATCAAGGACATTAAAACCATAGGCTTTCTTTGTTCACCTATTTTTGAGTCATAGAGAAACCTTGAGCTTTCAAAAAAGAAAAATAAACCTGAGCAAGCTCAAAAGTCACAGCTGCATCAGTTTCTACTAGTTTTGTAAAATGACACTGAAGGACTCTTAACAAGACAGTAGTCCAGTCTCATCAAAATTTGGTCTCAGATTTGACATTTCTCTCACTGGATAAAGAGCTGACAATCCAATCAATCATTGTATTTGTTCACTAGCCTCCTCCATTTACATATTTTGCCTCCATCAACCCCATTTTTGATAGTTTACACAGTAGCATGCATTATTGTGCCACCATAGGAAGGATAAAGAGGGAAAGGTGATAGCTCAAGTACTGCTAGGAAAAAACCAAATGCTAATAAGGACAATATGAATTGTAATGAATTCTTCAAAGTTCATACTGAAACTCTTCTGTAGACTAGTAGAACCATCCTCATTCCTTCCACCAGCCCAGCCACATTCAACCCCAGAGAGCTATAGAGAGATATATATTGCTTCATCAATCCCGGATGCCCACACTCTGCAACAGAACTGAGGGCTTAATGCGGATGGGAGTTATTATCTTCCCGAATATCATGGGTCCATTCTATTTATATCCAGTTAGCAACAACTCACATTCCCAGAGCTCAAAACATTCATTAATCAAGATACATTGAACCCTTGGAAGATCCACAGCCTGAAAGTTACGAGTCTATCTGCTGGTTATTAGGAGAGAGCCATGCATAACTAGGATCACTCCTGAGAAGAAAGGGATACAATTTTCTGTTAAATATTCGGCTGTCCAGCTGAAATTAAAAACACCTGCCTTTGGATATTTCCACTGCAGACAACTACTGCCCATAAGCAAGCTTTTAGTTTCTTATAAGCATGCAAAATATTAAGCTAGATTTAACATCACATATCTATATAAACTAATATTCCACCCACAATGTAATCTAAATTTGCACTGGAACAAAACATTAAAACCAACTCAGCAGCACTTATGGTTGTTTTTTTCCCTTCAATGTTTTGCAAGTAGTCTTTATATAGCAAGCTCTCGATAGTATTTAATGTTATTTACCATGCACAAAGCTTTGAAAAACTCCATCTGGACTGGTATGCAGCAGAGAATTTCTTCAACAATATGGGAGGCAAGAGATCTGTGAAATCTGCTGCCAGATCACTTTATGGACCAGAATTTAGTAGGATTCCTTGTCTCAGTTTTATTTTCACTGACTTCAGTGTCTGGGGATCAGATCAAAGGCTCTCTATGGTTTTGAAATAAAGACTGGGGCTGATATTATCATCCTCTGTCATGACAGAGGTTTTCAATAGAAATAATAAAAAAATCTCGAAGATAGACTATTTTCGAGATCTATTCACATTAAAAAAACACGTTACTGCAAGGTATTTCTTTGCTTCTCCAAGCACAAGATGCATTTCATTAATTTTGTCTTACTTAAATTCATAGAAACACATATAAAAATAACAAAAAAAAAAATAATCCACCACCAAGGAAAAAAGACCTATGCTCATGAGACTGAAAAGCTAAACACAAGGCAGATGTTAGCTCCAACACTTACTGAAACACCAGAAAGTCTTAACTCCTACAACACTGAGTGTAATCTACAGTTAAGGCATGTAAAGTGTAATGTTCTTTTCCAGTTATACAAATTTCTTTGGTAGTTATGAGACGGCAGATGGTTCTTGGAGTATCTGGTGTGCTGTAATTAATGTATTTACTATTTAGATTTATTCCAAAAAAATATAACTTACCTTCAGCAACAGTCAACACAATCCTCGGTCCAGGCATAGTTCTAATAATATCTTTTAGAGGGTAGGAAGAAAACCAGGTTAATCCTGTCTTGTTCTTTCACTCCAAAGTTACAAATTTTGCATCAAGTATATGGTTATTTCATCTGGATGTTTTCCCAGCTTGCATATGAAAATTGAACTGTGAAAGACTTTTGAAAGTTAAGATATATCTGCTGCTTCTCCTGTATTCAAAAGACAATTAATCTGTCATAAAGGAAACTGTGATTCATTTGTTAGCGGTTGTTGAGCTCTCCTGTGAAAAGTGTTTTGTTTTGCACAAGGATATTGAAGTTAAAATACGATTTTTGGTTTGGATGTTTACCTTGGAGGTCAGCTGGAGCACTTGTTGTTAGACGAAAAATGTGCCAAAAAGTAATTGAAGAAAAAAATTAAGTCTGGAATCGTACATTAAGTCCTAATCACAATATTAAAGATTTCTATTCTTTGTCTTTGGCCCAGTGAATTATTAATCATTTTCTCCCAAATGGAATTGTATAAAAAAGGAGAAAACTACAAGTCCTAATCCCCTTTTATTCTACCATCTCAATCTGCTTTTACCCTCAAAGTCTACAGATTTTTGGTTTGGGCAGTCTTCTGAGAATTGTGAAATTCAGTGCAAAAATGTGCATGTGGTGAGATAAGGATTGAGAAGGTTGTCCATCAGAAATAGAACCTGCAAAAGTTGACTTTAAAAATACAAAGATTACTCCTTATGCCTTTTATGCCTTAAGGTAACAATTTAACCACCACTCTCTGCTTTTAACTGCATCAACAGAAGAAAGTGGTGCCTCCTGGCACTTAGCTTGGTATGCAGGAACTAGTTACAGGATGTGAATTAAGATATTTGTATTCATCATCTATTTATAAAGTCTACTGATCTCTACAGTTGTCAATTACTGTTTATTGTGAATCTCATTCTGAAGAATGCGTCTCTTCACACAAATTCTTTGGAAAGTGGGCACGTAATGCATCACAGAAGATGCTGAAATCATAGTCATTAGACAATGTACATTATGTTGCTTAAACCCTCTACTGGAACTGTTAGGCCTCTAGTGGCCTTTTAGAGTTGCAAGTCTCCTTGGATGAATTAGTTATACGTGAAATAAATATGTGTCAAAGAAAGTTCCTGGAATGTGAATATGGTGCCTTATTAAGATACACTCATTTATATATATTTAGAATTATGTTTTCCTCTAAAAATTTTGTTTCTCTTTAGAGAAATAATGCATGTCTTAAAATAAATACCAAATGAGAATTCATTAAGTGTACTGTTGAGATTTATTGCAGATGGATTAAAGATATCTGGTTTTGCACTCTGCCTGCACACCTAAATAATCACTCAAGTGTCTTTTGGCCTTTCTCATTTCTAATGCCTCCCTGTCAAATAAATGATCATTGCAAGTATTTTTTCAGAAAATTTGTCTCATTTGTCATGTGTTTAGCAGTTCTTATGATGCTTTTGTAAGTCCTAAGGAAAAGCTCAGACTACTAAAATTATTTGTTTGTCAACAAAATGCTCTTCAAACTACCAGCAGTTTTTCATGTTTCATAATGAACTGCTCAACACTGTATAGCACCACACACAAATAGGGATTAAAAATTACAGCTGTGATGCAATGCTTTTTCTGTCATGTATAAAAATATTTGGTGCAATACAGTATAGGGTAACTAATTCTCAAATACCACATTCGTTCTTGCTTCCTATTTGCTCTCCATCTACTACCGGTCTATACCCTACTCTCCTGCATTAGGTATTTTTAATACATGATATTTTTTGCTTTTAATTAATATTTTAAAATCAATGTACTAAGTTTTTTAGCAGAATTTAAAATCTTTGAGATTTTAAAGTGTTGTGCCCAGCTAAATTGAAAATACTGTGCAGAACTGAATACGAAATAAGTGTATGTTTCATCTGTTGAAATGTAAAGGTCTCTAATCTGATTGTTTATATTTGAGGTGGTAATCAAAGCTGCTTCTGCACTCTGTAGCTAGAAAAAAAGCACTCCTGTGAGATTCATTCCACTTTAAAGGATGCTTCTCCCATACATCTGATAAATCACACTCTGGAAATGCCTGACTTTCTCCACCAATTACTGAGAGAGCCTAGTGCAATTTATATGGAGTAGATGTCTGATGACAGATATGCACAAGTGGTCAGATGAATCCTCTCCTATGAATCTGATTTTGACTCAGAGGTAGAAAAATATATGCTTTGTAGGTTGAATGTGTTTTCTATAGTACTCTTCTCAATTTATAATATTGTAAATAATTACTGTATTAAAAATAGCCAGAGTACAACTCTGTCAAGTGAAATATGCCTTCCTGAAATTCTGGTGTAATACAGTATGTAGCAGGAAAAATATGCACTTCTGGGGGGAATTTTTTTTATATACCTGTTTGTGGTAGGACTATTGGGTAGAAGCAACCAGGTGATGAGTTATCATCCTCTGCTTCAATGCATGCCAGGATATTGTAAGTAGATCACAGTGTAGCAAAATAAATTAGTGGGGATGTTGCAAATGTGTGCCTGGCTAGCACAGAAACTCACATGTGTATTGCTTTGTCATTAAACACTCTGTTCCTGTGGTATTAGATGGAAAAGAAGGAGGAATTTTTTTCAAATATTAAAATCAGATATATTACTATGATGTATAGTCAACTGTAAATTATTTTTGAATGAGCTAGAAAAGCCAGAGAGGACAGTAAGCTTGGGTCCAAGCTGAAGTGTCACTCAACACAAAGCAGCTAGAAGTGCAGGACTTTGAATACTTCTTTAAGGTAGTATAGACTCAGAGAAAAATGATCTTTATGAGATCTTGCTTTTCTTCAGACAAATGAATTTCTTCATCTGCAGAACACATTCACAGACAAGTTATGCAGATTCCCCAGTGATTTAGTCCACATCCAGCAGTTCCAGAGCATTGTCATATAGCAAACAGTCTCCATATCCATAAGGGGCTATCAGATAGATTTTTCAATGCCATGAAATCCTAAGCACTTTGTCTGACATAGCATGCCTCCTCATCCATGCTGCTAAAGACTTTCTTACCAAAGAAGAAGAATTTTGTCTATTTTGGTGGCTGGAAGAAGAGTGTGATTTGTATCAAGCTCCTGAACTGCACTAGTACTTGTCTGCAGAGAGCTGATTGAAACAGCCTGCATATCTAAATGTATGCATGTTTACCTACTTCTGTAGAAATAGCTTCACATATAAGATCGAGACATATGGGCCCTCAGCAAGCAAGTGCTTCTGGGGGGATGCAACTGGTCAGTACTGAATAAATGCTAATGAGCAATATAAAAAACCATTACGTGACTATTGCAGGGAGTCTTAAAAAGAATGCCAGACCTGAAAGGTACAATTTACTGCTAAACTCCTGTAATGAAAGTGAATTACAACTAGTACACAAGGGAAGAAGGTATAAAAGACTTTCATAAAACAAGCTACAGAAGAGTTCCGAGAACATAGTGGAGCAGTCTATATTTAAACTGAGCAAGATGCATACTTACAGGCCATGTCTGAAAATTTAAAAGGGAATTTAAAAAATATATATAAAAGGGAGAGGATAGTCTTAAGAAAGTAAAGGACAAATAATTTGTATATCTCCAAGCATTCCAACAAGTGCTATTGAAATTCTGACAATATTTTACTGGTTAGAGACACAGTCCGTTTCTAATCACATGTACGGAAAATATTCCTTAAAATAAAGAAACTGAGTAGCACCATTCTGATTCATCAGACGTTTACATTTTTTATTCAGCCAGTGTAACTGCTGTAGTAAGCACAATGAGCCTGGCTTGCCCTTGCTCTGACAGCACTCCTACCTTATCAGTGCAGTTCGATTGGGTTTAAACCAAATGGAACTCTAGACTGGATGGTACTACAGACCATAAAATATAATGCATCATTAAAATATTAATGCAAATGTTCGAAACATACCACTCAATTTCTCACAGCTCTTATTCCTTCAGAAAATACTGAGGGAGAAATTTCACATATCATAGTAAAATATTATTGAACAGGAAGTAGAGGCCCTGGGCTGCAGTACCATTATGTACTTATTTATAAATATCTCCTTTTAATAATAATCTTAGTTTTAGAAATTTAAAACATAGTCTAATATCAGTGGTAACAACAGTAACATATGACAGATAACACAAAGAATGCTGATTTCCAGTCTTAAAAGCAATAAAGAAGAACTCTTAATTATTAATCTTCAGCAGACAAGTTATTCTTTATTTGGCCAATTGTAAATCAAGGGGGTGGGACCGTTTGGAGCTGTGGAATTGGCAAAATGAAAACTATTCGTTTGGTGCATTCATGCACCATTGAGAGAGCAGCTGTGGGGTGAGTAAAATTTCTCTTCTGCAGATTTATATCCTAAAGGCAAAATCCTGGAACAGAAAAGACGGGCAAATGCTTCAGATTATTACAGCAAAATTAAACCAAACTAATGCACCAGAGACATCATCTACCTAGTTACCTTAAATCTTATTTGAGTGATTTATTTCATTTAACTGACTAAAGGATAGGCATATACTTTTGAACTACTTGGTCTGGGTTCATTTGATAGTCAGTAGAGAAAAACAGATATACTTAGTCAGAATTGAATGGGTCTAGTTTAGATGTTAACTGTAGACTAATATGAAACATAATAGAAAGCAGAATCATGGTTGCTGAATGGTTGATGTTGAAAGGGACCTCAGAGGATCACTATTGCACCCCCTCTTGCTGCATAGGACCATTTCCAGGCAGATTTTGAGTATCTCCAGAGAAGACGACTCTGCAACATCTTTGGGCAGCCTGCTTCAATGCTTGATCATCCTCACACTAAAGAAGTTTTTGTCATGTTCAGATGGATATTCCAGTGTTCCAGTTTGTGCCTTTTTCCCCTTTTCCTGTCACTGGGACCATTGAAAAAGAATCTGGCCCAGCTCCCGCATAAGAGAGCTCTCCTCATAAGAGAGATGCTCCTGGGCCCTCTCCTGTAGTTCCTTGTCTGTCTTGAGCTGAGGAGCCCAAAAGTGACACAGTGCTCCAGATATGGCCTCACCAGGGTAGAGCAGAGGGGCAGGATCACTTTCCTCTCTCTTCTGTCAATGCTTTCCTCAGGATACTGCTTTTGGCCTTTTTGGCCACAAGGCACACTGCTGGCTCATGGTTAACTTCCTGTCCACCAGGCCCCCAGGTCCTTCTCTTTTCCTCTGCAGAATGCAAAGGTTGTCTATACAGGCTACTCAGATATAGGAGTGTACATTTAGTCAGATTACTACATTCTTTGAAGCAGCCCATCTAAAACAAAACCACTGAAAGGATATTATTCATACTACAAGAAGGCAAGAAACAAAAGCTGGTGGCATTTTTCTACTATAGGTTTGCTAAGCACCTAGAACAATGACATTTTCTCATTTAAGCCTCATTTGAATGTTAGTTTAATGAGAATAAAATAGATCAGTATTATGCATATGATATAAATACTTAAATGCCCTAGGAAAATGTCTTTACTTTGCTTAGAACACGTATTTACTTTTGTTTGTGTGTTTACTTTCATGTACACAACTGTACCTAATTTCCTAGATGAAATTTTCCATTTTATCTAGGACAAAAATTGCTCAAACTTCATTACAAAAACACTTGTTTTTCCCTCTATTTCTTTTGGAAGATTTTATCTAGGATGCTTAATCATCTGTCACTACAAGGAAGAAGTGCTAGTACTGAAATATTGTTAAATTTAATTCCCACTGCAGCACTTTACTGAAACCTATTGGTCTTAGATAGGCGCTAGTTTGAAATCTGAAATTGGATTCTGGAATAAATAATCAAAATACAGTTGTCTTACTATTGTCTGAGTTGTGCTCAGAATCTAAGATAAAGATATCTTTATTGGATTTGGAAGAATAGAGAGTCTTTTGATTAATGCTCTGATGAAAAGAGCATCTGAAAATACGGGAGTGACAAGGTCACTTGTGCTATAGTTATTGCATAACCCATCTGGGTAATGGGAGGAAATGTTTCTGTGGGCTATCTACAAAGTCTTCCCAGTGCCAAACTACATGAGATGCTACAATGGATAGTAAGGGAGGGTAAAATTTGTCAAGAAAATGAGGCAGTCTGGACAGAAACCAAAAGTCAAAAAACAAGCACTATAATTAAACAACTGATTTATTTTACAAATTTTATTTTTAAGAACCATTAAGAAGGTTTTCAGCAAGACAAAAGACATGCTTGAAAGAAGATATTTTCAAACAAGGACATAACTTAAACAGATATCGTTTTTATATGGAGTGGGAAAACTACGAGAAAGAACTAAATTATTTTATTTCTGCTGTGTTACTCTCTTTTCTGACCTCAAGCACTCCTCTCCCCACCCCATATCTGTTAAACATTGTCTTTTGAAACACGAAAAATATGTATCTTGGTTCCCTTCAGTAGGAATCTTACTTAGGAATGACTTATTTTTAAAGGTTTGGGAGGTTTTCTGAATAAGATCAGAACCTGTATAACAGTGTTTTTTCAGCAAACAGCTGAGATTTTGAGCATTTAATCAAATCTCAGAGAAAAATTTTTTTCTCTCTGTAGATGGTATATTTAAAAATATTTTGTTCAAACATTAGTTTCATTACTGCACTTTTAAAACTGCTGAAGAATAACTTTTACTGGGGTTCTCAACTGTTATGACCTCACAAGAGCCATTCCACAACTGAGGAAGATTTACACAGCACAGTTTGATTTTCAGCCTTTTCTTCTTCTTTTTTACTGGATCACATCCATAAATACTAAAGTGAAACAAAAAAAAAAAAAAAAAAAAAGAAAAAGAAAAAAGTGAAAGTGAAAGGCAAAGGCAAATGAAAGAGTCTTTAGAACTCACACAAAATCTAATACAATTTCATCAAATTGCCCACAGCTGACTTCTTCACAGTTTTTGTGGCATTTAGTTGTGAAGTCCTTAAGATACAGTCAATTGAAGCATAATTGATTAGATAACCCTTCTCCCACTTCCCTAATAATCCAGCTGCCGCAGGTCACCCATATACAAATTACGTAGCACAGCAGTAGACCAAACATGGTTATTGACAGAAGCTATGTTGGTATGTCAAATCCATGGAATTTAAACATAGAATTTAAACACAAAATCTAAGAAGGATGGCTATTTTGAAGGATTACAGCCACTACTAATAACCATCTAAAAGAGATATTTAACTTTATGGTTTTTTGATGTGAAATAAACATAGACACCTCTTATTGATGAGGATCCATGGAAGAAAAATTAATGGGGAAAATGATCCCCAGTCTCTGCTGAAATTCTTCCTTGTGTCTTCCTGTGGAGTACATGGGTACTCAGAGTAGAAGCACTAGATGTCTTCTCTTCTGTATGGCGTATTAATATTTCAGGAGAATCTTTGTTTCAGCTGCTCTATCCAGACAATATATCAATCCAAATTCATACCTGACATAAATCTTGAATTCAGTTGAGTTTCACCAGATTTTATTTTGTCTCACAAAATTCCCCTGTCCTTTACCACACTCTGAATCATCTTTAGCTATATTAGAAAAAATTAAATGGCTGATATTCAAAAGAAAATAAAACAATAGGGTAATTGGGTAGTATTTAATGAAATAATTAAGTGGAAATTCTTGAATTTATTTTTCTAAATTGGTTTACAGCAAATCTGCTGGCCGCTAGAGAGTCATACTCGCTCAATTTTTCACCAGAAAAAAAGGGAATGTGAGATGCTTGTTACCATAAATCACAGAATTAATAATGATACTAAACTGTGATTAGACTAAAACATTTGTGTAATTCTGGCATTCAGTTGGAAAAACTATGCTGAGTGATACTTAAGCTTACCTTTGAACCTTCTTAGAAGGTTATTGTCAGTATGCTTTTAGATTATAAAAGAAAACATATGAGGCTATGAAGTGCAAAAGGACTCATAAGTGCTTATGTTATAGGTGTGATTTTCCTAGAATTATGTCTAATCCACACAAAATAGTTATTCTTTAACTTTTAGTATTAAAATTATTTTTATATTAAAAAAACAACAACCCCCTGTTTAGAGATTTCATTTACTCTCAAAATATAATTTGTGTAGAGTGGGGTGTTTTTTTTTCTTGATTAGCAATTACATTTGGGTTGTATCAAAAGATTTATCCTACTATTTAGGTGATGATTTTATTCTCCATTATTTGAAGACACAAAAATGGCGAAGTTTGTATTTGATTTGCAACTTCATTTACTTCTGTATGCATTTTAACAGCTAAGTAAAGCTCTATGACTCACTGAAGAACTTTGACCTTACTCACCATCTAAGGAGCCTAGACCAAGAGCAAGACAGAGAAATGGAGTAAAAACCTCACATTATTTGTCAGGGGATAAAAGGCACATGTGGAAATAATTAGAAGTCAATCAAAAGCTTTCTACTTGCAACTTAAAATATTACTGTACATAATATATAGGTTAATTTTTAACTTAAACAGAAAATCCCACTAGTCTGATATAATACACATAGTAATACTCTATCAGAATGTTTTTAACTACGTGTCAGTTTACTTGTAGATGATTTTCATTACAAATACAATAGGTGTATTTTGTATTTCATGAATATATTGTCAGTAACTGTTGTGAAAGGGTATATATTTATATAAAAGGGTGAATATATATTTAGTAAAATTATATATAATTATATATATTATATAATATATGTATTATGCATATATATTTCATATATATATAATTATATTTAGTAAAATTTAGTAAAATCTAAATAAGAAATTATCCCCCTAAGTATAAAAATAACATATTTAGAAATTTCATTGAAAAAATTATTCTTTTGCCTTGTATTATATTTCTAATAAGTACTTTCTTTTTTCAGAATATTTATATAAGAGATACTAAAGTTGGTAATTAAGTATGTAAGACTGCAGAAGCGATTAATATAACATTTTAAAGACCTTTTGTTAAAATAACCAGATCCAAAAGGGACATTTTTATATTTGAATTGTGAATGTCTTAAAAGGTTCCTCGCTAGTTCCAGGGATTATATAAAGAGCTAGACAGTCAAGTTCCTTAAGAACTGAAAAAGGTGACTTAGGCACTTAATTGCATTAAACGGGAACTCGGACTCTGAAACACTTTCTTACTATTTTGTTTTTTTAAATTTTCATTCTGGTGAAAATAGCAGACTTGCTCTTTTCTATGAAGAGAGCGGATGAAAGAGGCTGCATATACATGCTCTCAAGTCCCTGAGGACAGTAATGGGCATGACTGTCCCTGTCCAGCCAGCCTCTTTGGTGTCTTCCTCCACCCACCCACAGCCCAGGACCCCATTTCAACCCCCCAAGGCTCTAAGTAATGTAAGTACTGGGGTGCAATATCCATCTATCCCCAGGTGTCTCAAGATTTCTGGGGGGGGTGGTGCATCACTCAGTGTAGCCACACTTATAATGGGGTAAACCAGCCACAACTTCTCCCATCAGTGGAACTTCTCTTCCAATTAAAATTCTGACTTGCAGAAAGCTGGAGGTGTTCATCAGCATTCTTCTGTACTTATATTTCCTGCTTGCCTCAGAAGTCATTTTCATATAAAGGTCACACATCATGATTTCCTGTTTTGATCCTTTTTGAAAACTACTTTATGGAATTCAATTGGAAAATTAACTAGTTTTGCAGCACCATATTATGCAATTAGCAGTTCCCTATATCTACTGAGTTTTCAATACTGACAGCCTTTTATAAAACATTTCTTTCAATCTACAAAGAGAAAATGCTTTTGCAGGGAAATTTAGTGTGAGTCAAATAGATGGCTGAAATAACAAGAAGAAAAAAAAAAAGTACACTATGCAAAACACAGTCAACCATTTCTGTGAAATGCTGAATTTTAATTACTAGAACTAATTATAATACTGCTACATTTCTCTTACATTACAGATGTACAGTGGGCTAATGTGGATTAAGATAAAGTGCTTTAAGGAAACAGCTACAAAAATAGGACACAATCTCATGTTTATAGAGAGAAATAGAGCACTTTTCTGTAACCCTAGCTTTTCACATCCTATTAAATTCCATGTCTTTAACTGAGTGACTAGTTCCATATATAGTGACATACTAGTTCTTCAATGAATGCAGTAGTCAGATGTCTTGGTTTGAAAGACAGGTGTCTGTCAAGGAAGGCAGGAGCCTCCCCTGAAATGGAAAAATGCAACCCCTTTCCCTCCAAATTATTATAATTTTGAAATTAAGGGGCTTTCAGGCAAAGATATGAGGGATAGGAATAACAGTTCTTTACTAATATATATATATATATAACAACACAAACAAACAACAGTAACTGTGGCAGCAACAGCAAACAGAGTCACAAACCCAGTGCCGGCCTTCTCGGCTGTTGGGCGCTTTTCCCCTTGGTGCAGTTCCGATCACGGCCGGCAGGGGCGCTGGCGGCTCCCGGTGAGCAGGGCAGGTGCGATGGTTCCCCCG
>VZRQ01005556.1:1012002-1036505 GCA_013397975.1 Machaerirhynchus nigripectus | reverse complement strand
AGCTACAGAGTAGCGAAAGCTCCGAGCAGCGGCACGGACAGAGCGGCAGCGGCCCAGCTCCCAGCGGGCAGGGAAAGGCAGGCTTGGGAATCCTGGGGGTTCTCCCATAGAAAAAGCAAGCAGCCAAAATAAAAAAAAAGGAAGACCGTCCACCACGATGGCAGGCAGCTCTCTGTCTGCCCTCCCAGCACACCAGCCAGCCCCCAGGGGACAAAAGGGTGGCCAGTTGGACCCTTCCCCTGTGGCCAGGTCATTTGTTTCTCTTAAGCACCCAGTAATTTGTTCCCCGGCAACAAATATGGGAAAAATTCTTTAAGAGAAAAAGAAAACAGGGTAACTCCTAAACCCCAACATCAGATGAACTCTTGTTTTGTGATAAATAACCGTTTACTTAATAGCAATCTCTTTGAATTGCACTATGAAACATGGTTTATCATATCATCACATTGTGCTCTCTTCCCTCCCTCAAATCAATAACTTAAAATTGCTGCTATATTTTATACGTTAGTTTTGTTTTGTTAAGGGTCATTCACTGCTAAATAGTAGCAATCTCTACTGAAACAAATATCTTGTTGCTCTTGATAATCTCTTCAAAAGAGTAAGAAATCACTGTTACAAAAAATAAAGTCTTGCTTTCCATGATTTTTGTAAGAATTGCTTTGCTGTGTTTTCTCATTTCCTGCAGCTTTCCTCTATTTGGAAACAAACAAAATTTTGGGTTTAAACATTGTTTACATATTTAGAAATGTCACTCTTTCAATTGTATACTTTCATCACTTATTAAAAGTTGTATACTCTATGTTAGACTTCTAGTAGTATTAATATAAGTTTCTTAAAATTATTTTTCTTCAGTTACACTAAATCCTTAAAGACTAGTGTAGACTACTGACGTGGTGAGTCGGGTGGTCGAAGGAGTGCCATGTACTCCCCGACAGTGTCCCAGAAGGATCCTTTCGGGAGAGTGCCATTCACTCGCACAATGAGGACACGCTCAGATGTACACACACATTCACAGGATAGCTCCAAGGTGCCACCAGAGATAAAAGAGTCCAGGAAGAGTCTCCGTATGGGGTACACAGGAGGGTTTATTGCTGCCACACACATGAAATGTTCCAGGGACGAAGATGAGGAACAATGGCGGGTACAGGGTTTTATACGGGGGCAGAGAGAGCATCAGGGCCAATGGTCTGAGGGCGCAGGGCCGGTACTAAGGTGGGACTAGGGTAAGGGAACCATAGGGATACCTCAAGGGAGGGACTAAGGACTGAGGGCGAATGGGAGAGCAGGGGAAGGAGAACATTGTAGGACATGGACATATAAGGGATAAAGGGGCAGGGAGGCCAATGGATCAATCAGGGTAACAGAACTGGGGTACATTAACATAAAGGTACAATGCATCTTGGGAGAAGCCTTTCCTTGTAACTCTAACCTGGGGAGGATTTCTACCCTTAGGGACGGTCTCACTAATGGACCCTTTTTGTCCCTTGTCTTATGGACTTGGCAGCCTCCACAACAACAGGCCCACTGGCCTCCACAGACTACCTGTATCTATGAATTTCCTAGTTTGGAAGTTAACCTTCAGGACTTCGCTAATTCAAGATATTACTGCATGAGTACTTTTTAGATAAGCATAATCTATTAAATTAATAAAATAAAATGGATTTTCTAGATTCCATATCACTTTAGAACCAGCTGGAAGAAACCAGATTGCTTTTTAGGTAGTCAAGGAAAGGAGAGACATGAAAACATCTATCTTCAAGACATCAAAACAATGAGAGAAATATTATTTTATATATTTTTAATTCTGATCATAACTTTCTTGCACTTTAAATTATAGCTATGAGGAATCTTAAATGCAGGGTGGTCTTATCAGCTTGATGCCTAGATTGTACCCATGTTCTTACGATGGTTCAAAATTGGAAGACAGTAATCCAGTTTTTAAGTTCTGTGGGGAAGCTGTTTCATTAGGTATGTTTAATCTCAAACAGAATGGATTCAGAAAAAAACATCACGACCATGTTTCCTTTGATAAAGAGTAAATCAATTAATTGATGAAACTGTTAATGGGGAAGTTGGAACTGAGCTATAGAATAGCAGAGAGTTACTTGGCAAATGCTTTCAAAACAGAACAGTGAATGATGTACTAGGTTAGCATGTGGTGCTATACACATTTTGCTCCTCATTTTCAGGAATTCTCTACTCTTAAGACTAAAAAACATTTAAAGTGTATGGCTGCTTTATACTTCTTTGCTTTAGAGGGGCTTCTGTACACACAAGAACGAAAACCTATGATATAACAAAAGAATCAATAAAAGATACCTTGTTATCCTAGCCATGGTACGAGAACTTCTGTATTCAAAGGACTGCTCTTATGTTGCCCACTTAAGAAGTCCTGGACAACACATGTAGCAGTTCTGGGAGATGGGTAGATCTAGATCAAGCATCTGACTGCCTGGACAAGAACTCTGCAACAAACTAATGTCTAACACCACAATGTAGGGAAACAAATACAACCCAAAGTAAGAGTTGGAGTCTGGCCTTCACAAATCTGGGAGCACAAGACCAAGGGAATTTTTGAATTCAGGCTCCCTAGACTTTGTAAAAACCAACTAGGTTTCTTTTCTACCACGGAAAGCCTATTTCTATTGAAGGGAAGGAAACTCTTCCAGCTCTTTTAGAGACTAGAAAGTTTATTTAAACAAATCAATGAAATACTGCAAATCGCTTTGGAGGAGGACAGAAAAATCTTGAAACATGAAACATCTGGGATATAGTTATCTTCAAAGTGACTCTTGTATATATATGTGTCTTACTACTGGAAAAAAAATACTTCTGAATAATTACTTCCTCCATAGTGATGGATAATCATTTTCTAAGGTTCTCTGGGTCATCTTCTGATACAGGAATCTGGACAGGCTTCAGAATTCATCATTTTCCTCTTTATGCATGATCCTTTGATAAAAAAATGATGAGATCAAAAAAGGTCTTTCACCATGTTGTGTTCTCAACAGCATAACAATTTTAATTTGATTGTGGAGCAGAGAAAGAAAAAGTCACTGCCTTGCCTTGAATTGATATCAGAGCTAGCTACAGAAACTTTCCAAGTACTTTCTCCAAGTACTTGTGCAGCACACCTACCATTACAGCACAGTCCTTTGGACTTTGTTTGATACAATTAATGGAAGAAATTTTTGTTTAGGACCTTCAATACTACTTTTCATTACCAAAAATTGTTCAGGCTGTGAACTGGTCCTAATTTATGTATTTAGGGCTCTCAACAATATATTCCTGATAAGGACATGATAAAATGAGGAAATATTTATGATGGTACATCTGTTAAATTCTGGAGGTTTTGCTTTCTCTGCAAGTTTGCTTTCTCTGCAAACTCATCATGGGTCTTTTTTAAGGATAGAAAGTTTTCTGCCATTTAAAGCACACCAGCATGGTCCTTCAAAAGCCCAAGTTTGCTGAACACAATGTGCATAGACAAATACTTTGCAAATCTCACAACCCTTTCTCTGCAGGATTTAGGGACTTTTTGTGCTACAGATAGCTTCACTTGCAAGAAATCTACCTGGAACAAGTACAAGTTCTCATCCTGTATCATTACTACTGTTCCCCACTACTAAATATGAGCGAGTCTTTCCCTGAAGAACAAAAATTGTAGTGTGGATGGCTGTGTTGCAGTCTGCAATGTACAAGAGGAGTGAAGGAAGGTCATTCCCGTAGCCTAAGGTAAGTGAAACAGACATTCCCTGAGAGTGACTTCAAAGGTTCAGTCAAAAAATATTCTGGATATCATTGGCTGGATTTACAATTTATTATGATTTCCCCCTACTATAAATGTAGGCTTCTTTTTTTCTCAACTGTCATTTCAGCAAATATAGCCTGGGGTCAGGTTTTCTTCTTCTCATTCCATCTGTCAAGTACACAGGGCCACAATCTCTGCTTATGGAAGTTTTCTAACAGTGCAATATTATTTGATGATTTCTGATTTATGCTATTAGACTATTTATGCTATTATGTTACTCAACAGTTTGAGGTCCTTGAAGTTAAATGGAGACCACATGTGCATTTTTCCACTGCTGATGTTTAACTGTGCCCAGAAAAAAACCTCCAGTTGTCTCTAGAATCAAAAGGACAATTTAGTTCTTTGAATAGGCATTCACTAGAAAAAGGGGGAAAAAAAATAAAGGGAAAGGAAAAGGAAAAGGAAGGCTGAGGAAATGAGATCATGAAAGACTGAAATCACTGAGAGAGAGCCCCAAGATGCAGGTTTTATAGTCAAATTCCAGACCAGAACACTGCTTTAAGGGAAGAATCAATTACCAAGATGACTTATAGAAATGAGAAAAAATATTTTCCTTTCTGCCTTTCATTTTCTGTGACTAGCCTAATGTTTCTTTTCTACAGTTCTCTTCCTATTGTAACTTCTGTTTCTTAATCAAACTGGGAAAATAAATCTGTAAGAAAGGAACATTGAATCAAGAAGGTTTCCACATAGCTTAAATGATATTTAATTACTGGTGTAATTACCATATATTACGGTGCTTTCAAAGAACTGGCTTGTGATGTCCCTTGTAGGAGGGTAAGGCTAGGAGGAATGCAACTTGTAATATTCATAGAGGTGGGGAGGAAGCAGTTTTATGTCCTACTCTCTCCCATGAGAGTGTTTGTGTCTCAGAGTGTTCCTGAGCTGTATCAGATGAAGTTATATCTCTACAGTCCTTTAATCAAAAGTAAGGCAAATTACTGTGACTTGACCCCATCTCTTCCTTGACATATCAAAGCAGCAAAAGGATGCTTGAAACTGTGCTAACCAAGCAGCATTTGCATCCATTAAAAATTATCATAAGCAGCTGAGAGTATCCATCAGTACTCAGATCAAAGGGGTTTTTATTATCGAGAAATGTCTGCATGCTCCCTCTACTGATTTGATCAGGGGGCCTCAACAGGAACAAAGGTCTGTTTTGCAAATCACTGGTTAAAACCTCTAATACAATAATTCAAAAAGTCCAGATTGCTTAAAAAAAAAGAGAGAAGAAAACTGCAGGTGGAAAAACGTGGTGAGTCCTCTGATAGTGGATTTGGCTGTGTGCAATGCTGTTCAGAAAATGCTGTGCCTGCTGTTTTCATAATAAGATGACCTTTTCCACTGCAAAGACACAGCCATCACAAGCATTAGTAAAGCACTAATGAATAGCCTCCTATTCAAACAACAGCAGCAAAGCAGGAATCTCATATCTCCTATTTCCCTTTCACTTCAATGAAGTGTGAACTCTAAAACCTCATTGAAACCAGAACATTTTGATGAGAGAAATTGCAGGAATGTTGATCAGAATCATTCCTGCTACAAAATCTTCAATTTTCTGGCTTTTAATATTGTTTGTTGTTTTTTGGAGTTTTTTTAACTATGAATATTCTTAACACTTCTGAGAACAAGTTACTATTTCTGCTCTTATTGTGCCTAGGAGCCATGATCTAGGTTAGGGACTCACCAACTCAATATGCAGCTGTGAATATAAATGACCCTGATTGATCTTGTGCTGCTATTTCTAATGTCATGACTCTCTTCTGTCAGACTTTGCCATTCCTGAGGGGTATGAACCCTCGACAGGTGATACTAGGTATCTGCTCAAAAGTGGTAATGACTTGAAACGATACATTATTCAGACTTCTACTTTTTTTATGACATGGGACAGAAGACTCTCTGTAGCCCAGATTTTAGAAATGTACATCATATCCTAACTTCAGTTGATAAAAGTAGGGTAGCATATTTGGTTTGTGTAAAGTCTTGTCAGCCAGAAATTGGTTTGGATTTAGCTGTGTATAGAAAAAGCTTTTCCTTAATACCCAGATACTGTGTAAAACAGGCTACAGAAAAGCTCTCCTTTTTGAATTTTCACTGTTGGTAAAGAAGAGTCTGTAGTAAAACATCTATGTTATATAAGCTGACTGTTTTTAGGCTCTGAGGTTTGCTTCAAAACCACTTATTCTCTTAATGAGATAATTCTTAAATTGAAAAATTACCCACCAGAGTAAATCTGTTTATGTAAGCATATCATTTCACTTTACAAAGAAAATAAGAGAATGAAAAGTATATCTTCCAGGGCTATAAAATGATTTCAAAACCTAGGATATGCTCTCAGTGTAGTTAGATAATTACTTTAGGAAACCCCCAACTTGTAGCAGCCTGTTGCTCACCTCTGCCCAAAATGTTGGGCTGCTCCTGAAAGGTAGACAGCTGATCATGCAGGAGCCGCCACCCTGTGTTTCAAATATGGAATTTTTCTAGACCATGGTTTATAGCTTGGTTTCTTGGATGTAAACCATTTATTCCTGCTAAAAATTTCAGACATCAATAGTGTAAAATAGTGCACCTACTGATTTTTAACCTGTTAGAATGAATTCAGAAAATTTCTGTAAACTTAATGATGCAAACAAACATCTGGTTTAAATTTCAGAAGCATCAATCCAGATGGGATCACAGGTTTTCATAGGTGTCAGTGAAAAATCTGAACCCTTTTGTTTATTGTTAAGCATTTTTATATGTATATAGATGCAGCCCAAATTTTCATATACATTTTAGCACTAAACCCCTACCAATTTGAATGAGAATCAAGAGCCTAATTACTTGTGAGAGAACTAAATTTCTGATTTGCTTTTGAAAATAAATCTGAAACATTTGCAGCTTAATATACTATAATAAAATAATATGTATTATATATATTAGTAGGTACACTTGATATTGTTACACAAAGAGGCTGGTGTGCTGTAATGTACAGGAAGATTTGAAAGTATTCTGAAGCTCAGAGGAAGTTATTCAACTTTTAACAGCTCAGTTACATCAATTCCTTCATTTTATTTATGCTATGTTCTTCTTCACTCCATCAGCTTTTTATCTCATTTCTAGCATATCTGATATTAGAAGTCACTACCCTAGTCTACTGTTTTTTAATTTGCCTATAAATTAGGCTGTGAAATGGATTTTAAATTTTTTGATTAAAAGCACTAAAGAATGTTTCCAGAAGGAGACAACTGTGCTAAGCTTCCTTCCACAAAGAAGTTTTATAAGTAGGTCATAAACCCCTGAAATTAAGTCAGAAATGCTGACAGACCCCAAACTTGTAAAAGCTCTGTAAGCTCCAGTCTAATCATCTTCTCCCAGAGGGGGAAAATCTTTTTCTTGAGACTAAATTGTAGACTGTAAAATTGTTGTTTTGTCACTTAGAGCTCTGAGTATACAGTAAAGAAATGTACAGCAAAAAAAAGCAATGTGTTGTTACTATAGCAACTACAAGTCAAAAAGATATCTTAAAATGTCTTTTTCTTCTAAATTTATCCTATGAAACATTTCCCAGTCCTGCTTAATTATGTTACACAGTATAACTTTCATTTATTAGCATGGGTCAGAAGAACTCCGAAACTACACTGGAATTACTGGAGGTAAACAGAGATGAACTAATGAGAGATTTGTCCCCAGTGGACCTTAGATATACTAGGGTGTGGAAAAAACTACATACAATTACACATCTAAAACTTTTATCTTAGAAGCCATATCTATTTGTGTATGTATGGGAACAAATTACTTCATATAATCCTCTTCTAAGAAAGGACCAATTGTTTTATAGTTTTGGGTCTTTTTAATGTTTCAAAACAATAACATGATTGTTGTGACCTTTATATGAAATGTTTATATTTAGCAGAAAGCTTTGACAGAATAAATTTGTGGAGCTTGCATATTTTTTGTGTATCTGGTATGGAATTTCTCAGTTACGGAATTTCTCAGTTACAGAATTTCACTCTTACATGTTTTCATTTCATAAGGGAAAAAAGTATAAAATAGATAACTCTTAAACATTATTTTTGCCCATTTCGTGCTATGAAGTATACATTATTAGAAAATCAAGGTCTTTAAACTTTAGTAAAGCCAGAATAGAGAATCCTGTTGTAGTGGTGCAGAGTAACTAGAAAGTAACAAGACATACAAAAGGCCATCGAGGTTGCTTTGCAGTAGAAGTGACAATTTGTCTCTGATATGCTGATGGTTGCTCTGGTACAGCTGCAGTACCTGGAAGTTTATTCTGTGTCACACTGGGAAAATGTACACTTGGGAAGAAAAAAAGAAAACCACCAAAAAATTTTCAGCCCTACTGTGGATCTTCTTGAAGGCATGTTAACTAGCCATAACTTTAAGATTTTATTGTGCATCCTCTGTTATGTTGAAGTTTCATGGATTTTCAAACTTGCTTGCATGTATGTGTTTTGTTCCATTTTCCTTGCACTTTACTATTTTCAGTTCACTAAATTTTATACCATAGTATAAGTATTTCATGTTATAATGAAAAATATTACTCTGTGTTTTCTAACTTATTGTCCAAATAGACCAGATGTGTGGTTGATGCGCATCTCTTTGATGGGGTACCTGTAATAAAATGGAGAATCTGTGGTCTAAGCTTGCATTAACAACAAAGGATGGCCTAGCAGAGGCATCTTTTAGTCAAAGAGTGAGGATGCAATCAGTTTTTTTAAAATCTAACCAACAGCTTCAGATTACTTCAGCCAAAGAATCAATGTAATACATTAAAATCCATCCCCTATTTTCAATGCAAACAAGTGTCTTTATTTCTTTTTAAAACTTTCGTGAAACAGATCTCTTGGCTTTAAATAAGCTTGTTAATCAGAATTATTTGGTGTCCCTCTCAGGCTAAGTCATCCCTAGCAGCAAATCCACAAGGAGGGCTTTTATATCTTTGTAGAACATAAAAAAAAAATCAGAACATCAGAAACATCAGAAATCCTGCTTTCCTCTCCATGGCCACTGAGAAATTTAGCCCTTGAATTACTGTCCTGGTTTCAGCAGCTTTTAGTTATTGTTTTCCCTTCTCCACCGCTGTACATGCCTGTAAGAAGCCTTTCTGATCTAAGTTATGTGCTGTTCCAAGTAACCTGACTTTATTGTGTTTTTTATCACCGTAAAGCAATTGTTCAAATTCTTTTGTGTTACATATTTACAGAAATTTCCTCTGGAAAAAACAAAGCAAACAAAACAAACACAGACAAACACATATAGACATACACATACATACACCACACACACATACATACACCAAACAAGCAAACAAAATATCTCAAAAAAGCAGTTTTCTTTCCTCCTGCAGAGCTACATGAAATCCGAAGGTCAGGTAGTAGCAACATGTGGCTCTGTTCCTATAGCTGTGTAAGTGAACTTCAGTGTCCATCTTGCAACAACCCCCTGCTAATATTAGAGAAAAATTTCATTACTTACAGTAAACGCAGATTTCTTATGCTCTTTCTGGAATATTCAAGACAGAAAACAAGACTGACTACCAAAGAGCATAGGAACAACTAACTCAATGTGCAGTTTGGCCCCAGAAAATCAGAACTTGTGATTTCCCAATCTTCCTAGCACCTCCCTTAATCCTGTTTATTCATGTCTTTAAGAATTTAATTCTGCTTTCATTCTCTTATATTCATCCTACCCACTTTATTTACTTACTTTTCTCTCTTTAGGCACATTAGTCTACCTAAAAACTCTACTATAAAAGTATGATTAATATGCTATTAGATAAGATAGATGCCCAGAACATCAAGGAGTAATTGCAGATATATAGTAAACCAAACCTATTCCTAGTGCTATTTTGTGGTTTGCAGAGATAAGTATTAAAGATAATCCTGATTATTTTCTGTATGTTGCAAGCTCTTTAAAGAGCTTTGAGCAAAGTATCTGATAGGAAAAAAGGCTTAAATACAGAAACTATACAAACATTAGGGAATATCCTAGCATTAAAAAGGTAGGTATTTTTGAAAATAAAAATGAAAAACTTAAAAATTTAAAGCAAGTAGTCATTTAGGATAAAAAAAAGCCAAGGGAAGTAAGCCCATATAATATTATTTAAAATTTAACTTCAGACTATTTTTAAAAGTTACGTGATCTATAGAACATCTTCTACACAAATAATTTATTCATCAAATTAAATATTTTTTATTTCTAGATACCATAAGTAATAATAATACAACATAACAGTTGTATGTTAAATGCTAGCAGAAATTTCTGAAATTTGGGTGTAGCAAGCTTGCCATCTACTGATCAACAGAAAAGATCTTTGTTTACACGACTTTTTGTATACCATATTATTTAGTTTGAAACTCTCTTTATATGATGAATCAGTACTTGTGTATTTAAATAAATCTGTTTCTAGTGCCTCTGAAGGACAATATAAGGCCTCAAAGGTACTGTGCGAGTTCATCAAAGATGAGTTCCTGAAGTACTTCCTATACCCATTGAGGAATTTTTCACTGAAAGACATAATCTTATTGAGTATTTGGGGAACATATTTGGCTTCTCTTAAAGAGTGTATTCCTAATTCACGGATGTTCTCATGAAGTTAAAACATTATTTTATGAATAATGTGGCAAAAGCAAATAAATACACTTTTTTTATTTAGATTCTTTCCATTTCACAAAGAGAAATTCACTTCTTCCATGTCATCTGCCAGCTTTTCCCTCATTGAAACCTTGTCAGTGCGTCGTGGGAAATTGCAGAAAATCCATATGTCCAGTGTATTTGGTGTTGTACACCCTCATGATGTTCTGTGCCACTTAGGCATAGAAGTTAAAATCCACAGTTATGTCATATGCACAACAAAGAAAAGTCTTTACTCTTTTGTAAGAGTCTGTCTTATGGGTTAGCTTAATAATCATAATCATTGCTGTATAATTTTTCCCTTTTCCACTATCAAATAATTTCATTCAATGTAGAATTATAACAGTATGGATAATAGAGCATAAAAATGGAAAACCTGTGACTAAGACAGTGATTTTACTTTAAAGAGTGATTTTAAAAAAAATCTTTTAAATTATTTGAAATTTTGGGGACCTATTTTTAACACATACTGCCTTCAGAATGTGTGAAAACATAAAACTTCTGAAATTTATGCACCAGAGCAAGATTGAGGGGAAAGAATATGCTCTTTCCAAGAACACAAGAAAGTTTGTCTTTCAACCTAATTCAATCTATACCATCTAGACTCAGTGGCAGGTTATTTTTCCACACAGTTGCCATGTAGATCACGTCTGGAACTTTTCGCTTTTTGATATCTGCCTTGCTTCCCTGCTGGATAATAGTCTCCTGTTACTTCATTATTTAAAGTTTTATTCTAATTTCATTTGTACTGGCATAAATCAGGAATTATTTCAAATCAGTTAAAGAATTTAAAGTTACCTCTGTTAACTCCAAATTGAATTAAGGTGCTTTGCTGCAGAACCTCCTTTAAATAGGACTAAGATTTTAGATTGCATGGGAGTATAACCTAAAGGCAGAAAGTCCCAGAGACAGAATGATTTGTAGAGACTAAGGTATTTCAAGACATTTGTCTGCAGAAATCAATAAGCTTTGTCAAATAAATTTCCTAGCTGGCATTCAAAATCTCTGCCACAACCACTGTACACGGCTTGGTTCATCTAGCAGGTTAAAAATCTGTTCTTTGGGAAGGAGTAGGAGGAACTCTGCAAGGTTTGGAGTTTTTTTTCCCCCTTGAAGACTACATTTCTATATCTTTCAGAAGGTGACCTGAAAGTACTCTACGATTTTGGGACCAGAGAGGTCAAACACTATTCTGGGAAAGCTCCAAGTCTGTTGGGGTAGATGAGTCACAGCCATCCTGCATATCAGCAGGAATCCCAGATCGCTTTGCACTTCACCTCTTTACAAACACTGGCTCATCTGCCTCATCCACACTTCAGCACATGCCAGAGAAGAAGCACGCATGACACAGCTCTTCAACCTCAGCTTTACTCTCCCCAGAATCCAACTGGCCTCATGGTCCTGCTGCCACCCTTGGTAAAGCTGCCTCCAAAGCCTCCAGAAAGTATCCACAGCGTGGGTAGGTTGTGAGGGAAGGTGATCATGTGTGATGAAACAATAGCACTATTATGCTGCCACCTATTCCACGCCTTGTGGAGTTTTTGAAGGAATTGTTTAGTTCACTCCAATGTATACCTAATATGAATAATTGGAGTTGATGACATTCACATAAAAGGAGATAAAACTAGTAGAGAGTCCCTTAAAAAAATCTAAGATTATGTCTACTTTTCTGTGCCACCAGAATCAAAAGGAAATTTGTTAAGGAACATAGCCTTAACGGGTTTTTTTCTGTTCTTCTAAGCAAACTGAAAAGGAGGATTTACATATTAGATGGAACATATCTAAACTGAATGACATGATCAGACAGAAAATACTGTACCATCAAAATAATAAAGCTGCATATATTGGGAGAAACATAAGTAAGCCCAGCTTTCTGCATATTTTAAATTATAGAGAGGTGGTGTTCTTTGTGTAAAAGTATACTTAAAATAAACATAATTTGATTTTCATATGTATTTAAGCACAGGTATCAGAATCAGAGAAACTGAGAAAACATTAAAGATATATTTGATCTTTGAAAAGAAGCTTATTAAAAAAGGTCAACTTCATTTTTGTAAGAAAATATTAAGGCTTTAAAATAGGACAGCTAAGATGGAATATAGCACAACGATAATTAAGTAGTAGATTCTAGCTATTTCTGCAAAGTTTAAATAGAAGATTAGGTAAATATGGGATTTGGTACTTTAGCAAAATTACTCTAAAGTAAACTTTTACATTGATTAGCATTATAATTCCAAATATGACATTTCAGTAATACTTATGAGAGCATATTTAATTACACTACTTATGTAGATACAGCTTCTTTAAGCTCTCCTTACTGTGTAACACTACATACAGGTCTGAAAAATCAAGTCTGTACAGACTATTGCTTTTTCTCCAAGCTCAAGTCCAACTTCAATTACGAAAAAAACAGGAGTAACTTATTCAGTTAGTCCTTTGTCTCAACTGAATTTGATAGGGCATCTCCTTATTGTTGCAAAACTTATCCAAGATCAAGTTACTTGGAATCTGGGGGGAAGAGGGGGCTCAGGCAGCAACAATTCATTTTGCAGATTTTGTTAAGAGTCATTAGACCTCAAATCTTAATGTAAAATGCATTAAAATATGTCTTCAAATAGATTCATCCTATCTGATTATAACCCTTTTTTCCCCTCCTATAAATTTGTTTCCTAAACTTTCACAACTGATATATTAAGAATAATTGTAGCTTAATTGGAGTGGTTAGATTGAAAAAGTTGATATTACTCTTTTAAACATGATTTTTGAGGCAATTAGCATTCTGCATGGTTTTATTTTTCCACATATAATTTAATCTGAGGCAGCTGCTGATATTATTCCCGGGAAATACTTCTTTCCTGCTGTTCAGTTAGAAAAATGAACATGTGGTTCTCTCCTTGCCTGTACAGTCTTATTCCCTGTGCCAAGTCTAGAAATTTACATCAGAACTACTCTGTTTTTTTCAAACATAACATGTGTTCATTTATTCAGTATAATGGACTAAATCCAGCACTATGTTTTCCTGGCTTTACCTATCTGTAATTCATACAGGAATTACTTTGAGGAAAGACACAGAGTAAACAAGCAGTAACTCAAAATCATTTTATTTTTAAAAAGAATAGCAGTAAGAAAGCATTTCATGAATCACTGCAAGAGGTAGTTAAAACTGATGGTTCTTATGAAAAACATAAATTTTAGGACTGGCTTAAAACCAATCTCTAAATAAAACAAGGGTGAGTGACAGATGTTAACCCATTCCCAAGGTGTTCTGCTGCTTATATTGGTACAGCAATTGAAAATAACTCACACCATTTCTAGAGCATGAAGTATAGACCATGAGTTTTTTATAGCTCCTGTCCTGTAAGTTATATCTGCTACTTCTAATCCAAAATATATACTATATTAGTTTTCCTTTTCTTTTCTGCTTTTTACCAAGCTTTCTATTATAAAAGAACTTATACATAAATTACTGAATTATTTACCACTACAGGTTTCTTGATTAAACCTGTTAATTAATTCTTGCTTTAAGACATGCAATATGCTTGCACATACCTAAAGAAAGTAAGACTAAAAAGTGTTTGCTAGACATCAGATACTCAGTAACTGTGATGCTGAAAGCTGAGCAAGGATGGACCTGCACTGTTTAATTTTCTGTGATTGTAAATTTATATTTTTAAATATCCTAGGGAAATTTAGCACAAAACTTTGCCTTACTGCAAAATTGAACCTAAATATGCTTTTAATTATCAAAAGCACTAAAATTGTGATACTTTGTTACCACTAAATTATCTACCACACAAAGGAAAAATTACAAGGTAAAGCTGTACATTTTGTGTCCAATTTTGGTGTGTTAGTCCAAATGTGTTTTTCTGTCAAATCAGAAGTGCATTATTTTAATCATATTTTAGAACATGTATGATATATTTTCTCATTACATTAATTTTATCTAAAGTTGTAGTATAATAATGGAGCACAGCAATTCCTGAGTTATGATGTCTGCATAAACCATTGGGATTAGAAATCGGTTTCTCAATCTTTAGCTGAGGCCAGTGTAATCAGGTTTTGCCCCTTCAAAAATCACTTGATGTCCTGTTGCTTAACTGTGAGGAGCACCAGTATAAAACATAGACTGTAAGAGCACTTTTTCACTAAAAACGGATACTTCTGTCCTTCCTGTGAAGCTGTTATATACTAGAAGTCAGGTTTTCTTCGTTATCCTATAGTGTAAAAACTACATTCTCAGTCTTTATGTAATTTGTTCAATATTTACAAAAATGGGCTTTTGTTCCTTTTGGATATGAAACAATAAATGTTTCATGGGGTGCAATACAGTATAAAATTCTGCAGTGGAAGATGAGAAGATTTCTGGTTAACATTAGGTAACTGTGCTGTTTATTTTATAGATATTGTCTGTATGTTTGGGTGCCCAAGCAAATTTCTATGCTGCTTTTGGTGGAAAAAGCACTGGGTGAATATTGACCTGGAGAGTGAGTGTCTCTGGAGAGTAACATTATTTTTTCCTCATGAACGGAAGTGGAGTGAAAACAGGGTAAATGACAGAGCGTAATCATATTCCTAATCGCTGAAGTTTGTTCAGTCTTATTAGTGGATAGGGAAACATCGAAGGACCAGCATCACAGGAAATCATTTATATTGCAAATGGCTCCAGCAATTAATTCCCAAAGACATTAAATAGTGTCCTTTTTCCATCTTCTAAACTTATGTTGTAGAAGCCTATTTGTCTGGAAGTTGAACACTTCCAGAGTATATGGTTCAAACAATATGTGTGCTTTTGTGTAATGAACAGAGAAATGAGAGGGTAAGACTTCATGAGATTAGAATTTTGCCCTTGACCCCATATGATCTGGAAGAATTGCCAACTCTTCTGTCCCACGAAAATAATCTCTGCTATTTTCCTTCCCATGTTCTTGTAAGTGAGCCAAACATTCCTGCCCCAGCAAATCTTTGCATGGTTCTGGGTGCGTAGGCACATGCGTGTGCTTAGAGGAATATTTGCATGCATCATTTATCAAGCCCAAACTTTAGGGCTGGATATGTCCCTCACTAACACCAAGCTAGTTTCTGGTAGGTGGAGACAAGATTATATTATATTATTTGGCATTTTAATCTTTCCTACACCTGAGTTTTCAGCTTCTGCCTAAAGAAGTTTCTTCCAGTTTTTCTTCAAATCTTCCCCAAAACATTTCAATTTTATAACCAATCAGTAAAAAAATGGAAGTGTGACCATATTTGTAGTCATCTCACTTCCAACCAAGTTTTTCAGTGCAATTTTCTTGTCTCAGTAATTATTTCTAGTTAGACGTGATGCAGCTGTAGAATGTCATGGGAAAAGCCCGACTAGAAGAAAATACTTACATAATCAGCAGAGAGAGGAAAAAAAAGAAAAAAAAAGCAGGCACTGAAGTTCAACTTTATCGAGATGCTTCCAGAACTTTTGTATTAACTTTGACACTGTGTTTATCAAGCTAAAATAATTCAACTTGATAAGGGAGACAATTTATGAGACAAGTTTCTTTTTTTTTAGTGCTGATTTTGGTAGCAGTCACAATTTTTTCTCTAAAAGAGAATGGAAATTGATAAATATAGATATGTTTAATCAGTGTGGGCTCATGGAATATTCTGCATTGACAAATATATTCTGCATATACTAATACAGTAAATGGATTCATTGAATCCAAATATAATTCAAATCCTTAAAACAAACAGCATGAAACATCAGATAGAAAACATCCTGAGGTAGTGTAACCATTATTAATTATCTTTATTATTACAGCAGAGAATGTAAATTTAATCTGAAATATTTTACTGACATGAAATATGATTTTATTCTCTGATTTATGGCATCCTTCCCCAGATGGACATTCTCAGATTTTATCTCTGTCACAGATCACGGAATATTCTGAGTTGGAAGGAACCTATAAGGATCATCTAGTTCAACTGTTAAGTGAACGGCCCATAGAGGGATCAAACACATGATCTTGGCATTATTAGTAGCAGCTGATCTAATCTCAGGGTGTTGCACATAGAGATTGAATGTGGCCACACTGTGAGGTTGGTAACTGTGGTGAACACACTAATATGCTTACACAAGCTGGCTTTGCCAACACTAATGACACTGCAAGCTCAACTTCTTCCATATTAACAAAGAAAGGATCTTCAAAACATTGATTGACATAGATATTGTCTGTAAATGTAACTTTTCAAAAGAGAAAATTTTCATTGACTTTTAGCCCTTAGAAGGCTTGTTAAATTGTCAGTGGTGAGAACTACTACAATAAGAGTTCAAGTTCCCAGCCCTGGAACTCACAGGCTCATTGACAAAAGTCCTCAGTTCTTAGCAAAAATGTATATCAGAGTACTTACTACCCAGAGACATCAAGTTAAAGTTGAATGAAACTAGCTTGGAAAAAATTGTATGAGCATGATAATTTTGTAACACTTCAGTTTTTTGTTACTTCATGTGTACGTATTTTCAGAGTTGTACAGAGATTCAAATGTAAGCAAAAAGACATGGGATATGTTGTTGAGGGTTCTTTGTGGTGCCACTCCACTGCCTTCATCCCCCTGCCCTAGTGAGTTTTGCACATAAATGGTTTGTTCATTATTACATGGGAACATATTTTTGGTCCCGTTTCATCTTTATTGCTCTCCTCCTGGCCAGAATATTCTTGTATCCATGTACACAGCTTCAATAAAAATAATAGAAATTATTCTCCTCCCAAAATAAAATACAGCCTTGTTGTCTGGAATCACAAGTGCATCAAAATTTCTTCAGCCAAATTGGAGGGTGCATTTTGCTTCTTAGATGAATGCTATATGCACTAAAAAATCTGCATTCAAGCAACTCAAGTTTTATGCAATTAGCTTATGCTAAAATTACAGTTTACTGTAATTTAAGTTTGTCTATGTTCCATTTGGGCTGTCATTTAATTTGCATCTTATCCACAGTGTCTCTCAACATTTTTAAAGGCAGCATCCCATGATTCATGAAGTCTATCTCTATAGGTCCTGTTCATTCATCAGAGCCTACTGCCTCCTTCTCAACCTATTGGCTCTACTAAAGATGTTGATACTCAGACAGCAATTCAGGCTAGACTTGCCTGTCTCTGTCTCAAGATATTCAAGTATTTGCCCTGTCTTTCCATGCTGGTCGATCCAGGGACAGTGCAGAGACATCGAGTTAGCCATGTAGGGATTAACATGGGCCTGGCAGAACTAGTTTTTGGATGGACTTGCAGGTGCTGGTTGACAAGAAGCTCAACATTGCCCAGCAATGTGCATGCGCAGCCCAGAAAGCAGATCAAATCCTGGGCTGCATCCAAAGCAGCATGGCCAGCAGGGAGAGAGAAGGCATTGTCCCCCTCTATTCCAGTCTTGTGAGACCCCACCTGTGTTACTGCATCAAGCTCTGGGGTCTGCAACATAAGGACATGGATCTCTTGGAACAAGTCCAGAGAAGAGCCATGAAGATGATCACAGGGCTGGAGCACCTCTCTATGCAGACAGACTGAGAATTGGTGCTGTTCAGCCTGGAGAAGAGAAGGTCTTGGGGAGACCTTAAAGTACCTTCCAATATGTAAAAGGGTCCTACAAGAGAGCTGGAGAGGGATTTTTTGCAAGACCATCCTTGTGATAGGACAAGGGGTAACGGCTTTAAGCTGAAAGGGGAGAGGTTTAGATGAGGTGTAAAGCAGAAATTCTTCCCTATGGTGAGACACTCAAACAGGTTTGCCAGAGAAGTGTGGATGTTCTATCCCTGGAACAATTCAAGGGCAGGTTGGATTTACAACCTGGTCTGGTGGATGGCATCCCAGAGAATGGCAGAGAGGTTGGAACTAGATGATCTTTAAGGGACCTTCTAACCCAAACCATTCTATGAATGCTTGAATCTTGTTTATTGCCTCATTCCTAATATGCTTTTATCTCACAAAGGAGACACTTCTTAATAGTTGCAACCAAATTTTGTATGCATGTGCAAATATACATTGAAGGGAAGCTAGACAGCATCCTTTTTTTTTTATCATCTGAAAAATTAAAGTGTTAAATAAACTTCCTAATACCTTTTATTAGATTTTGATTAGATTATCTAGAGACGCTCAAGCAATATGTTAATGATTTTCCCAAAACTATTAAAAAAAACAAAAAAGGAATCATACAAAAATAAAAGAGAGTTTTAGCTAAGGGCAGTTCTGGAAATGATTTAGTTATTTTTAATATATTGATAACATGTCAACTCTTAGCTTATTGATGCTTAAAAGTAATTTTTTTACTGCTTTCTGCCTTTGTAAATAGCACATTTGAGACACTTGATTTTGTAATTTCAGCTTCAAAACATGGGCTAACTTTCATCTTGTTGTGTATTTGGTCTGACTGAGATGGAGATTTTTGTTATTTGCAATGTTTTTATTCCAGAGTAAATGCTGCATGTACTGAGGCCTTATTTCCCAATGATTGGCTGGACATCATCTGCTTGATGGGAAGTAGAGACATAGTGGGGAATTTCTGTTGTGTAATTGTGAAGGGACAAGGGGTGGATTGTGTGTAAATTGTACACTTTGTTGACTCTGGGGTGGGTGAAAAATGAGGTGCTCCAGGTGTTGGAGCAGACATTCCCCTGCAGCCCATGGGGAAGATCGTGGTGAGCCAGGCTCCTTCCTGTGGCTCATGGAGGTTCACAGTGGAGAAGATATCCACCTGTAGCCCCTGGAGGACCCACATTAGAACAGGAGGATGCCTGAAGGGAACTCTGACCCAATGGAGAAGGTTTGCTGGCAGCACTTTGACCCCATGGAGAACCCACACTGGAGGACTCTGTTCCTGAAGGACTGCAGACTGTGGAGGGGACCCGTAATGGAGAAGTTCATGAAGGACTGCAGCCTGTGGGAAGGACCCAGGTTGGAGAAGCTCATGGAAGAATGCCTTGCATGGGAGTGGGACCACACTGGAGCAGGGAAGAGTGTGGGGAATCATCGTCCTGAGGAAGAAGGAGCGGCAGAAACAGCTGTGTATGATGGACTGACCAGAACCCTTATTCCACATCCCCTGCACTGCTGCTAGGGAGAAGACAGAGAAAATTCAGAGTAAAGTTAAGCCCAGGAAGAAGGCAGGGGAGGGGATAGGAGGTAGGGAGAGGTGTTTTTAAGATTTGGTAGTGTTTCTCATTATCCTGCTCTGATTTGATGGGTAATAAATTCAGTTGATTTCCCCAAGATGAGTCTGTTTTGCCCATGATGGTTACTGGCAAGTGACCTCTACCTGCCCTTATCTCAACCCACAAGTCTTTCCATATATTTACTCTCCTGTGTCCAGCTGAGTAGGGGAGTGATAGAGCAGCTTTGATTAGCACCTGAAGACCAGCCCAGGTCGACACACTGCACCTGTAGTAATAAAATCATGTTAAGAATAAGGATGCTAGTTGAAAGATAGAGGAGTTTGAGATTTTCTTCAAAGCCAATGAAAGACTTTGGGGGTTTGCACTTTTTTATTTCTAAGTTGAAACTGCAATGTGTGTGTGTGTGTGTGTATGTGTGTTTTAAATTAATCTGTTAGTTAAAAGTCTTCAACTCTTTTTTTCTAGTCTTGTTACTTGGAGATCAAAGTGAGCTCTTGAGTGATACAGAATCATAATTTATGTAAAAATTCTTAATGTTTTGAAAGCACAAAATGGACTATAAATGTTTTTCTCTCACTTAGCTTTGGGTATTAATATTTTATAAAATTTAATTATAATCTAGTATGAAAGACATGTTGACCTCTGTGTGACACTAGTTATTTTCAGCTCAAGCTGCATTGAAATGCAATGAGAATAAGAATGTGTTTTTGAGCAATATAATTATGAAGAGAAACGGTTTTGATTATACTGTGTTGTGCTAAAATTTGCAGTATCTAAGATTCTGTTGAGAGCAGTTTCCATCAGATAACTGAAGAAAAATCTGTAAGTGTTAAAAACCTTTGGAACTGTTACAGTGAAAAACTGTATATTGAGACTGGACAAAATAATCATAATTTGGGATAAGAGGTGAATAATAAAGGCTGATGCATTTAATGAAGATCTGTGTACCATACTGAGCATCTGTTTCCATTCCATCTTCTCCACCCAATTTTAACTCTGTTAAATTTGAGACATTTTTTGGATCTTCTCTATTCAACATATAAGTTCTGGTTAAAAAAAGAGAAACTCTTACTCCTAATCAAATAATCATGAGAAAATAATGACCAATATTCTCAATTTTTTGTTCCATGGCTCAGCAGGAGATTGGGGGCAAGTATGTCAGGTATAAGTGATTATTAGGGTATTCTATGCAGGAGAAGAAGCTATAATTCACTAGAAGGACTGTGGACAATGTGCTACTCAAAGAGAAGAGATTAAGCTTTGTTTGATATTTTTTCCAATTATTTTCTCAGTTGCATAAACCAATTTAACCTGCTTTTTAAAATGGCAGTTTTCCTTCAGAAAAAAAAATATTCCAAAGTTTTCTTTCTTATATGTTTTATTTCTTCAACTTCCTCTTTTTTGAATATATTCTATCTTATGTATCTAGTTTTGTCAAGGCAGACAGTTCTAAAAACTGCTTACTGCAATTTTAAATCTGAAGCTTGGAAGAGACTTGTTCCTTGGAAGATTCACAGCTTAGCCCTGTGTTTAGATACTCAGAACATGACATATCTGGGTCACTAGAGGAATGATGACAACTAAAACAAGGATACTCTAATCCTGACATTTCACCTCCATTGCAAAGATTTCATGTTATTGGATATTTATTTTCAAATAAAAGAAAATAAAAATGTTCTACCCCAAATCCACAAAATCACGTATTTACAATATAGTTAGACTGAGTTTCATACTTGTAAATTATCTGAAAATTATTATTTTTTAAAAATGGGAATTTGGTTTATGGGACTCTCTGGACAAATAAGAAGTTGATTCTCAATCCATTTTGACAAAATCATGCTGTAATGTATTCAGTAATGCATGCTGGAAAACATTAAACATTTTTGTAGTAGGCAAACATGGAGCTGTGTGAACATGTACACTGGTTAGACACATTGCTTATTCAAACACAGATACTTCTCAGATTTTGTAAAGGAGGTACCATTTCGGATTTTCTGAACTGACATATTATAAATATGCTGTTACTTAAGTAACTTAACTGAGCAAAGGTTGATACGTCGTTCGCAAATTTAAGATTTCTGAAACTTGCTGGAAAACAAGGTTGTGCTATTCCGATGGTCCAACTGAATCTGATTTTTCCCTGTACTACAAGTGTGTATGGAGTATTTTTATCAGTCTTTCAAATATGGATTTGCGATGATAGACTTTGAATTGCAGGGCAGCATCAAAATTGAAAACAAAGGGGTTTGCCATTATTAAAGAAAAAACAGAAAACAAAGATGTTTATTGCAACTCAATGTCCATCAGTTTTCTTAAGCTGATATTTTACTCAATGAAGATTTTCATGAAACTGATGAGTTTTTCTGACATTCCACAAATAGAACATGCTGTTCGCAGGAAGTTAAAAAGATCTTTCTCACTGGAAAGGACAAGAAATGACAGGTTTCATCCTTTCATCCAAGAAGGAAATTGCACAGGGAGTTCCAAAGGATGGTCACCTAACATGCCTTTCTTGAAGAATTAGAGGGACAGAGTGGATACCACAGGTTATTTTCTTAATAAATATCTTGAGATTACTAGGACCTATTGTTTCAGGGTTTGATTAGATTACATTTGCTTACTAATGAACAGACAACAAGATCACTAGACCATTAGAGAAACACCAAAAAAATTGACATTAAACTACTCCAGTCCTGTGGTCTTACCCAATGGGAATACTATGCATAAAATATTTGAAATGTAGAAACTAAAAGTCAAAAAAGTAACAAAACAATAACGTTTCACATAGGAGCAAAGAACAGATGGCATGAATTAGACACTCAACACCTCATTACAAGTTGACTCTTTCAGTTGTTGCAGAACTTTGACACAAGTAGCTCAAGTAGCTCCAAGTAGCTCAATAGCTGTTAAAATAATATTAAAAATGTCATGGACTGTAAATAATTTTGTAAGATGATGCTTGAATTCTAACCTTCTCAGAAAAATTTGTATATAAAGAGACATTTTTGTTTGAGGTTAGCTAGGAAAATTCTGAATCAGGAACATAACTAAGATACTTTCATGGCATTTATTCTGGTTCAGACAAGCATAATTAAAGTTATTAGAGCTGAGTAAAATCCCTCCTACATAGTCTATGGGAAATATCTTTATAATATTTTTAATTATCCTCAATATGCATTAACTTGATAATAAAACACTTTATGAGTTAATCTCTTTTCAGATACATATTTATACCTTTCAATCACCTATGATTTTCCATCAAAAGATTTTAGCTGACTTCACAAACATCAAGGTAGTTTTGTGAGGCATATATTATTTCAAGTTTTCTTGTGACTGAAATGAGATACAGAATACAAGAACCATATCTGAAAAAAAGATGGTTTTGTCTATGTGTATGCACATTGCAAAAAGTCAATTGTGTATTATTTTTCAGCATGTCACAATAGATATATTTACTAGAATCAGAGGAAGGGCAGTGTTTTTATGTCCAGCACTAGAGTATAACAGCAAACAGTTCCTCATGTTCAACTTGGTTTTGTATTTTTGTTTTCTTGTGAGCATCTGCCTCTTTTTATTCTTCTCTAAAATACTAAATTGATTCAAGATCTTTGCCATTTTTATAGTATTGAAGAAAAAAAGATTTTACAAGAATGCTGTCTTCACTGATTTTTTTGTTTTTCTTTTACCCTCGGTCTTAATGATGGTTTAATTCATAGACCTGAAGAAAAACAATTTTAGTTGTGAAACAGAAGATTAAAGGTAAATTGGAAGAATCATACTGATTGTATCCAGGTATGTGATTCTGTGCACATTTTCTCTTTATAAAGGCAGTAAGGCTGATATACAGAACACATTAGATATTAATATTTTGTCTTTCTGTACATACTAGCAGAAGAAACAAAACAATAAACAGGTGAAGAAAGTGAAACAGACTGCTTACTAAACTAAAGCTTACAAGTATTTACTAGCCTGGCTCTGATCCTTTAGTAGCTGGAATTATTGCAACCGGTTGTGCTTCCACTAGAAAATTGTATCCATTACTCTGTGAAGAGAAAAAAATATCTGATTACAAAAAGAACCCTATCACTTTTGACCTTTCATTTTATGAAGGAAAATACTTTTTTTTTTAAGTCATCTCTTTTCAGAAAACCTCCCTGTGCCCTGGTCAACTTCTTTTTAAAAGTCAGAGTTTAAAATCAATCTCTTCAAGTTTTGTTCCCAAACCTTGTGCAGGATTCTGGTAGGTCCCTTATCAGCCCCGTAGACAGCACCACTTCAACTTCTTTAAGGGAAAAGCAACATCAAAATATTTGGCAAGTTTCAGAACTGTGTTGCAATATAGAATATTTATGCATGTAAATCAGAAGCACTTCTAAAGGACGGCAGGCATCTACTCTCTGTTCCCAGAGGTGCCATTTTATTTTCAGGAGTTTTCAGGCCACATGAAGTTCTGCATTGAAACATTTCTCTTCAGAAATCAATGATGTAGTGGGTTCAGTTCAAAACCGGGCGGAAACACCAATTTAGTGT
Organism: Machaerirhynchus nigripectus; assembly: GCA_013397975.1. NCBI lineage: Eukaryota > Metazoa > Chordata > Aves > Passeriformes > Dicruridae > Machaerirhynchus > Machaerirhynchus nigripectus. The sequence continues at coordinate 1,012,398 of VZRQ01005556.1, read as the reverse complement.
AGTGGGTTTGTTTGCATCCTTTACCTTCTGTGAGATAAGAATTAGGAGGAATGCAAAGCAGGCTCCAAACTTAAAGAATATAAAGAAGTTTATTAACAGAACTAAAAGAAAAAGGATAAGGGTCAAAATAAGGGTCAAAATACACCTTCAGAACGCTTCTTTTCCCCCCATCCTCCTCCCTCCTCCCAGTTACAACATAAAGGCACAAACTTGGGATTATTTCAGTCAGTTTACCACCTTTATAATAGTCTTTCATCAGTTCACTTAGGGAGAGGAGTCTCTTTTGCCCATGCTATGGGGCTTCTCCACAAGAAGGAGTCTTCTCGTGGCTTCCAGGTCACCGCACAACAGCCACCCGGGGTGGTTTTCTGCTGGCATGTGAAAAGTCCCTTCCCT
>VZRQ01005556.1:980369-1011858 GCA_013397975.1 Machaerirhynchus nigripectus | reverse complement strand
GACTTTGGTGTCACTATCATGGTATCTATTCACATGCCTTTGACTTTCCCTTTCCTCTGACCTGGGAGAGGATTGATGTTTGCAGGGCTCATCTCTTCTGGGGAGCTTACAGTTCAGAAGGGGTTAATCTTACCTGGAGTTTGCAGCTGGAACTTTATCTCTTTGTTGGTCACATGAGCTCTGCTGGGCAGTGGCCGGAGCTGCTCTCACTGTGAAAGTTCATTTTGGCCGCACCGGAGAAGGGAAGCCATCCCAGCCCCTCAGGGAGCCAAGGGCCATGGCCCTGGCCCTGCTGGGGCCAAGCGGTCAGGCCCAGCAAGGCCCAGCCTGGCCCGCTGGGCCAAGCAGCCAGAGCCCCGCTACCTCTCCAAGGGCCGGAAGGAAGAGAGAGTTTCCCGGGCTTCCACATGGTTTAAATATGTAGAATTCAAGAAGTGCTATTGGTCTAAACAACTGTCCATCAGCTCAGGTTCAAACCACCACAAATGGCAGCGCTGATGGGAACGGGTGAGTGATCTCTTGCTGTCCTTACCTCAACCCACAAGCCTTTCATTATGTTGTCTCTCCCCTGTCCTGCTGAGGAAGTGTGATAGAACAGCTTTGATGGGCACCTGGCATTCAACCAGGGTCAACCTACCACACCTCAAGGGTCTGCACTAGAACCAATATTATTCAATATTTTTATTATGACATAGTGCTTTCTCAGTAAATCTGCAGATCACACCAAGCTGAGTGGCTCAGTTGCATCAATAGAGGGAATGGATGTCATCCAGAGGGACCTGGACAGACTGTGGGGCTATGTGAAACTCATGAAATTAAACAGAGCCAAGTGCAATGTCCTGCACTTGAGTTGGAGCAATCCCCAATATCAGTACAGACTGGAGGATGATTAATCAAGAAGAGACCTGCAGAGAAGAGCTTGGGTATACTGAAGGATAAAAAATTGACCATGACCCAGTATCGTCTGCTTCAAGTCCAGAAAGCCAGTCATTTCCATACACCAAAAGAAGCATGGCCCAGAGGTTGAGGGAAGCAGGATTCTGCTGCTCTACACTACTCTCATAAGATCTGATCTGTAGTGCTGCGTCCAGCTCTGAGGTACCCAGCACAAGAAACACATGGACCTATTAGAGCAGGTCCAGAGGAAGGTCACAGAAATGATCACAGACCTGGAACATTTCTCCTCTGAGGAAAGGCTGAGAGAGTGTTGGTTGTTCAATATGGAGAAGAGAAGGCTGTGGCAAGACCTTACTGTGGTCTCTCAATACTTAAAGTGGGCTTATGAGAAGGAAGAGGAAGGGCTTTTTCTCATGGCTGTAACAAAAGAACAAGGAGCAATGTTTTTAAACTGTAGAGTTAGGCTGGACATAAGGAGGAAATTTTTTATGATGAGGTTGGTGAGACACCTGAACAGATTGCCCAGAGAAATTGTGGATGCCCCATCACTGGCAGTGCTCAAAGTCAGGCTGGATGGGGTGAAAGATGTCCTTGCCCATGGCAGGGGGTTGGACTAGATGATCTGGGTGAATATCCCCACCAATCCAAACCATTCCATGAAACCTGGCCCAGAAAATGGCTGCTCATATGTATGGTCTTTGAAAAGCAAGAGTTTAGCTCTTAAGACAATCACAAAAACAACCTTTAAATAGATGAAAGAGTATTTTTTATTATTATTATAAAATAAGAAGGAGAGGATGGTTTGCACTGAATACCAGAAATCCCAAAGATGTGAAATACCTGGCTTTTGATAATGGTCCATGTAGCTTTGTTGATGTCTGTGAGACTTGTAAATTCCTTCAGAGTTTACGGCTGGCAGCTCGAGCAGGTTGTGATGAGCCATTTTAGTTTGCCTCAACTCTGGTTGTCAGGGCTGTCAGAGGCCTGGGGAGGAGGGGTGCCCACATGTCAGGAGGCAGCCAGGAGGGGGGAAGCCTTGTCTATGGCGAAAACACCCCCACGAGGCAGGCAGCACACTGTGGAGGGGCTTCTCCAACCAGGCTGCAAGAAGGTCTCCATCAATGGACGGCAAAGAAAGCATGGGCTGGACCAGTTGGTCCCTGCTGGCAGGCAGACCTTAGGAGGGGCCAGGGGGGTACAAAACCCACTCCATCAGGGCTCACGGAGCACGTTGCCTGTCGCTGTCACTCATGGCCATTTTCTGCCCCTCGCTGCTGCTGGCTGGAGTTCGCTGCCACTGGCTGGAGTTCGCTGCCGCTTGCTCTTCCCGCTCGCTCTCCCTTTTGCCTTGGCCCCAGCCTGCCTGCCTTCTGCCTGTGCCTCCCTGCCGGGCTGCCCTCGCACCTGCCCTGAGCGCCGCCTGGTCGCTTCACCCTGCGTCTTTGCCTGGACAGCCTGCGCTCCGCCGCCGCGCCGATCCAGCTGCCGCCGCCCGGACGCCGACAGCTCTGCCCTACCGGTTACTGGTGGTAACGGCCCTGGTTTTGCCTCTGTCCTCCCTCTCTTCTCCCCCCGTCCTTTTACATTTTCCTTCTTCCTTTTCTGTTTCTTCTAGCCCTCTTTAGCTCGGGCAACCCCTTTCCCCTCTCCTTTTTGTTACTAATAAAGGTTCCTGGATACAAGGTTTGCCTCATTTGGTTTCATTTCGTTCCCTACCATCCGTTTTCAAAAGAACTCCCCACGGTTCCCTATAGTGGAACGCAACACAGGTACAGTAGTAAGAGTTTCCCCTAACAATCCTTTAAGGAAAATGTCAGTATATAACTGAAAAGTGTGATGATGATTTTTTTTTATGGATTTGAAATTATATTATCCGTAATATTAGCACAAACAGAATAGTTCCAAATTAAGTTTGTGACAATGATTAGGGCCAAATACAACCAGGTGTTTTTCCAGAATGGAATTGTGGTGCAAATGAAAGCACAGTCAAGCTTTATTGTCTGATGTTGAAAAGGCATATAAAGGTAAGCTTTTTTATTATTATTATTATTTTTTATTCTATATATTTTGGATGTTCTAAAAAAATAGCTGTTTCTATCTATTGTTTTCTATTGCCAATTAAGTCATATTGTTATTCACGAAGCACTGCCATAATCAAAGGCTAATCATAATGGAATTTTGAACTCCAATTGTAATTAGTAAGGAATAAAAGATTATGCTTCATTAAGGTGCACCTTCATAGAGGGAACTGATCATTGTGCAAAACATCAAGTTTAGTTTAGATCTAATTACATTCAAAACTAAACCCAGGGATTTTCACATTAATAGAACTACAAATGACAAACTAAAATTACAGTCTTGTGAAAATATGTTTTCTTTATAATTTTACGTTCTCATTTACAGTATTCTTCTGAATAGAAAGGAATGTATTCCACAGATTGGAACCTGTATTTGATACAGATATGTAATAAATAAGCATTTACTTATATGTAAATAGACAAATTATGTATATTTTGAAAAATGTATATTTTAAAATGCAAAATACTGTAATCTCTACTTTTATAGAGAAATCAAAGTCAAGATTTTTTACATTTACTAGAACATCCAACCTTTTCAGTAATAAAATATTACCTTCTTCAAATATCTGTCTCTCTGTCTTGTTACTCCTAAGGCATTTATCCTTAAAGGCTGAGTTTAATAAATTAGTTTCCACATTCAACAAGGCTGTGAATGAGTTTTGCTTTTGTTGTTGTTACTATTCCTATCATTATTGTTGTTGTTATTATTATTTTTATTACTATCTTCATCAGCATCATCATAGAATCATGGAATCCGTAAGATTATAAAAGACCTTGAAGATCATCAAGTCTGTCTGTTGACTCAGCACTGCCATGTTCACCACTAGATTATGTCCCCACATGCCACATCCACACATTTTTAAACACTTCCCAGGGATGGTGATTCCACAGCTTCCCTGGGAAGCTTTTTCCAATATCTGACTGCCCTTCCAGTGAAGAAAGTTTTCTAATATCCAATATAAACCTCCCCTGCACAACCTGAGACCATTTCCTCTTGTCCTGTCACTTGTTACCTGAGAGAAGAGATTGACTTCCACCTCACTACACCCTCTTTTCAGGCAGTTGTAGAGAGTGGTAAGGTCACCTTTGAGCCTCCTTTTTTCCAGACTAAATAACCCCAGCTCCCTCAGCTTTTCCCAAAAAACCCCCTGTAAACTGTAAATTCAGTAAACTTCAGTAGTCCTCAGGAAGAATTTCCTAAACTGAGGAGCAGGGGAGAAAAAGTTGAAGCTAAGTCCTTGTCAGCCAGCAGCTGAACTGACTCTACACATTTTAGTTAAACCAATCAACATTTTATTTCTATATACCAATGCTTCAGCTCTATGGTTTTTTGCCTTTGTTGTGGTGTTTTCACATGCTTAGGGTTTAATCAGGACTGCTACTTTAAGGTCTGCCTGTGTCTGCAATACTGCCTGTTTCAGTAGCCAGCAACCTTGGGGCAAATAGGAAACAGGACTGTATTCTTTCTTTCCTGATAAGAAATTAAGTATATCCATAGAAATTTAGTGGCAGCTCAGTCCCATTGATGAGCCTCCTAATATCATCACTGTATTTTGTTGAGATAAGCAGAAGCTTTTCAGTATTGCAGCTGTAGTGAATTTTGAGACCGATGTCTTCTCTGGAAGGTCCCAGAATCCTATATGCTGAATGTGTGCCATCCCTTAGTGTACTTTTACATTCTTTAACTAGAAGGCAGAAATTTAGGGAAGAACGGGGCCCAGATAATTATTAGTAAGTGCCTTGATCCAGATGGGACCTTGATTTAAGTGTTGCCTCTCAGCATGACAGGGAGGAATTCATCAGGAGAATGATACCTTTTGGAGGTTTACCATGGCACTAAGTGTCTGTCTGCCATTGCATTTACTGAAAATCTGATCAATAAATAAAAGGATGCCTGCAGCACAGTTCAGTTCACCAGGTGTAGGAGCCTCTACTTTGAAGTAAGCTGAATCTCTCCCTGGGCTCAATTGACTGTTTTGACTACACTGTCATTAAACAGAATGAGACTTCAGCCTTTGCCTCAGTATTTGTAGACTGAACAGCAATTTACTGTAATTCAAGTAGCAGTTTTTGTATTGTGCCTGTAAAATGTACCAGATCTGAAGGTGTGTCCTCCTTCCTGTCCATGAATGCCTCATCACTTGGCACTTCTTCAGTCAAAGTTGGTGTCTTGCTTTTTGTCTCCTTGAATTTAACTTCATAATACTAACTTCTTTCCTGGAATACTCTGTATGTTGAGTTTCTACTTAAAAATTATTGTCATTATTTGGTCAGGAACATGCAAAAATTTTTTGCATATGGAATACAGCACATACGAAAAATACTTCCTAAAGTGGTGACTGATGTCTGCAATAAGCTAGAGCAATGAAACTTATAGGTAACTTTGCAGAATTTATATATATGCTTTCTCCATGCCGTAGAGCTCTTTCGCATATGTATTAAGCAATAATGGCTTTGTATTGGTTTTTTTTTTTTTCCATGAGAAGGGTAGTATTTTTTAATCAAATTCCACTGTATATTCTATTTTGGAAGCTTATACTTCCAAACTATCCTTTCTCACAGCTCATCAAACGATAAAGACTATCCCTCTTATAACTCAGTTTCTGAGCCCTTGGATGTGCAGTAGAGTTACTGTAGTTTCAATATTTATTGTGTATCCACAGAGCTGCAGTTACTTAACAGTGTCTCTCCCTTACTGCAGAAAGCCCATAGAAAACCAAGCTGGTTAAAGCATTTTACTGTGACTGAAGTGCTTCATTTCATCCTGTGTTTGGCATGAGCTGTCACTGTGGTTATGTTCACATGTGGTAATGCCTCAAGTATCAGTAACTGAATCAGGAGTCTGAGCTGTGATAAATATTCAGTTTCCAGCAGATACAGCAAAAGTGTAACAGAAGATGGAATTGAGACCTAATCTTCTGGCAGGTCACAATCCACCCTGCAGTCCTTTCTCATGGTCCTAGTCTCACAGTAAATCAGCCAATGTGACTTTAAATTAAAAAAAAAACCCTTTTATTATTGTTATTATTATTATTATTATTATTATTATTAATTTTCTCCAGAGCAGATTAGGTTGCATGGCAGAGAAGGATCTGGGGTGTGCTCCAGTAAATTCCATTTTCCAAGATTGTGGGTGCACTGCATGATGCTGTAACTGATGATGTGAGCTCTACCTATCACAGAATCATAGAATCATATAGTAGTTTAGGATGGAAGGGACCTTTAGGGTAATTTACTACCATGCTTCCAATACGTATCTAGGTGAGTAATATTATTTGGAAAATTCTCTTTCAATTAATATTAAAGACTTTCAGACTGAATACCTCAAAGTATTGAATTTTTTTTTCCCTGCCTTTCCCTGTAGGGTGTATGAGCTGATTTGCCTAAAGTCAGAAACTAAATCTAGTGTTTGTGAATCAAAATGGGGTCCCCTGTGTACTAGAACTTTTTATGTTTCACTGGACTGACTGTTCCCTTATTACAGAATATACATACCTGTATGGATAATAAATCAGTGTTGCTAGGTTACAAAGTGCTCAGAAATAATTCCGAAGATCTATAAAATATAGTTGTGGGGAAATCAGACAAAGCAGATTCCATAGTACAAGTGTTTATGTAACTGAGACAGACCAAGGAAAGGTAATAGCATTCGTTAGATCAGCCGTTACAACTGTGTAAAACAGAAAAGCTTGATGAAAGCACTCTGCTGAAAAACATGCCAACTTTTAGTATATTTATAAGATGGAGAAATAAATTTTCTTGACTCCCCAAATATCTGCAATGCTTTCTTTAACATGGGTCCAGCTACGAGTCTTGAAAGCATGAGCTAAATACCTTTTTCAAAAAACTGTATCAGGCAAGCACTTAGCTCCTTGTACTGTCAGAGCAACGCCCTCTACTGTTCAAAGTACTCTGTCAATCACATCGTGTTGCCCAGACTCCTTGGGGGAAATCAATTTCACTTACCTGTAGATATCTGCAACTATCTATTTATCCTGTATAAAGATCTTCTCCATGGACATTAGGGACATTAGGCACTTCCAGGCAGTCTGATTTTACTTGGTTTTAGCAGTTACTTGAGGAAAAAATTACTCACGGTCTAAAAATTCCTTTTTTTTTTTCCCTCCTTCCTTTCAGTTTTTTACAGGGAATCTGGGTGATCGGTATGAATACTTAGCTGCAGACACCTAGCATGAGGTGGGATGAAACACCCATTCTTACTCCGTAAACTTAAGGTATCAGCAATAATGATCAGTAACTGTAAGAAAATGGCACCCAAAACCTGAGTTACCCCTGTGTGTTTTGGTTGGTTAGTTGTTATTTGTTTTCATGTTAATAAGACAGTTTTGCTAACTGGATGCACAACACACATTCAGAGATGCAGATCCACTCATTACTTGCTGTAACACCTTTCAACCAGAGATCTTCCTATCTTATCTCGCATTTACTCACTCAGACAAGATTGGGTAGGCAGGGAAAATGTGGACAGAATCTTATCTAACAGAATAGTGACATCTGTCACTGGTTCCTTTGGCTATATTTATGCTTGTAGGTTAAAGCTAGAAGCCATGAGCGGTGCTGGATTTCAACCGATTAATCTAAAATTATTCAGAATTTTCTTTGGCCAATTAGAAATCCCCCAAACAATTCTAGGCTGGGAACAACTCCTGATAAACAATTTCTGTATGTTTCTTATTTACTTAGGAGGCTAAGAATTTACATGAAAGCTCTCTGTGTCAGCTGGCCTTAGTGTACCACATTTTTTTTTAAAATTTGCTGGCAAAGTCAAATTTGCTAGAAAGAAGTGTTTGTTAGAGGTACCAAGGTAATAAAAATAGTCTCGAAGTGCACAATAAAGGGTAGGATGTTTCATTTTCTTTTTGACTGGTGTACTATTAGTATGACGACACATTAAAATTGTTACATATTGACTCAGATTTCTACAGATCTACATCACTCTGTTCCTAGATATCGTCTCACCAGCTTGAGGTTTGGCAGCTGGCATTCAGCTTGCAGTGTTGATTTTTGAATAATGTGCTAAAATATTAAAAATTCTATTGTTTTCCTGCATTTACTATGTGCCAAACTGCATGTATTACATATTACCACAGGCAAATGCTGCATAGCACAAAAGTAATTGAATGGTAAGTCCTAAAAAGGATTAATCAGATGGAGGTTAAAATAACTTCTCACTTTTCCTAAATAATAAATGGGCTTTAGGCTGTATTGCTTTTTCCTTCAACGGCAAAAGGAAGGAACTGGAAAATAAAACTGCAAGAGAGGAAAACTCTTATGCAGTTCATGTCTTTATAGCCTCCTGGAGATCAGATGCAGTGGATAAATTATACCCTTTTGAATCCACTATATTTGGGGATCATCTGTGGTTCTGTAAGAGAAACACTAAAATTTGTTTATTATTAGTTCGTTTAGTCCATTAGACTGGCCACAGAATTAGGAGCTAGAGACCCTTTAACTCTGTGATCTTCTACAAAATCCCTAATAACCCTCTGCTGACGTCAATAGAATTTAGTCTTTGGTGTTTACTGTCTCATCTGTAAGAGAAGGATCATACTTATCAACCTCACAGGGATCGTGTAGGATTAATTATTTAATAGTTAGACAGTGATGTAAAAGGCAAAGTATTCTATTGCCTTCACAAATACTGAAATATGACACTGTCATCTTGCAGTATCTAGCTGAAGGTGAAAAGAGACAGTGTCTGTTGTGTCAGCAGCAACATGCATGAAAAACTGCAGCATTTTGTTTTTGCTGAAGAAAAACTAGGTTTCCACAGCAGTAGCTTAGCTCCACTTCTAAGCAAATTTCATATCCTATGTGCAGTTTGAGTAAGCTGGCCATGGGAAAAAGACTGAAGAATGCTAAACAGAAGTTAGGGAGAGCAGTGCAGGTCATACAAAAGAAAAAAAATTGAGACTCACAGATTTGTTCGCAGAGACATTTTTGTGCCACATAATAAAACAAGGATATGTTAGTTGGTTGGATCATTGTATAATTTTTCTATTCTTCTTCTGAATATTGAAAAGAAATCTTCAAATGTAGTTAGTGCTTTAATAATTTTCTATACTGAAATATTTTTGTAGTGAAATCTTCCATTAACTGGACAGATGCCCTAATGCACAAAATAGGTATTTAAGTTCAAAAACTTTATATTTCACTAGCTGGAAATAGATTTTTTCCATTCCTTTTCAGCCAGTTAGGTATTCATCACTTTTTGAAAATTAGCTAAAGAAGAAACTGATAATTTCTGGGACATGTAATTGCTGGACAGCAGAAGAAATCTGATCAAAGGAGCTTTAGTGGAAGCACAAGGACATTTGTGGTATAGCAAAGGATCTTTCCAGCACAGAGAGGAAGGCCAAGAGTTTTGTCATTTTAAAAATAATGAAATAGTAAAGACTTGGACTAAGAATGAAGCGTGGCCTGCCTACAGGTGACAAGTAAGGCATATGGCATAATTCTCTGTATGTAAAGTGCTTTGTCCACTGGCCACTAGCATGGTGTAACTCTCCCCGCTTGAGGGAATAATCTACAGCCAGTGATTGCCTTCCACATTTTGCTTTACTTTGGTAATGAGAAGGGTTTATTCAGATTTTCTAATATCAAAATGCTCAAAGTAAGATCAACAAGGAATTACAATCCTGACCCTGAATCTTCTAATATGTATGGATAAATGTACATATTTGAGTAGCTGCATTGACTTCATTATGCCTATTCACATGAGTAATGCAAAATATAGATGCTTGCAGATCAACCCTAAGGCAGAATTTTCTGCATTATACATTTTACTTCACTGACTAAATACGTAGTGCAAGTCAGTAGTCCCACAGCTGTATGCAAACAGAAAAAGAGCATTAGTACTCTTGTTTTTAACTTTCCTTCCATATTTATGTGAATATATTTTCAAAGTAGTAGTTGACAGAACTGTTTCATGCAGTTTTGCATTGTTTTACATATTTATCCAGTACCAAACTCGTTACTCTCTCACCCTATGCACCCATAAATTACATATAGCTCTGAGCAGATTTTCACTAAGCTGCATAAACAGTTTAAAAGTACAAAAAAGCTACAGTATCACTAGTACTAGTTTTATCTTACCAGTAGTGTGCTGCTGCACTGTTTCATGAGGCAATAATGTAGTTCTGATCTTGGAAAAAGGTGTTCATTCTTCAGCCTCATAGTTTGGGAACAGGATCATAACCTCATAAAATAGCAGAATACTGCTATTATCACTCAGTTATTACACAAGACATTCTAGTGTACCTGTTCATTGTAGTTTTATTAGAGTTCTGCAGCTATTAGCCTTGCACCATCAAAAAAGTGTCCACACTCACTATAAAAGTGCTTCCAAAGCTTGCTATTTTTAATTTGTTTCATACCAGGGAGAAATCAGCTTTTAAACAAATAAAGCCTACACATATAACACAGATGAGAAGTCTACTGGAAGCAATACAAAGGGCATTCACTTAAGAGTTGCATTTGATGATCCTTGTGAGTCTATTCCAACCCAGAATATTCTGTGATTCTGTAAAACCTTATGCAATTATACTATCCATAATCATTTCACCTGCATTGCTTAGTGGCATGTGGTATTAAAGCCACATGACTCCAACTGACTCTGCTGGAAATCAGATGGCTAAAAACATTTGAAACTGAGACTCTGAGAAAAATGTATAAAATACAGGACATTATGATAATCCCATTGCAAACTCACTCACCACTTCTATCCTTCTCACAAAGATGATTGTCATGACAGTTCACAGTCCTGTCCCTTCTCTAGTGATTTACTCCTGAGCAAACAATGCATTAATCAGGACATAACAAAATTACATTCAGTTTGCAATCACGTTGCACAGGTATAAAAGGCTACTCAAAATACCATGCTACACAGAATTAGGGTAATGGCTTTTAAAAGGTATATAAAACCAGAAAAATACACCAGCAGTGTGAAAAATATTATGGAGACTAAATCTAATGTTAAAGGGGTAAATTTTTTATCTTGACTTTCATTCATACAATTTTATTGTCAAATTTTAAAAAGATAGTGTAAGATATGTAGGATTATAAAAGGGGATTATAAAGACATCTTTGACATCTGAGAGCACAAGCTTTGGGAAGGGCCTTTTATGATCTTACTGTACAGGTTTGAAATGTACAGTTTTGAAAGCCTCTGTACAGTGAAAATGCTCCCTTGTTTGGTACTTCTAGATATGCCAGTAGTAACCAAGATGAAAACACAGTTATATATCAGCAGACCACAGGTGTTTAAAGTAGTGTACAAATTCCCTAAATGTTTTACTTAAAATTTTCTTTGCCAGGTTTTCTTTGTCTCCAGATTTGTTCTTAAGTTTCAATGCTTCTAAGATCATCTTTTTCACCATTAAGCTGATCAGATAACTGATTATAATAATGTTTATTCCCAAAAGAAGAGTTCTTAAAGAGAATCAAAATTATTCCACATTTTTAACTTAGACTGATATAAGAGAACACTCCTTTTTTCATAAATTTACTTGTCCTTGCTTGCAAAAGAAATTACCAGTGTTTGGAGAATCTGGAGAAAAGCTCACAGACCTAAGCTTGAATTTGAAGCTATGGTTAAGCAATGTCCACCTTTTTTTGTATATTCTTTATGTTGAATTTCATGGTCTTCCATTGTGTTTATTTATGTTAATTATTAAAAAAAAAAAAAATAAGGAAGCTGTTTCTTCTGGTTTCTTTCTTTGTATTTTGAACTTTGAGATTAATACCTTGGATTTTCTTCAGGACTGCAAATAATCATAAGATTATAAAACAAATTCTATTCATTGAGTCATTTTTCAAATTTATTGCACTTCAAAGCAAGCCAGTAAATCTAGACTAAAGTTTTATGTGCACAAACCAACATGAGATTGTCAAGGAAGCTGATACTTAGGCAGCAATATGAATGGTGGATAATACTGACTTGTAAGGTATTTGTACCACGTGTCATATACATCAGTTTTCAATTCTGATTCAAGTTTTTTCTTGTTACTGCATTGTGGATAATATCAAGGTTTTGTAGGGGTTTTCAAGAATTCCTGTGAATAATTCAGAATATTTGAGTATGTCTATAAAGAACTTAAACCTTTTCTTCTGTACTGATTACACTTGGTATGTAAGTTACAGAAAATAGTCCATGGTATACTTTTTTAAGAGGCAAATGCTAGTAAAGTCTTAAGAGCTGGTAAATTGATAAATCCTATGGTTTATGGCACCCTGAAGAAATCAGATTCTTAGAAATTTAAACAAGCTTATAGCACAATCTTTAGCAAGGACCCCAAAACTGCAATATTATACTGTAGAACATTAAGTGGATTTCAAATATACTAATATCTACTTGTAGAGAACAAAACAGTTTCTTGAGATACGCTATTTTAGATGTGATGTAACTTTCATCTTTGAATTAGGAAGGTAGTACACTAAAAATATGGGTAATTTCTCCCCTATTAAAGAAGGTTTCAAGTTGCTGTATTTTATTTTATAGTCTTGGCTGCAATGACTCTTCCTACGCTTATTATTCATTTATTTTTTCTTGACTTTTCTTCAAATCATGGTATGGAAAGATAGTGGTAGTGGTGCCTTTCTTGTACTTCTAGATATTAAGGTGCAGCATGAATTTATGTGTGACTTTTTCATTTACAATTCATCCATCTGTGATGTTCTTCAAACCGTATACTTTAGCTGATACGAAACAGAAGTCTATTTTTTACCTTTGTAGATTAATAGCCTTCATTCATGTTCTACTTTACTCTAGCTGAGTTAAACTTCACAGGCAACCTAGTCCTTGGCTTCTCAGGCTATTAGTTCCACCTTACTGGTACTGGGTCAGCTTTTAAACAGAGATAACTTCTGAAAATTAATACAGAAACCTATGGTAAGAACTGATTCTACTTTATTTTTAACTTTATAATGTTTTTATATTTTCAATAACAGTGAAATAAAGCAGTATTGTTTTTGAGTTGCTTTATTGACTTGATCCACAATCTGTTGAGTAATTCTTATGCTACTGTTATCTCTTTTGCTCTGCACTAACATAAAAATGGACAGGATCAACAGATTTATAGCCTTCATTTTCATCTACTTACTTTGCATCCTCTTGTCCTATCTTTGGTTCACACTGTGCCTAAGAAGTTAAAACCAGAAATTAATAAACTAGTGTNAGTCTTAAGAGCTGGTAAATTGATTTTGTAAGGTTGTTCAATACTTCAGGATTTCTGGATAAGAGCTTATATCTTGCAATCACTATTGTTTGATTTATCATAAATCCACGTTAGAAATGTTTAAGTTATTTTAAGAGAAGTCCTAAAACAGTGGAAATCTTTAGGGAAAAGAAAAGTTGTGATGGGTTTTATTAGGCAGTTCCCATTTTAACAAACATATGTCTGCATTTTATAACAAGTTACTTCTTGTCCAGTGTTACACTACTTACATTTTTTTCACCTATCCAAATTTATCAGCAAGTTTATTTTTTAGAGAGAAAAGAGGATTATAATTCTGCTTAAAATGACTCATAGTAAACTAGCTGACAGAAATAAAAAGTACAAATATAGAATTTTTTTGTATCAGCTGAGAAATGTCTCATATAATTGAACTTGCTGCATTAATTTCCTTTAGATAACTGGAGACCTTGCACAAATCTTCTGAAATTGAGTAGTTTTAGTGCCTACTTATATACTCAGTAAAACATACATAGTTTGTGGTTGTGTAGCTCAACGTGGGCAATCACTGCAAGGAAATCAGACTCACCAGTGAGCAGAAAAAGAGTTTTGGGAGCCAAATACTGGGGAGACCATAAGCCTGGGTTGNGTATATATATATATACACTATTTTTTTGTTGTGAAATAAGGAAATTCTACTAAGAAAGATGTTAAGACTTGGCAGCCACTGTTTAACACAGAGAAAAAAAAGGGACTATTCACTTGGGAAAGCATCCCACTCTGTGTTACATTTGTACATGCTGATATCCAATGTCATCCACAGTAATATTTCCTCAGTGTTTGTCATCAATGCAGATGTAAGTTAGCGTGCTGCTTTTAAAGATTAACTTCTGGCAAAGGTCATGCGCAGCTGATCCTACTGTTTAACAACTGTCTCACTATGTATTTTAGCATGTACATGCAGGAAGGTGTACTTGTGCTGGTAGAAGACTCTTTTGCAAAGGCTAAGATGCAAAGGTATCTTATTTTCTTTTTTTTTTTACATCCTCGTATTAGTTTCATTTCCTTACCCTTTGAGGGAATCATGTGGTAAAACAGACTTTTTGATTTCTTTTTAATACAGATTTTCATATGGTGCTATTTTATTGTAATAGATTTTACATAGTTACATTTTAAATTAAGTAAGACTCACACAAAGTTTCTAAATAACATGATATTGAAAGCAAATAGACACCTTATGCTGTGAAACAAAAGCTGGGATGTCAACATCATGCATGACAAGTAGATTAAAATTTTTTTATATAATNGGATCACTGCTTCAACAGAACAGTCACTCGACTGCAGCCACCATTTAATCGGACTGCTACCAACCCCCTGACCATCAGGGGGTCAGGTTTGTACTCTGACACTGTCAGTGGGTTGGGATTTTTGTACTATTGCCTTTATTTTATTTTTCCTATTAAATTGTATTTCTGACTTGGAGTCTCTCACTAGTTTGCTTTCAAACTAGCACAGTTGAGTACTAGAGAGATCAGCACATTTGAGACCTCACTAATGGAGAGAGACCAAGGCAGGAGTGGTGGGTTAACCTCAACTGGCTAACAGACCCACCCAGCCCCTCTCTCACTCTCACCTCAGCAAGATGGAGGGAGAAAAATAAGGCAGAAAATTCCATGGGTCCAGACATTCTTCACTTACTATATTGAGCAAAACAAGCTCAACTTGGGGAAGACTAATTTCATGTACTTCAATAAAAACAGAGGAGGATAGCAAGAAATAAGGACAAAATTAAAAGTACTTTCCCCCTACTGCCCACTTTCCCCCCAAGTCACTCTTCACCTTTCACTCCTTCACTCCTAAATTTTCAATCTCCTCCCTCCCTCTTTGACAAATCGCTCCAGGGGATAGGTTGTGGGAGTTGAGATCAGTTAATAACACTTCACCTCTGCTACCCTTTCTTCCTCCTGCTGTTTCCCTACTCCAGTGTGGGGTCCCTCCAAAGGGAAATAGTCCTTCATGAAGTTTTTCCTATATAATATGGTTTTCCCCTTCAATTTTTTTCTTGAAGGGAAAAAAAACCCCAACCAGATTAAAAGAAAAAAACAAAACTACTAGGTACTTTATTTTTTGGCCAAATTTACCATTTTTTTCTTTTTGAAGCAGTATATGGATGGCTTTCTTGCTGCTTTAACTAACTCTAAATACATTGTCTTACATAAAATTGTTGTTTCAGACAATACCGTGAATTTTGTCATCGATAACAGCATCATATTCATAAATATTTAAGAATGAAACTCTGGATATGCACTTCCCAAAACAACAAAAACCAGAAACAAATCCTATGGTTTATGGCACCCTGAAGAAATCAGATTCTTAGAAATTTAAACAAGCTTATAGCACAATCTTTAGCAAGGACCCCAAAACTGCAATATTATACTGTAGAACATTAAGTGGATTTCAAATATACTAATATCTACTTGTAGAGAACAAAACAGTTTCTTGAGATACGCTATTTTAGATGTGATGTAACTTTCATCTTTGAATTAGGAAGGTAGTACACTAAAAATATGGGTAATTTCTCCCCTATTAAAGAAGGTTTCAAGTTGCTGTATTTTATTTTATAGTCTTGGCTGCAATGACTCTTCCTACGCTTATTATTCATTTATTTTTTCTTGACTTTTCTTCAAATCATGGTATGGAAAGATAGTGGTAGTGGTGCCTTTCTTGTACTTCTAGATATTAAGGTGCAGCATGAATTTATGTGTGACTTTTTCATTTACAATTCATCCATCTGTGATGTTCTTCAAACCGTATACTTTAGCTGATACGAAACAGAAGTCTATTTTTTACCTTTGTAGATTAATAGCCTTCATTCATGTTCTACTTTACTCTAGCTGAGTTAAACTTCACAGGCAACCTAGTCCTTGGCTTCTCAGGCTATTAGTTCCACCTTACTGGTACTGGGTCAGCTTTTAAACAGAGATAACTTCTGAAAATTAATACAGAAACCTATGGTAAGAACTGATTCTACTTTATTTTTAACTTTATAATGTTTTTATATTTTCAATAACAGTGAAATAAAGCAGTATTGTTTTTGAGTTGCTTTATTGACTTGATCCACAATCTGTTGAGTAATTCTTATGCTACTGTTATCTCTTTTGCTCTGCACTAACATAAAAATGGACAGGATCAACAGATTTATAGCCTTCATTTTCATCTACTTACTTTGCATCCTCTTGTCCTATCTTTGGTTCACACTGTGCCTAAGAAGTTAAAACCAGAAATTAATAAACTAGTGTTTGTATCTGGTGTATGTATATGTGTGTATATATATATATACACTATTTTTTTGTTGTGAAATAAGGAAATTCTACTAAGAAAGATGTTAAGACTTGGCAGCCACTGTTTAACACAGAGAAAAAAAGGGACTATTCACTTGGGAAAGCATCCCACTCTGTGTTACATTTGTACATGCTGATATCCAATGTCATCCACAGTAATATTTCCTCAGTGTTTGTCATCAATGCAGATGTAAGTTAGCGTGCTGCTTTTAAAGATTAACTTTTGGCAAAGGTCATGCGCAGCTGATCCTACTGTTTAACAACTGTCTCACTATGTATTTTAGCATGTACATGCAGGAAGGTGTACTTGTGCTGGTAGAAGACTCTTTTGCAAAGGCTAAGATGCAAAGGTATCTTATTTTCTTTTTTTTTTTACATCCTCGTATTAGTTTCATTTCCTTACCCTTTGAGGGAATCATGTGGTAAAACAGACTTTTTGATTTCTTTTTAATACAGATTTTCATATGGTGCTATTTTATTGTAATAGATTTTACATAGTTACATTTTAAATTAAGTAAGACTCACACAAAGTTTCTAAATAACCTGATATTGAAAGCAAATAGACACCTTATGCTGTGAAACAAAAGCTGGGATGTCAACATCATGCATGACAAGTAGATTAAAATTTTTTTATATAATCTTCAAAGGAATGGAATTTTTTTGATCTTGGAAGCTTTTTTTTCAACCTATGTCTAAATATCACTTCATCAGTTTTCTATCTACTGTAATTTTCTTGGATAGGCTTGCATAGAATTTCTTTTACTTTGGGTGTCATTTGACACTGATTTTTTTTTTATCAAGTCATAAATCTGTATGAAAACTATAGTCAAATGCAGGGCTGTTAGTATGTATTTCTAAGACTTTTTTTTACCTATAATTTACCTGTTTTCTTCTCTTACTGTGTAAGAATAGATAGCCAAACTTTTGAAGAAAAGTGATTCATTATTAATTTCTATAAATTTTGACCTGGAAGTCTCAACTTCTTGAATTTTTTTGTTTTTAAAAATTCTTTCTTTGTAGCAACTGTTCAGACATAATTTTCTGATTCATATTTCCTAGCTGTAATATGAAATAAAAGGCATCTTTAAGTTACAGGGAAATAATACTCTCCAGAGTGAAAGTACTGACAGCTATGGAGAGAGAAGGAAAGGAAGTGAGAACAAAGTGATATTTTTGCACATGAAAAACAAATCTCTTCTCTGGTAAAACAATAACAATTTCACTAATTTCACTTCAAAAATCTTTTTCTTAATTAAAATTACTTTTTTATTTTTAACACTTGAATAAAACAAGAACACATTCACTATCGGGAAAGAAAAATGCTACTCCTCCCCTCAAATCCCCAAAAATTGGAAAATAAGCACTGCGAGGTTCAGAAGGCAATTGACTCTACTAAGACAACCAGTGTGCTTTACAGGAAAGGGAACATTTTAAAAAGGAGTAAGTATTAATGCTTGATTTCTTTTTTGCTTTAATCATCACAGGTATTAAACCAGGAAAAGCTCAGTGGTAATTATGCTATCAAGTTCAGATAATGAAATATAAATAGGATTGAAATGTATTTCTTATGAACAGAATGAAAGTAACATGGGGAAATCTACAACAGAAGTTTTAGAAAAATCAGTGATAAGACAGGAATATAAATATTCCAGAAACAGACAAGTGATACTAACATGAAATTACAGGTTAAAGAAATTAGGATCAGGATTATCACCATTGTATTACAGCAAGACCTTTAAAGAGTTACTGGACACATTCATGAAAATCTACAAGTTATATATCTTAGCAAAAAATTCAAGAACCATCAATAAGATGAAAAATCCAGTGTCATGAAAAATATTTTATTTATTGCACAAATATCTAAATGCAATGTTGTTTTGTTTAAACTGTCTGACTTAGGTGATGAAATAAGTACCTAAGACTGAAAAATGCAGGGACAATATCTGTCTCTAGACAAAGAGGAAAAAAGTCTCTAGGCAATAATAAGGTAGACAGCTTTTTTATTAGAATATATGGGGCAAGAATAACAAGAGGAAATATTGATAAACATTTGTACAATGGTGATAAGATCAGCATGAGGCAACATGGAATTCTCAGAAATGGATCGCATTAAACCAATGTGTTACATAAAAGAATCAAAGACCTTATGGTTATTGAAAAAGAACTCAAAAGAGAAGCCTTTCATACATCATGTCTGATACATCTTAACACTGGTAATGTTTTGGTACTATATTACACAGCAGCCTTAAAAGCAAGACAAGGTCCTGTAAATAATATTATTACACATCGAATATGAAACTGACTGTTAAAGGAGAAAAGCCTATTGGTTAGAAACGTTAAGAATTTTATACACACCAAGCAAATGAGCAAAAATCTTGCTAGAACTGTTGGATTGTAACATTACCTGTTGGAGAATTCAGTGATTTGATGTGTATCCCATTTTACTAGTTTTCAGCTCTTAGTCATGCAACTACTTATGAAAATGTAAGGAGAGAACTGAGGATGAAATTAGCCTGTAAAAATTTAAAGCAAAATAATTATTCACCATATTATACAATGATGTAGTAAAAGAAACTATATAGTGCTAACTAAAACATTATTTTTGTAGCCTACTATTCCAGAGTTGGAATTTTCATTCACTAGGTAACTTATGCAATTTTAAAATCTGTTTTATTTTTATTTAATTTGTCAAAATAAATCTAATTCATAATCTTCCTCCCCACTCTGTTATCTGTTACCTATGAATAATGTGCACAATTCAACATCAAAACTATTGGTCTTTAAAATTTTATCAATGCTGCACTCTCTCAACTCTGTTCTCTAAAACTTGCCAGTCATTAAGGAAAACAAACTAGCTTTTTGTTGTCTTATATTTGGTCTAATAAGGTGTCTATTAATTGTCTTATATTAGGTCTATCATTCTTTTCCAAAAGGAAAAGAATAAGGTAGTTAAAGTTGTTTGTTTGTAAAGGGTCTGGTTGTCATTGTGTTACTTTATGAAAATGTGCCTGTAAATTTATATTTGCATCAAGAAAAACTAGGTTGGGAGAATCTCAGAACTTTGATTTTGCAGATTTTTGTCTCTTCAGACTCTTCAGATATGATTCAAATCCAAAGTAACACATTTAAATACTGTGTTCATTTCAGAAATACAGATATTCTAAAGTGTAATTTGTCAAAATCCTTACTATATTCAAATGTTCAACAATGTTCAAATGTTGAACAATTATATGTCCCATGCTGCTGTATATCTGCCCCACGCACTTCTATGTTGCCTTGCTTTTAATTCCATCAGACTGTAGCAAAACTTTGGTGAGGACTCAAATTATTAGATAGCTATTAAAAAAAAAAAAAAAGGCAGGAGGAGCATTTACTTGTAACTCAGTAGCTCTATACCTTCAGGAGACGGCTAGATGTCCCAATGATCCTAGATTTTTGTGAGTACTACAAGACAAACAGTGTGCCTCCACACAGCAAGATGAGCTGTTTTAAGGTATGTAGTATAGACTTTCATGGAGAGATGTCCTCCAAATTCTTCTCCAGCAAGATACTATGGACAGCAACTGAACACAAATTTCCTGAACCACCAAGTGTACTTGGTTTAGTTTAGGATAGAGGCTACTGAAACCATGGCAGATTTCAGTGACTGTAAGACCAGAAAGAAGTATGTGATGTTCTAAATCAATCTTGTGCTTTGCATGGTTCATAAAGCCTATATACACTCTATCAAAACCAAATACTGGGTGAAACAAAACTTTTCATTTACTGGCAGTCGTAAATGAACCAAGAGAAAAAATAGGTAGCAAAACATTCTGGAGAAGAAATTTCCTTCAATCACAAAAAGCAGATTAGGTCAACAATGTTGTATGATCCTGGGCAGACCAGATAAAACCTTTCACCTGCTGCAGAACAGGGTAGAAATCCACAAAAGCTGTAAGAACACCAGACAGGTCCCTTCTAAGATTGCAATTTATGAATAAATGCAACTCCCAGGTGTAATATGGGAGGATTCAGATCACAGAGTAAAGAACAAATATAGATATCTACATGCTTGCTGTCTTAAAATTCCAATAACAGTCAGGATGCATCAAGATGCTGGATCTTGCCTATGCAGAGATTCTAAATCCCACTTGTAAAAATCTTAGGTAACTCAGCCAGCCTATGCACAGCTGCAGATGCCCTGTAGATGTGGTGCTATATCTGCCAGCCACATGTGCTATCTCAGCTACTTTGAAGCATCAGAGACATGCCTGTGTTTAGACAATTTGATTAAGTCTTTTACTCACATAGTAAGTTTTGTTTTGTTTATCTCACTTTTCTCCAAATATGGAATAATTTTGTGTCCTTCTCTGAAGTGCAGTAATTTTATCAATTCTACCTCTTGCATGTCGTGAATTCCAAAATTTGAGAAGAACTTAAAATATTCTTATCAATATTGTGCCCAGAGCCTCAAATTATCTCACATCACAGTCATTGCTACCTCTAGCAGAAGCAGAGGATGAAGTAATAAGATTCAGTTCAAAGAGCTGATTCAAGAAAATAGTTAAAGATTTTGTTTCCTTGATTGGTACAGATGTTGATATAAGAAAACACCCCTAACATTATATTTCAAATACTCATTACCAATTTGCAATATTACATCTAAGTAGATTATATGAGAAAATATTTGCCATCTTTCCATATGCAGAGATCTACGCTTATGAATTCCCTCAGTGCAATGTGGGTGTAGATGTCAACTAAGATATGAATTATAGATCACTGATTAATGATTTTAAAAGACTTCTTACCAAGTCAGTGCATACTGATGACTTGATTAGATTTGCTAATGTACCTCTTCATGTTCTCTCTGGAAAGCTCCTGTATTTTGTCAGATTGTGAACTTCGAGTTTATTCTAAACTTTCAATATTATGACCTACAGTAAACTTCTATTACAACTGAGATAAGTGAATGTGACAATTTGCTTTTCTTTGTTTCAGTTTAGATCTAAGACATATTTTATTTACATACCCCAGACTTCAGTTTTATAGGCAAGGTGATTGGTGAAATTATCTGCAAATTTTTTGCACAAAACTGCTGTAAAATGAGTAGAAACCTAAGTTTGGGAGTCATATTTACTGTTCATGGGAAAACATAGTAAGGCTACACAGGAATATCTTTTGAATTCATTACTATTGATTAAATTTTTTTATGTTTTTAAGGAGCTTCAAATAATGCCTAGACAGAAAGGATAGCAAATGAGTTAAAGATTAAGTTATAATTCTAACTACTAGGTACAAGAACAATTGTCTATAACAGTGCAGAAAGAAGAATAAGATCTACTGAAGAAAAAGCTTACGGCAGGTGCTGTGTGTCAGAGGACACGTGAATCAGGAAGATTGTGCTGCTGCAGAGAATGCAAATGCCGTTACGGAATGTGCAAGAGTATAACCTAAAGATAATCTTCAGCAGTGATAAAACTTCTCCCAAGAAACTGTGCCACATTTTGGGAAACCTATTACAGCTTGTGCATTTCTAAGATGTAAACCAATTTTTAAAAGTTCAGAGGAGAGCAATGAATGTGATCACCATTCTAGAAATTTTGATTTTTGAGGAAAGACTGATCAAAGTCACTTTAAATACTCTAACAAACTAGAAAATAATGGGATTCTTTGCTGGGTTTCAAATACGTTAAACACAGGTTCAAGAAAGAATAAAATGAACTATTTCCTTTCCACTGTGGGCTTGAGAAGAAATATTGGGTTGCCATTGAAGCAAGCCAGATTAAGTTCTTTTTTATAGCATACCACAATAGTCTTCAAGATTAGGAGGAAAAGAGTGTTTTGCTCCTTCAAAGAGGAAGAGTGTAACATTTTCTCTGTAACACTGAAAAGGACAATAGTCTAGGGTGGCAGAAAGATACACGGGATGACACACACACCAAACCTGTAGAAAACTTTAGAGAAATTAACCAGTGGAAAATGTAGAATTGTTGCTTCTTGTCTTCAAGAATGGAATAGTATAAAGGACACAGCACCAAATACTGATTTAAAAGCTGGTTGTCTGTGGTAGGTTATCAGAAAAAAGCACCCTGTGCACTTCATGTAGGATGAAGAAACACACCTTACAAGCAAAGCCATCTATTTATGGCTAGTGAAATTAAAGTTTTAAAAATCCAATCAAACAATTATTATTAGTCTGTTACAAAGTTATAATCCAAATTATCTAATTATTGCAGCTCATTTCCAGTAACTATACCGTTAAAATTGATGTACAATTTTGTCTTTCCTCTGGTTTATGCACACCCTCCCTATAGTCCTGTGGGTTCAAAGGAAGATAGAGGGCTTGAGCAAGTCATTAGCATCCCAAGTTATTTCTCAAAAGAGCTGATGATTTCTTACTCCTCATTCTAGAGACTGCTTGGAGTGATTTCTTTTGTTGTTTTGTGATGTGCATTACACCTTAACCTCCTTCTTCACGGGTTCAGCACACAATTTTAAACCTTCATAGACTATGTAAGGTATGATTTACTTATTAGGTTGGATGTCTTTCCCTATTTCTCTCTATTATTTGTTTTCTCTTGAAACAAATTATACTTAATTCCCAAGGTTGCTTTTCTTTAATAACCAGTAATTGATCATTGCTGAGAAGGCCTGGGGTCTCTGGATCCATCCGTTGCTTTGTCATTTCAAGGAATTTTAAGCTTGTACTTTTGGGGAACCCTGATAAATTATTTTTTTTTCTGTAATGGCCCCCAGCCTGTGGCTTCCTGATATTACAGTTAACATTTACTAGAACAGCTTTTTCTGAAATAAATGTTTCATTAATAGTTAGTTCTATGAAAACAATTATGAAGTCACATGCACTTAGGCATATATATAATTATACAATGCTCTGGTAACTGCTTGCCACCAGTATCTGGTAGTTAAAGGAATTATCCATGGTGCATTATCAGAACTACTCTACAACAGTAATTATAGCTAATTATAGTAGGAAAAGGATTAAATGCATTTTGAAGGAGTATTTTAACACTATAATTCTGTTGTATGCTCTGTGCCATAATGATGGACTTCTGCCTCTACGTGAATTATTCCGGTAAAAAAAGGATGTGTAGTAATAGGTTAATAATAAGGTTGTGTTCACTCCTTTTCCAACTTGGATACTATTTATAATGGGATTTAGTATCTGTTGAAAGAGCTATGATAGCAGGAAGAAAGCTGTATGAGCATGTGTTGTGCTACAGCAGGAAGCCAACAGTGTCCAAGAAGGATTATGGTATAACTTTGCATTATTCAGTGATGAGCTGTGATGAAATCTTATCTAAAAGAGTTTTATTTCCATCAAAATGTTCTAAAATTGTATAGAATTAAAGTACAGGACTATGTTTTTCTTTGTTTGTATTGGGTCATTCAATTAGCACTTTTTGCCCAACATATTGAACATAATTTCTATCTATTCTCATTAGAATGGTTACTCTGTTGCCATGAATCAATGTCTCTATCATCTTCTGTGAAGACTGGGCACATGCAACAAACATTTTTATGATCAGTTCTGTGAAATGACTTATCAGTGTTACTACAGTTAGGAACTGTAGCACCTTGTGTTGATGTGTATGGGCTCTCACATCATTACTTGAATAAGTGTGATGATGACATGGACGTGCATTGCCCTAAGATGGCAATAAGCCTTATGCCACTTCAGAAGAACACACTGTGTGTGATAATCGGATAAAATTCAAAGCTGTACTGATGTAACCCGATGTGAACTCTTAGGGAGCAACAGCTAGATCAGCCATGTAAAAGGATTGCAAAGGCAATTCAGATACTCTCTGGAGTATCTGAATTTTTGCGTGTGTGACAGCATTTTTCATCACATACTGTCACACCAGCTGTACAAAACAACCTACCAAAATATATGTCTGTGTGTATATGTGTATTTACAGGTTATACCTAACTGTGCATATTTTAAAGCATTGATGGGTATAAGTCTTGTCTGATTTATACATCATAAAAGATGCTGATTCCTTGAAAAATAATTTTACTATAAAAGTGCAAAACCAATAAGAAATTAAAATCAGTATTTATATTTACAGAACTTGTTTATCTTTAATGGATAATTTGGAAGTTAACAGTGGACATAAACAGGAAATTTACTACCACTTACTTTGTATATTAATGGCTGGTTAGAATATTTAAAGCTTCAAAGTGTCAACAATTAGTTGTCATAGATAGAATTTTCCAGTCACAAGCAAATATAAATTATTACTGATACTCATGGCAAAAGAACAATGATGAACTGTGTATAATTTATCTTCTTTTTCTCTCTCTGTCACTCTGATAAGTCTTGCCTTTGTAAAACTTACTATCTTTGAGATCCCTGTTGAGTTCCTATTTCTGAGATCGTTATTGAACAAGAAGATTTGATTCACACTGTTCAATATTTAAGAGGTTCTTTCAAGACACAGAGGAAATCAGTTACCAGAAATGAGAAAAAAAATCCAAGGAATTCCAAAAGTATTTCTCTTTACAGCCACAAAATATATTCACATAAAAGAAAATTTTTAAACTTTGCAAACTTTTTTTAAAAGAAATATTGCTATTGTTATTTTATAGACTATGCTGCCTGAAAATATGGGAAATTGTAGTTGAAAAATGAAGACATTTGCAACTTATATTAGAGTGTGCACTGTTCTTAGAATCATAAAGTTAATATGATTGAATATATTCTATATAATAATATTTCAAAATGGCAAATAGTTTATATGAGTTAAAGGAGGCAGATGACTGAAAAATACTGTTTGCCTTTTCTATTTTAAGAAAGCAAGTAGTAGCAATTATATTCGTATCTTTGCAGAGTGAGGGAGAATTAGTAAGGTATCCAAAAACAGCATACAGTAAAAAAAATTATTGAAAAAGATCATCAAGAAATCAATATGTAGGGTTTTTTTAGGTCAAGATTTTAATTTCTTAGGCATATGAAAAAATTAGTCACATTTTTAAGCACTCAACAGTTACAAAGAAGATCTGGAAATCCTGGAATTTTCTGTAATGTATAGGGAAATATTTTCTAACAGAATTCATAGAAAACAGAAATCCGCCCAGAATTTCTTAACAATTTCTCAAGCTCATTGAAAAACTTCAAATTTTCAATTGTGTTCCAAAAGTCACAAAAGTGTTGAGCAATCAGATAGTGAGAGATTGTAGGAAAACACAAAAAAAATTAAGAACTTGTAGTTTCAAATGGACAAATATGTTTAGTACCTCACACACTTATGAGATATTTTTAATTCCTCCTTGGAATCCCTTCAGAGAAGAAAGAGGATTATCTGAGGTCAGATTATGGGGAGAATGTTAATCATTATGATCTCATATACTCTGAGTGCAAATGATCCCAGTGATAGCACTGCAATAATTAATATGAAGATTCATTTCGTAGCAGCAGCTCATTTACTGCGCCTAGAACTGTTCCTGTTATATATTCAAGGATAAAGTGATGTGGAATGTTTCTTTGCAAAATGTGTTGGCTGCAAAAGGTGCAAAACCAGAAAAAGGTATTATTATGGTAATCTGTTGTATACAAAACTGAGGACAGGTTTTCAGCTGCAAAAATCAAAGGAAAATCTGTGTATGGTTTTATGGTTTAATGGTTTTTAGTCAAAAATTGAAAATAAAATGTAGTTAAACCTTATGAAGCCTGAAAAAGATGAACAGTGCTCTGTCACCATATGTTAAGCAGACTTGTCTTTTCTACACAGAACAGATTCCATAGGTATAATCTGCAAAGCTGAAATTAGTAACTAAATTTGAGTTTAAAAATTCTTTCAAAATTACCTTTTGACCTCTAGAATACTGATTCGCAGAAGAAATATACCTGTCCTCTTTCCTTTGATTCCTGGAGAATTCTTTGGCAAGAGGATTGACAGAAAGTGTTCTGAATCATTTATAGTCATTAATATAATTTTCAATCAGTTAGACTGAAATGCTTCATAATGAGATAAAAGATGAAAAAATTATATTACTTTTAGTTATGTGTAGAAGAGAAAAGATATAGCAGTTGTATATGATTGTATTTTCTCTCAGTCCGAATTTAAAGCCTGAGCAAGGCCAAATGTATTTTATCACACATAACAGAGCCTGTATCTCATTATTTGTACATTTCTATAGGGGTGGCGCTTGTCATGGAGTCAGTAGGGACCATTTCCACCACTCATCTATAATCCCCTGGCCATGGGAGTCCCCCTTCCCCACCAGACTGAGTGTGGGTGGCACATATGCTGGCACCAAACAGCGTGCCATGAAACACCAGCATGGGAAGCAACCAGTGCCTGCACATCAACCACCGCCATCTCTTTTAGCGCCACCACTTCATTGAATGAATTAGAGACCCTCTGGAAAACCCTACCTGTTCCACTTATTAGCATAATGGCATATAGATAATGAGGCAGCAAAGAGTCATAATATCTTCTTTGCAGGCATAAATAATGGATTTATTAATCTGTTGTGTCATAAAGCCTACATCACATCTTTTCCTTTTTTGGTTTCCTGCTGCTTAATACCACATACGAGAGAATCACAGAACCAACAAATGGTTTGAATTGAAAGGGACCTTGAAGACCACCAAGTTCCAACCCCCCTGCCATGGGCAGGGAGACCTTTCACTAGGCCATGTTGCTCAAGGCCCCCTCCAGCCTGGCCTTGAAGATGTCCAGGGGTGGGGCACCTGTTTCAGTGCCTCATCACTCTCATAGTAAAGAATTTTTTTCTAATATCCAATTCAACACTAGCGTCTTTCAGTTTAAAGTCATTCCCCCTTGTCCTGTTACTATGTGCCCTTGTAAAAAGTCCTGCAACTTTCCTGTAGAATGCCCTCAATGTTTTAAAACTTCAGTTGTATCACTAACATCTCCTGGCAGGTGTGCTTGAGATAAAGATTATTATATGAACTCATACCAAGCATTCATGAATATCAATGACAAGATAAATGACAGTTTATTTGTGGTCAAACAGAACAGAGAGGTAAGACTATAACTTAACCACAATGCAATCGTTTTGCTCAAAGAAAATATTTTTCTCACTGCAATTACTTCTTGTGAAGAAATCCTAGTATAAAATATAAAAATAGAGCTATGAACATTTTAGAAAAATAAATGAGAGGTTATCAATATATTTTGAGTTCTAAACAGAAGTAAAAGAATAGGCATTTCTGATTGTTCAGCTGCAACTTCCTCAAAGGGAACTTTTCTAGATAATGTTATTTTCTCTTTCATTCTTCTTCTTTATACTTTCATCTTTATCCTTCTCCTTTGATCCACCTTACCATTTTCTCTCCCAAAATGTTATTTTATCCCTTCTCTTCCTCATTTCTTTATCTCACCTTTTTTTGTAAAAATTCTTATTTCTCACTCATAGCAAATGTATATCTGAGTTCAGGGCATTCAAGTTGATTGATTTTCAAATATGAAAGAATTATAAAATTAAATTAAACCCCAGTTTTTTTACAGAACTGTAATTAGGGCCTTTGCCAAGTTATCTACGGAGAATGCAAACATGCACACACACACACACACACAAATAAATGAACAAGCAAAAAAAATAAAACCCACGAAAACAAAACCAAAACTGGTATCAAGGAATGCAACACTGAAACCAATGCACATGGCACTAAAATTTGGAGGTTGGGAAAGGGAAGAATGGACTGGGGTTCCTTTTCCAACTCCCATTTCTTTCCCCATCTGAAAGTTAAAAGAACAAGGCAATTGACTATTGCTGGCACAATTCAGAAGATTTATGAACACACTCTGGGGAGAGTTTCAGATGTGTTCCCCAGAGTCACCATAGAAAATGTTTTTTTCCCTGATTCTTTTCTTGCTTGGTCTTGTTAGCCATGTGTGCAGTTGGCTACTCTGTGCTCTGCGTGCAGGGCAGTATGTTTGGACATCCAGCCTCAGTTTAGAAATTCTGACAATAAGCCACCAAAATGTGAGACAGAGGATTGTGGGCAGACTGAGGAAATATCACAAATTTTGAAATGTTTCAAAATGCTTCAGACACAAGCTGAGGGTCTTACCTGTGCAAGATACAGATTTTGAAACTTAGACCACTGTTTTTTTTAGCCAGGTGAAACCAAGTTGCTTGTGAATGTTAAAGAAACAAGTGATAAGAAAAGTTGGGCAAGCTAGAATCCAGACATTTACTGGCATGTTTAATTCTGAAAATTCACCACTGCTATTTTAACTCTATTTTTACTATAGGCAGTAGTATAAAATAAGATATTTATTTTAAGAATTCAGCCTTGATTAATTATTGCCAAAATTACGTACAGTGGAGTTCAGCATTATTTTTTTTGATTAAATTTAATGGGAAGGGATTGGTTTCTAGAAGCAACTCCACAGCCTATCTTGTGTAATTTATAAGTTAAAAAAAAAAAAAGGTGATCAAAAGAAAGTTCCCTGCATACAAATGTAATAGTCTGCTGTAAATCTGAAAATCATGGATTTTTCATAACATAAGTTACCGAGTCTAACTTAGCAAGCAGGGAATTTGATTTCTAAGAACATCTATCAAAGGTGGGGTCACTAACTAAGTTAATATACCCTTTGAAAATTAATAGATAATGTCCTTGTCTCATTAAAACAAAACTTTAGATTAAATTTAGTGAATACAAATCTCAGATGTACTATTTTAGAATTCATGAAGTTCATGCCAGAGGGAAAAGACTTAGTTATTATTTTAAAATATGTCCAAAACTAATAGTCCACTCATTTTTTAAAATAATTTTCTTTGATTTTGCTTAAGTTTGCACAATAGAATAATAATCAAATAGCAGCTAATACTTTTTCAAGTGCAAATAATTTTTTAATACACTTATGTTTAAAGAAAACTTTTGTCTGGTAGAATAATCTCAAAAAAACCCCCTTGAGCTATGTCAGTTGAGTCTATAGAAAAAGGGTGTTTATACATAGCATACTTAGCAAAAAATCTGCATATATTTTAATGGACATTTCCCCTTTCTTTTTCTTTCTTAACCTTTTAATTTGAATATTTCCTAATCTTGCATGAAGTTCATTTCTTCTACACTTAATGAAAATAATTTAGAGCATTCCCTGTGTATTCCTGCTGTGTGCTGTTTGTGTAAGACATCTTGCCTTTCAAAGTATCCCTATGGATAGGGGGAGCTAGTGTTCCTTTGAAAAAAAATATTACAGAAGTGCAGCAGTTCTCAGAGGCCAGTTAGAGGGAAGGGTCAATCTAATGGTTCTTAGAAAGAAAGGCAAAGTGTCTTACAACTGCTGCAGGTGCTTCGGCAATTTCTTGGATGTACAGTTGCCTTTTAGAAAATGCTCCTAATTTGTTGTCTTGGGCTTTGACTGGGTTAACAGTTGTTCTTCTCGTTTGTATCCACGTTTTTTTTCTCTTTGTTTGTATGCTTTGTGCTTGTAAGCTTTGATTGGTGTTTGGTTTATTTATCTATTTCCTACAAAGTATATACCTGCAGAAAACTCAATAAATTTTCCCTATTATGTCCTTAAAAGTAATAAGTTTGTTTCCTTTTCAGAGGGAAGCTTACAAGTAAGATCTTTTATTGACAACAAGGTTTATTTCTGTCCCTTTTTCTGGAATGTCTGTGGAACGTGAATTTTTTGAAATGGTTCCAAAAATACATGAAAGGACATAATATTTTTGTTCTTGGCTTCTCTTCTCTACCGCAAAGAATAGAATAGTGAAGGAGAGATCTATAATCAAATTACTGTCCCTGAACACAAATCCAAAATATTTCAAGGAGAAAGGTTCTGCAGAAGGAACTTTCATGTAGGTGACAGGATGTGAAGAGAGTCCTAGAGGGAACTAGACTTCTAAGGGAGCTAAGAAGTTCAGATTGCAAGGTAATACTATAATGTGCAAAAGCCCATGTGAAAATCACATTCACAGGATTCTGATAAATTACTAAGTATTACTGACTACATGACAGAGTTGAGTATGCAGGTGCAGGATTTAGACTGCAGTATATGTGGTTTATACATTTTCTTTTTTCATCTCTGATTTACTATGCTTGAGGGATGATTGAAAGAACTGGTGCTCTAGTCACTCCCGAGTCCCCACCTTCCTGACATAATCAAGTTTACTTCCCATAAACACAGGACTACTGAGACAAGGAGTATGCCACCTGTCCTTGTTTGGTGCAAGTACAAATTTTTCAACATTATTAGGCTTGTGGAATTGTGGAAAGCTGACCTATAGGACTTATAGACTACCTTTTGTTGTTAAACTTTCTTGTATAGAAAGTATTTCTTTGAATAGACCTTCTTATGTATAAACCTTTCTATAAACCTTTCTAAGTATAGAAACAATTTATTTTGTCCTTTATGGCAGTAGCCACATTAAATTCTGGCTGGGCTTTGGCCCTTCTAATTTTCTCCCTGCATAAATTTATTGCATCCTTATCATCCTCTTTGACTCTCCCTTGTCTTCTGAATTCCAACCAAAGCTCTCTGTTCAGCTGGGCTGGTCTTCTTTCCCGCCAATCCATCTTTCAGCACATAGTGATGGCTTGCTGCTGCCTCTATAAGATTTCTTTCTTGAAGAATGTCCAGATTTTGTGTACTCTTTTGCCCTTCAGGACTGTCTCCCAAGGGACTCTCTCAGCCAGTCCCCTAAGCAGGCCAAAGTCTGCCCTGCAGAAGTCCAAGGTAGCTGTTCTGCTGACCTCCCTCTTTAGATCCCTGAGAACCAAAAACTCGTAACATTTCATGATCAGCATGCCCAAGACTGCCTCCAAGCACTGTGTGGCCCACCAGTCCTTCTCTGTAAACAGATCCAACAGGGTGTCTTCCTGTAGTGGGTTGGTTTGCATTTCTTACCTTCTGTGAGATAAGAATTAGGAGGAATGCAAAGCAGGCTCCAAACTTAAAGAATATAAAGAAGTTTATTAACAGAACTAAAAGAAAAAAAAGATTAGTAAGAGTCAAAATACACCTTCAGAACACTTCTCTTCCCCCCATCCTCC
>VZRQ01005556.1:946316-980228 GCA_013397975.1 Machaerirhynchus nigripectus | reverse complement strand
TGTTCAGGCTTCTCATTGGATCACAGCTACTTCAACATTTACTGATTGCAGCACAGGCATCTTTGCTCATGGCTACAATTGAATGCTCCATCCCCCATGCTTATCATGACATTACAAGTGGTTCTGATGTATCATAGTCCACCACCATAACTTCACAAAAGAATTTCAGCTTTTGGGTTACAAGCATCTCCTCTATCTCCTCTCTCTGGGCTTCAGCTTTTTTCTTCACTGACTTTGGTGTCACTATCATGGTATCTATTCACGTGCGTTTGCCCTTCCCTTTCCTCTGACCTGGGAGAGGATGGATGTTGCAGGTCTCATCTCTTCTGGGGAGCTTACAGTTCAGAAGGGGTTAATCTTACCCGGAGCCTTGGCTTGCAGCTACAACTCCTCTCTCTCTGTTGGTCACATGATCTCTGCCGGGAAGCGGCCAGGAGCTGGTCATTTCCGCTGCACCGGAGGGGCCATCCCGGCCTGCATGGAGTCACGGGCCGTCCCCCGCTGGGCCGAGACAGAGCAGGGCCATGGCCCCAGCCCTGCTGGGGCCAAGCGGTGAGGCCCGGCCAGGCCTGGCCAGGCCCAGCCCGGCCCACTGGGCCGAGCGGCCAGAGCCCCGCTACCTCTCCAAGGGCCGGAAGGAAGAGATAAATTCCCGGGCTTCCATACAGTTTAAATATGTAGATTTCGAGAAGCGTTATTGGTCTAAACAACTGTCCATCAACTCAGGTTCAAACCACCACTCTTCTCTAGCTGGTTCCCTCCAGCTGTGTCATCTTTCCACAGGCAGAAAAGCCCTAATTCTAACGTGATCATTCTCAGGCACTTCCATGGTTTCTAGTACATCAATAACCCTTGCTTTGCTGCCGCACATTGGGTTCTGTCACATCATAGAACATTATAGTTGCTGCTTAGCTGGTGTGACAAGGATCAAATTTATGTCTCACTCTGTGATGTGATATGACATTGTCTGATGAGATCCCAGAACACTTAAAATAACATTTGTTAGGATTTATAACCTCTCTTAGTGAGTGATACTTCATTGCAGGAAGTGATTCCACCTAATACATCTTCTTGAAACATGTTTGTGAAATTAGACACATGTTGAAAGTTAATTAATAGTATTTTTAGGGCAAACAAATTGTGTTAGCCTGAACTACAAATATGAGAAATACTTTTCTCTTACAAATGTATCCACATCAAATGTCTTATCTGCAAATTGCTATCCTCCTAAAGCTCCTCTTTCTCTAATCTTGAAGATTTTTCTGCCATCTCTACTGGCTCAACCTAGGATCCTAGGATCTCTGGGAAAATCATAGAGCCAGTGCCCTAAACAGATTTCTGAGTGTAGGAGGGAGAGGAAATTGATCAGGAATAGAAAGCATGTGTTTACTAAGGGTAAGTCGTGCATAGTCAACTTGGTTTCCTTCTGTGATAATGTGGTCGGTTTGGCCCTAGCAGAGCTGCTGCTCTCTCACTCCCTATCAAACTGAGGAGAGGAGAAAATGTAAAAGTGCATGGAGCAAGATAAAGACAGGAAGATCACTAACCAATTGCTGTCATGGGGAAAGTAGACTTGATTAGGGGAAGATTACTGAATTTACTGCCAATTAATAACAGAGTAGGACAGTGAGAAAATAAAGACAAACCTAAAAATACTTCCTCCATATACCCACCTTCTCCTCAAGCTCAATGTCATTCATTCACTCTTCCACCTCCTCCTGCTCTCATCATTGCAGGGGGTTAGGGAATGGGAGTTGCACTTCTGTCCTGCTCCTTCCTCCTTAGGCTGTTCCTTTTCCTTAGGCTGATCCTACTGCGTAGGATCCTTCCCATGGGAGACAATTTTTCAAGAACTGCTCCAGCATGAATCTTTCCTGTGGAGTACCGTCCACCAGCAACAGACCATTTCAATGTGGGTCCTACAGGAGCACAGTTTGTGCCAGGAAACCTGCTCCTGTGTGGGCTCCTCTGCACAGGATGCAGATCCTGTATGGAGTCTGGTTGTGCTTGGGTTACCCAAGGGCTGCACCTTCCTTCAGGATGTACACACCTGCTGCAGCATGTGGTTCTCCATGAGAAGCAGTGTGGATTTGTGCTCCACTGTGGTTGTCCATGGGCTGCAGATAGAGAACCCGCATCACCTCACAGGCTACAGGGGAATCTGTGCTCCAGGCACGCCAGTCTCTGCTGCAGCACATGGAAAGACTAGAGGCATAAATGAGAAAGAGATATTCAGACATAATATAAAGATATTTGGTTTTCATCTTGAAGGCAGTAAATCCTTGGAACAGGCTGTGAGGTCATGTAGTCTCTGGCCTTAGAGATTTTTAAGACCTTTTTTTACCATACATGCTTATGCCTTCATATGGATAATTAATAATAATAAAGGAAAGTGAAGAATTGTTTTAATTTGTTTGGGTTTTTTTTCTTTGTGTTTTCGTATCTAGATATCTCTTGAAAGACAATGGGATTTTTTTCCCCTGGTAGACTACAGAAACAACCATCACCGACTGTGACTTAGATTGAGTGTAGTTCAGATTATGGAGAATTCAAAGTTTTTTCAATATAAAAAGGGGTGTTAAGAAAGTCAGAAAAATACTTTTTATCAAAGTCTGTGGTTAAAGAACAAGGGGCAATGATTTTAAATTGAAAGGTGGTAGACTTGGAGATAAGGAAGACATATTTTACAATGTGGCTGCTGAGACTCCAGAAAGCATTGCTCAGAGAAGTTGTGGATATCCCAGCACTGGCAGTCTTTCAGGTCAGGCTTGAAAGTCAGCAACCTGATCTAGAGAAATATGTCCCTGCCCGTGGCAGAGGGGTTGAACTTGGTGATCCATCTTCGAAAGTCCCTTCCAGCCTAAACTATTTTATGATTCTATGATTGTATTAATGTTGCACCATCAGAACCCTTTAGAAAATAGGACCATGAAATTCAGTGTTTTATGATACAGGTTCCACACACATGCAGAAAATCAAATTTTTGCTTGGAATGTATGACTAGAGTTCTCAGATACTACTTTTTTCATTTTCTGTGCATCTTTTAAAAATATAGCTGTCATTCAAGCAGTTTTATTACATAGTAGATACATATTTCTGAGGGTAGAGAAGGGTTGACCACACTTTCATCTTAGTTTCATTATGTTTGCTGTTTATGATTACTCTACAAAACTTTTACCCTCTTTCTCTCTCCTCCTTAGTTCTAGTACCTGCACAAATTTATTTATATATTCATTGTCATTCCAGTAATGTGTTTAGACTGCTTTCCAGATAATTAACATAAGAAATAAATTCAGAAAAAACAATGCCCTTGATATTGGTAAATATTTATGGGCATTCAACCATTCTTAATGAAGACTCAGCAATCTTAAGCAAATTCTGGTTCTTTCATATATCTTCAAACACAAAGGAGTGTAAAATGCCGTACACTGGAAGTGATGTTTGAACATTCTTTATATTCCCTATCTTCTTTCAAAAGTTTTTAAAAGAAACATGTCAGGAATGATGTAATAATATTATTTGAAATCCTGGTGCCCTTGAAGTCACTGCTAAGTCTTCCCTATGCACAGCTACAAGATCAATAGAAGGACACTTTAACAAAACCACCTTTCTAATATTTGGGAGATGTAACATCTCTGTTTCTGTCTTACAAGCTGATGTCTCAGTGGAAAAGAGGATAATGGAACTTATTTATCTGTGTAAAGCTTTGAGAAATGCCACATTAGTATCTGTATGAAATTTTAGAGTTACAACATCCTTACCAATCCAGCAGATAGACTTTGAAGCTCATTGCCAGTATTACGGTTATTAAAATTCAAGTTGATAGATATACTTTTCTCATTGGAAACCTAAACACTGTCATTAAGTTGTCTCATGCCTTACAACTGAAGCTAAAGCATAAATATCTTAATTTGTCTGATTAAGATTTGCATCAACATCAAAATATTAGATGTCTGTAATGAGCTATGGTTTCACCCAAAAAAGTAAGTTGGATTCATTCTGTTGACTTCATTAACATTGGATAAGACCTTCTGTGTACTTATGCTGTTCTCTTAAAATAGAGATGTAGTATGTAAGGCCCTTGTCAGACAGAAAAATACCTTTGAGTAATGAGTATGTGAGTATTGAGCTATTATGTTCCAAAATAATTTGGTTTGATTGCATCATTTCATAGAACAATGTCTAATGTTTCAGAGAATGATGAAAGAAATTATGTACTAAAGCAAAAGAAAATAACTTGCGAGAGGTAATTCCTGCTACATACTTATTTCTAAAAACTAAGTAAATTCTTTATTTTCAATATGTTAAAAGCTATCTTTCAATATTTTTTTAGAAATAGATATACCAAAAATGGCTAATCTCTTGTCATAATTTTAATGTCTGCTTTATCATTCAGCTGATATATTTTGTATAATCTATTCCAAAAATTAAAAAAAAAAAAAAAGTGATTAAATTAAATGGAAGCTCCTATTGCAAGGTTGGACTTCTGCTTCTTTACTGAGCAAAACTTCCAACATCCAAAGCATTGAATGAGGCAAAACATTTAAAATTAGATTAAAGAGTCTCAGTGGATGATATGTATCATATGTATCTCATGTTCAAGAGCATTTTGTCAATAGTAGAACTTGTATCAAAGTTCTCTGGCTTTTTTTTTCTTCATAGTTTCCTCTTACTGTTCTGATGATAGCTTTTCCTTCCAATGATTTTTTTTCTAGTAATGATGCTATTTCAAGTCTAATAGGCTTGATAACATACAGAACTTAATATTGTGAATCTTATTGTCAAGAAGTGAATGAACAAATTTGTATGAAAATGAACCACTAGAGAATCTTATTAATGATTTGTTTGGTATTTGGTTATCTCCCAGACATCCTGAAAGGGCACTAATGAGGGTGAAGCTCACCTTTTACCCATGTATTTGTGTATGTATACATACATATATATCAATCATGCACAGCTGTACATGCTTCTACAAGTTGGTATTGAGAATTATTGGGAGTGATATTTCACTGCAGTGTCCATGCTCTTTCAAATGGGACCGAGGAAATTTCTTTTCCAAACTATCCAACTTCATTAATTCTATCTTTTATTCTCTTTAGGAGGAACTCTGAATAGCATTCTTACAGTTTATTTACTTTACCCATTTGGAACATACCTTGGAAGATTATTTAATGTTACTTCAATACCTACCAGTATTCAAATATTATCTACAATATATTTATATAGAATTGTAGAAATTTTGACATCCTATAACAGACTACTACTAACTACCACTATAATTAGTTTGAAAAAGACCTTTGAGATTATCAAGTCCAACCTATGACCTAACACCACCTTGTCAACTAAACCATGGCACTGAGTGCCACATCCAGTCTTTTCAAAGCACATTCAGTGATGGTGACTCCACCACCTCCCTGGGCAGCCCATTCCAATGCCCAATCACCCTTTCTGTGAAGAATTTCTTCCTAATGTCCAGTTTAGACCTCCCATGGCACAGCTTAAGACTGTGTTCTCTTGTCCTGTCCCTGGTTGCCTGGGAGAAAAGGCCGACCCCCACCTGGCTGCAACCTCTTTTCAGGCAGTTGTAGAGAGAGCCTCCACTTTAAATTAACAGCCTGAAAAACAAAATTTCTGATGGTTCACCAGAATAATGCAATCACAGAACCAGATTCTAAAGGTTGGAAGGAGTATCAAGAGGTCACCTAATCCAATTCCCAACTCAAAGCAGGTCTAATCTAAGCAGGTTGCCAAACACCTCCAGTGGCAGGGATCCTACTACTCCTGAAGCCTGCAGTCAGCAGCCTGCTACAGGATTTTACACTTTAATGCTTAAAAAGAGAACAACAACAACAAAAAAAATCATAATATGTGACATTTCCCATATTTCCAGGAAATAATGATTTTTATGTCATTCGTGTTGCTTTTATTCTACACTGGTTTTTGGGGGCTTTGCTGTTTTAATGTTAGAAAATCATGAATTTTTGTGATATCTGTGGCTCCAGTGAACTGGAATATGTCCTATTCATATTAACAGAGGTATGTACAACATTGTCACTCAGATATCTAGACATGTAACTAGCAAAAAATGACCTTACAAAAGCATTTGAGTATTTTGTGAGTGTCACCAAAATGGTTTTCTCTAACTTAGAGGGCTTTGTCACTCCCTTTCTTGCCAGATATTTAAATTATTCACATTAGATAATGGGTTATATTTTTGTTTTTAATTGAATGTTATTTTAAACAAATTATTCAATTGCAAAGAAAAACAATTCTTTAATTAAACCTCCAGTAATGGTTAAGTAAATTTAGCAATGTGTACATTTAGGTTATAGAAAGGCTTTCTTCCAGTTTTTGCAAGTTTATTATTATTTTTGGGAAAGATTTTTCCTTCAGCAAGTCACTCCAGGTGCAGCCCTCAGAAGATGTTTGATCCACAGATACACAGGATTCTACAATGCATCCTTCCACTTCTGTGACAAAAGTTATTTCTCACCCAGTATTACTCTGCAGATCAACAGTAAAAGTTTTTGAAATATTCCCTGCTTACCTCTTGTCTTTCCTTGCCTATTCAAGGTGCAGCGTAACTCCATTAAACTCAAGGCATACATAGCTTGCACAAAATGATAAAGGAGAGTTATATCTGCATTATTTTAATTTACTGAAACATTAAAAAAAATTTATCTGGAACATCCATGGTGCTGGGGACCTCAAACTCTAGCTGCCATTAGGGTTAGGATTAGGATTCAGAGATCCAAAAGGCCTACACTTTCAGGGAAACTGGGTTCAAAAGCTGTGGTGGAAGCAATGCTTACGCAGCCCTGTGCTATGCTTGGCATTCCTGTTCCACCTCCAGGATCTCTGGTGGTGCAGTCTTTGTGGATCTCTGAACCTAATCCTAACAGTAGTGGCAGCTTGGGGCTGCAGCAGAGTCCCCCAGCACCATGGGGGGCCCAGATGAGGAAGGTCTGGAGACAGCAACCTTGGTGCAGTGCTGTGCTTCCCTTGGTGTGTCTGTCCCAGGTACAGAGTCCCTGGATCTAGAGGCCTTTCTGCTCCCTGAACCCTATCCACAACCATAGCACTAATGACAGCTTGGGGATGAGACTGAGAGCTGGCAGCTATTTGAGAATATTTTTCTTAAAGTGGAAGGGCTGCTCATTCTCAAGCACAATGATATGCGCGAGGAACGCAGGAGAGCGACTTGATGCAGTCACGACTTGCTGGTCAAACCCCTACAGCTGTACTGACTGCAGCATCAGCACCCTGAGTGCTCAGTGCCAGGCTGGACAGGGTTTTGAGCAATCTGGTCTAGAGGAAGGCATCCCTGCCCATGGCAGAGGGCTTGGAACTAGACTGTCTAGACTTCAAATGTCCCTTCCAAACTGTTCTGTGATTCTATGATTCAAGTGTATTCATTATCTTTACTATTAGCCTTTAAGATATTTCCTATATAAATATTCTTTTTTTTATACACAACATGTATGTACAAGAGAAATATTTCCAGAATTGGATCCTACACAGACCTAAATATTTGCAAGATAATAAAACAGTTGTATATCAGTGAACAGGATAAAAGTATTTTATTGTGAAACATAAAGATTTCATTGTTACTTCATACCTATTTTAAATCTATTCATAGCTTCAATTATAAATTTTTTAGGCCATTTGATATTTTTTTAGGAATGAAAAGTAGATTCATAGATTTGTTTGGCAGACCCCATCATAAATGAATCTATATTTGCCACATCTAGTAAATTCTCTATGTACTACAGAACAGATATGCGTAGGTTAAAATTTTAGCAGGATAGCTTTTTTCCCTTATTTTTCCATTTTTCAGGCTTCATTAAAAATTTGAATTCCATACGATAAGATCTCTGTTGTCGGAATGAAGTCCTAGCTTAGCAGATTTCACTGTTTTATATTTAAATACTGATTATTGAATATTTCAAAGCACAGAATAGCAATTAGTTTTTGTTATAGCCTATATTTTTGCTTTGTTTATCTTTAAAATTTGTGTCCTGATTGTGACAAAAGATGTAATTTATACCAAACTTTTAACAATATAGTGTCTTAGCAGGAAAATTGTTTTTCTATTTTATTCTTTTCCCATCTGCTTGTAATTTTAAACACTATTGTTTCTGTCAGATTATGGTTTGTACTTAAACCTCATTGAGTTTCTAACAAAGTTTTCACATATTTGCATATCTGAAATGGCTTTTAAAAACACGATCATTAAATTAAAATGGATAACTGATACAAATGGGTAAAAATTATTCATTTTAAGTTGCTTTCTTTATACTGTGGCATTAGGTATCTGAAGTATATTAGTAATTTCAATAATTATTGTGTCAATGACTTTCTCGTTAATAAAAATTGAAAAAGAATACCAAGAACAGTAATATTGCTAGTAGAGAGAGGAGGGGATTTGGCAATCTTTTCATGCTCTCTTGTCCTGCCTACCAGACCCCATCTCTCTTATCAGCAGGCCATGCATTTACAGAGATTTACTTTCAGTAGAAGTATTTTTAGTGACAAAACTACAAGTTCCCAGCTAAAGAAATATGGGTAGCAAAGTCATGAAGGGAGAGTTTCTGAGTGTAAGATAAATTATATTTTCTAGATCATTGTCCATCTCCATGAGCACTAGATAGTGGATACTGGAAGATTTAATACAAACCTTATCGTCTGAACATTAGAAAGAGATTTTAAATTACTTGTTCATTTGGTAGCCTCCTCCTAAAAGAAACCACCTAAATGCATTACAAAAATACATTCTTTTTAATCAAAAGTTTAATTGTGTGGTATTCAGGATCAACAGGGATGCTCCACCAAGTGGGTAGGGTTTAAAAGCATTTTAGACTATTATCAGAACAAATGGGATTAGAGTGATAAGGTTTATTTTAAGAACTGGAATTAGAATACAGGCCTTCTTTATAACTGCCTCATTATTATTAGTGTGAACTGAGTCTGGAGTTAGAGTTGATATTTCTTAAACTTCGTCAGAATTGTCAGGAAACCAGATGTGTCTTTTTCTGGAGACTTGATAGCTTTTGGCTTCATATCTACAAGATTTTTGAAGGAATACATAATGGAAATTATGATTAAATACATCAATTAAAGACTTTGGAAAAATGCTTAGATATTTAATAGCAGCTAACCAAAATTAGAGATCATTTTGAATTTTATTCTTCTGTATCTAAGTTTCCCATGTGTAAACTCTCACTTGTGTGAATACACTGCAGTAATCTCCAAGAGCCAAAGTCTTATAAGAAAATAAAATATCTATTTTCATGGAGTGGTTTGAATACCAGCCCACTGTCCTGAACAGTGATGGTAAAACAAATTATTTAAATAATTTCCTATAAATTATGTGCTTTAAATTCTGTGAAGTAAGTTAAAAATTAAATACTGTATCTAGAAACATTGCATAGTGCAGTTGCAGAAGTTCCAACACAGGTTGCACAAGTCCAGGTCACTAAAGGAAAGTTGGGAGCTGAGTAGCACTAGTTTAAGGTGAAGAAAGATCATACATCCAATATATGTAAAAATTCTATATTTAATGAAAATACAGAAATCTTAATGGCAGATCCCTCCCATATATGAAGAGAAAGCAAGGGAAAGCAGAGAGAGCAGCTGCCACAGTCATGTTTCCCCTGGTTTAGGATGCTCTGCATGATCAGTGCTGCTGTTTCTCAGTAAAACCTCCCTTTCTTTTTGGTACAGAAGGGAGTACTAGTTTTAGATTTGCAATTTACCATGGTTTGCTATTGCAGACCATTAATCATAGGAATTTCTCTTTGCTACATTTTTGCTTTGAGCAACTTAAAATTTTAGGGAACGTTCTGTGTGTATGTGGGCTTTTCGTACT
Source organism: Machaerirhynchus nigripectus (assembly GCA_013397975.1). Classification (NCBI taxonomy): domain Eukaryota; kingdom Metazoa; phylum Chordata; class Aves; order Passeriformes; family Dicruridae; genus Machaerirhynchus; species Machaerirhynchus nigripectus. Next base: position 970,360 of record VZRQ01005556.1, on the reverse strand, counting down.
CCACTCTTCCTGTACAAGTTGACTGATAGTACCGGGCTGAGCATGAGTAAACCTGCTCACCACACCAACACCTCCTTATGGACTGAGTAATAACAACATGATCCTGGTCTGGTTTCAGAAACAGATGATGTGATGAAATTTTGGATTTCCTCATGAAAATGAAAGGAGAAGTGACATACAGACACCATACAAAAACAGCAAATCCAAGAAACACCAGTGTATTAGTAACTGCTTGCCTCTCAACTGAATAGATGTTCCCAGTGCTGCCTTCAAATATAAAATTAGTAAGATTTAAAACTTCCTGTTCTCATCACGTGCCATTGCGTCTGTGTGGATCCTGCCTAACACCCAAAAGTGCCAAGTCAGTGATTTGGTTATTTCCATTATTAGCTAAAGTTTTAGCTATTAGCTAAAATAATTAGCTAAGAAAGCTCTTGCTTTGAAGGCAATATGACAATGTCTTGCCCTCAAAGTGTCTGTCTGACTCCAGGTGAGTTCACAGACATGAACAGGGTGCAAAGAGGTCATAACACCAAATTAGTGTTATCACTTCTTATGTAGCAGTCAGAAAACACAGAAAATGGGAGGATAAAATAAGATCAGTCTGTTGGCTTTTATATTTCTTATTCACTGGCTTCCTTAATAAGACAAATCAGACATTTATCGGTCTGAATTAATGATCTTTAAGCTCATTATGAAATCTTAACTTTTATTTTATATTACGGTTGGGTAAAAATGTGAAATAAGAGGATTTTTATTGTTTTTCAATCTGTAAACCAAATCAGCTACAAAATAGTCATTTCAGAGGTTGCATAACAGTAATTAATAAATATCTTTGGTGCTTCAACAGCTATTTAAGCAATTGAGCTGGAATTCTGCTAGGCAAGGTTTTTCTGTGTAAAAACTTGCAAAGAAGCAAGAATTTGCAAAGAAGCTGTCTAAGTAAAAGGGTTTTAGTGACACAGACTTGTATTCTGGATTTTAAACATTTCTGCAGTGTTTAGCATTTCTGGTGCAGTTTTATGATGCCATATAAATATTGAAGAGGGTTCTTTCTAGACAAGTTTTAAATATTAATCACTTTATTAATTTTTTTCTCAGCTTCAGAGTACTTCTTAGGCTTAGTGACTTAGTGTTTGTTTTGATCTTTCAGTGTTTGAAAAATACTTATAAACCAGATGTATCAGTCACCCCACTTTCATTAGGAGTATAGATAAATTAATATTGGGTGGTCATGCCTCTGATAAGGAAACAAGGAAGAATCTTTTTCTTCTTCTTCATGATAAATGCCAGATTATAGATTAATGTGTATGCCTGCAGACTTAAACAATCTCTTGAAATGGAAAATTTTGTGGCAGCATAAAATATGTATAATTAAATATTACTTTTATTATAAAACTATGTTTTTCTTTCCCTGCAGCAATTTTGAGTTGCAAAGCACCATTTTTTCTGCCCCCAAGCATTTTACAGTCAACAAAGTTAAAGTAAAAATCAAGTACTTCATCTGCCTGAAACATCAAACCCAATTTATTTCTCTCCCAAGAGTAGAATTAACAACCAAAGGTTAAATAAAAATGTTATTCCTCTGCCCTCAAGCTAGTTTATATCTCATTTGGGATACTCTTTCCATTGATATATGAACATTTTCATGTATATGACAATGTGTGACAATCCCCTGTATGTGTATAGCTCTAAATAAACACTCTATGCAGTCTTCTCCCCCAGAATCGCATAGCTGGAAAGTATTATTCACGCTAAATGTAGGTAGTTTCATCTAAGAAATAAAATTTAATCAGGTGTTAAGACATGCCTAATGTACCAGAATTCTTCTGATCACTGGGATTTCAAAGTCTCTGGGAATCACCATGAAAAAGGGAAATTTGGGGTCTGAAGAAAGGATAGCTTGAAGGCGAGCTATCAGAGTGGAGCGTGGTTGACCACACCTGTACACCCTTCACAGACTCCTCACCTACAGACATCTAACAGGCCAAACAGTCAATTTAGTCAGTCATTCAGGTGAAATCCTTTTACAATTTACCATGCACTTTTGTAAATCTCTTATTCTGTAGAGATCTTCTACAGCAATGAGTACTGATTTCTACAAGGCTACAAACTGTCACTAGTTAAATTTATTTTAAACCTGGAATTAGAGCAAACCTGTAAATATAATATTCAGCTTATCACAGTTTTCAATATCCTTGGTAGGTTTTGACTGGCTATGTTTTGGCGTGCATCTGGAATTTTTGCAGGTCTGAAGATACACAGAAATTGCCAATCTTTTCCTTAGTCCTTCATACGTGTTCTGTTCAAGTGAAGGGATAGAAAAATACTGAAAATAAGTTAAATTTTTGTCTCAGAGTTATTCAGAACACTATGACCATGTGTATGACTACAGGATAGAGCTTCTCTGGGGAAAATTACAGTCCATGATGGGAAAGTATTTCAGTTTCAGGCAGAATTCTTTATGCTAGTCCAGCTAGTCAATGTCTACTTCTGTGTGCTTAATTATTGTTCAGACTATTCCTAAGGTGATGTAGGACTGAAGACTAATGTATTAACAAAGATAGATATAGATATATATATATATAATTGGCAAAAAAGTTTGTATAATGCTATGTCTAATACTTCATATTTATGGATGTCCAGGGTATATTTGACCAATCCCTTAGCCTAAAGTCTACCTGCTGAGAAAAAAAGAAGCCATTCACAGAACAAGAAAATTAGGAATCATGACGGTGTGTCCTGGGGTGACTTTATGATGTATCCCATATGGTTCAGAAATGAATCTTGTGCTTTTCTGTGCCTTTAAACTGAGCCCGAGAGGGGAGAGAAAAAAACGGAGCGAACTTTCAAAACAGTTTGTGCTTCAAGGACACAGAGATTAGCTGCTGCTGAGGAGCGAAGGAAGCACCCTTTCTGCTTTTCTCAGCTCTTGGCTCCTTTTTCTTGGAAGAGAGAGACGGTGAGTTAAACTCCTTTGTTTCCCTGGGACTTCGGTTTCTTCTTTTCTTCTGGAACTGTGCAACAACATCAAAACATCACCAGCACCGGGAGGCCCACACCACGGCCTGGAGGGGCCACACCCAGCTCCGGAGAGAGAGGAGACATACCCTTGGAAGGATTTAAAGTCTTCCCAGGTTTCTCTCTACAGCGAGAGGTTTTATTATTTAGCTATATTATTATTTTCCTGTGTATTTGTTAAAGAAATAGTTTTTTTCCTTTTCACTTTCCTCCGAGGAATTTCTTTCCCAGACCTGGTGCGGGAGGGGTGGCTGTAACCTGCCTCCTAAGAGAGGACGTTCAAATTCGGATGTTCCTCTGAATTTTGTCTCACACCAGGACACGGTTGACAGTTTTAAAGTCCTGCTAAGGATATATCTCTTCCTTAGATGCCACACTTCATAAAAGTATGGCACATCATCTTCTCCCTAACATTTTTTCCTGACCTCTAAAACTGCCATTTCTAAAGAAAACTATGATATAGCACAAGTTGAAAGTTCATCCTTAGGTTATTCTTCTGAAGTCTATTCTGCAAACTTTATTAAAAAATGCTTAGAATAAGGGCATATGAAGTGTCAATCCTTTTGAAGGCATAATCCAATTAATTAACTAGAGCATGAGAACTCTCCTTTTTTATACACTGTACAAGTCAAGTTGCAACAGCTAACGAAGTTGTTCATCTGTGCTACTTCAGAAAGTCTTACGATGAAGATTATCGTAGGCTGCAGAGCTGGAACAGCAATTAAAATAATACCTTTACTTTCTTTGCTTTAGAAATTTGAAAATTAAATTTGGACTAAGTTATGTTTACTTTAATTGATAGCAATTGATATATCCTAGTCAGTGGTGATAGTGAGCTGACTCACTAATTAGCCAAAACTACAAAGACATAGGGACTTCCTTTTTTGTTGCTTGGAATTTTTTTTGGCATTTGTTGTTTTAGGGGGTTTGTTTTTGGGTTTGGCTTGGTTTTTTGTTTGTGCACTCCATTTCAGAGTGTAACTCACTTTGGACAACTGCCAACATTGCAAACTTGAGAGGAGGAGGGGGTGTATTTTATTTTCTTTGAAAAAAAAAATAAACTGGAGATCCCTCACTGCAAACTTTTGACATATTTTTGCAAAATAAAATTTCTTCCTCAGAAAGCAAATTCTTCTTGCAGCACTGGTGTCAAAGGTGAAGGTAATGACTTCTTTAGAGTAAATTATGCCAGTAGTATGACTAGTGAATTTTCTCCCAAAACCTGGAGTGGTGCTGTGATTAAAACTTTTCATGTATTTATACTAAAGACAAAGTAATTATTTTACATTAATAACAAAATAAGAAACACATTTCTTTAATCTGATATCTCTGCTTAACCTCTGAGAGTTCGTCTATTGGAGTCTTTTAAGAGACACTTTAAAGATTTTTTTTTTCAGGTTTTGTCGCCCTGAGTGTTGCAGTCTTTCTATGTTTTCATTCTTGTAGTAGAATTTCTTAGGCACTTTTACTGTAAGCATCAGGCATGTTTACCTACCAGTATCTATTATTATCATTCTTTTTGTTAGGCGGAGAAATAAGATAGACTTTTGGTCTGACCAGTGTCATGGAGAGGTGGTAACCCCATCCTCCAATCCATGGTTGTCTTTAAAAAGATATATAACTGACTGAATAAAGAGCCGTGCCGGTCTTCTTCCTCCTTCTTCCCCCTTCTTTGCCCTACCTTGGCCCTTCTTGGTCTCTCTTTTGGCCCAGGCTTCTATCCTGACAGAATGGTGTCTGCGTGGTTCTTTCGTGTCTGAGTACGACAAGGTTTCATTTGATTTATATTTAAATCTGTCTTAGCATTCTTTTTTGTTGGCTCTGCGTATTTTTCTTTCTCAGGTGCATAGCAAAGACAGAGAAGGAAAGATGAGTGATGCTAAGGAACATCAGCTCTTTTACTGTTGACATTGGTTTGGTTTATAGCCCTGCAGTCATCAGTTATGTTCTGTAACTGTCATATAAAAGTAATATCACACAAACATATGAATACCTTGGTTTAATAGTAGTGCTGTTAAAGTAACGAGAGATGCTTTGTTTCAGAGGTCTACTGGACTTTGGCAAAGCTTCACCTGTACATTTGTATTACTATTTTGAATATTATGCTACTAAGGTTAAAAGTCATCCATTTTGGCCTTTATCAGAGAAGTTAAGGAAGAATATTTTTATCTAGTTATGATACTGACTTCTCTATGATTTTATATTATGCTGCTTTTGAACACTTCGGTATCGGTAACCTCATTTCCTAGGAGTGTCAGGGAAGTCATAAATTAGTCATAGAAATAACATAACCCTCCTTTCTAAAAATTCAGGATATGATTTCGTTTAGTAATGAGTATTGTCTGCTTTTGATCCAGTGGAAAAGAAATACAAGATTGATTCTGTTACTGTCTGTTGCTGGAGTTCTCCCAGGATACAGAGTGGCTGCCTGCCATAGAGTTCACAATTCTTCATGTTTTATTTTTATTTTTGCTCTTGAGTGTACCCTGATAGCTAGATGACTTTTATAAGAGGATGCTAGCCTTTTTAATACTTGATATTCATATTTCAATAATATGAGAAAATATAGGAGGTGTTTGGGACTAAACCTAGTTAAGAAGTATTTGCACTTCTATTTCTGTTTTCCAAATACTTACAGTAACTTTGTTAACCATGACCTAAGCTTCATTATTAGGTGTCTGATGTCTTATAATCTTCTTACACTCACCATGCATGTTTTGTTATAAGTGATAAAGCATTTCTATCAAAGAAATCCATATCTGAATATTAAATAGAACATCTCTTGAGGTTTTGTTTCTTATCTCAGAATGAATTAATGATTTTTATGACCATTTTCTTTAAAGAAACAGGTTTGCATTAGCATTTTAATACTATCTGCCAATAGACATTTAGAATACTGAGACAGAAATGTGGACAACAGAGAAATTAACTTAAATATCAAGGAGTAAAATGTATATTTACTACAGCATGGCATGTTTTGCTCAAAGACACTCAATGCCATTTCAAAGTGAAAGAAAAGGCAGATCTTGTTTTCTGATGCAGTAGAGAAGAAAATCCAGAACACAGACCAAAATCTAAATTAAAGCCTGGCATTTGCTTTAGTTCAAGTCACTGTTTCCTAGGCACCATGATGTTTCTCCACCCCTAATTGCCCTCTGTGCAAATGCAGGAATAAATCTGCTTAGGGTCATTTTCTACCATTTCATACAGAGATGAACTGTTTTCTACATGAGTGAAAAACTATTGGTTTCGATTTTGAGTGTGGCTGTGGGAAAACTTCTAGGCCTTGATGGAAATGATTTAGTAGAACAGGGTATTGCACTCGTGCAACCTACCATACAAAATATTACCCATTTATTTTCATGTTTTCAAATGGCAAAAATACAAACCAGCATATGTGACAGCTTCTGAGAAATTAGATGAAAGTCAGGGTAAAACCAGGCACCAACTAACTTGCTAAATTTTGTTTTAGGAGAAGGCATGTAATCAGTAAAAAAATTATAAAATATTAACTTTGGAATTGCATTCTGTTGGTCTTTTTCCAGGTAAAAGTAGTAAGCAATACAAAATTACTCTCCCTGGAAGTCATCCTAAAAATTAGATTAAAATAAAGCAGAAGAATTAATACATGCTTCCTGTGCCAGATTAAACTGAATTGATGCTGTTTTGGGAGAAGCAAATGCATGCCATAGAATAATTTGTGTGATATTATTTGTTACTGAATCATACTATTTTATATATATATGTGTGTGTATATATATATATATATATACATACACAAGAAGACAATTGTTTTTATGGTTTAAATAAAGTCTGCATTAGACCAAATAAAGCTGGGATGTCCACTTAGCAATTTAAACATAATCCAGACCGCATGTAGACAGTTGTTTGTAAATAGAAAAGAGCTGAAGATCCTTTTGGGACTGTGGGAGAGTTATATTTTCAGACAAACTGGACATTTATTATTTTTAAGTGGAATTTCAGTGCATCTACCAGACATTTTTTCAGAATAAAAATATTTCAGAAAAAAAAAGGATAAAAAATGTTGGATTATTTACTCCATTATGTCCATTTTGAATTTTTTTCTTTATATCTTCTATGGGCTTTTCTTTCTTTATCTCTCATCTCGTATAAGAAATATCAACAATTTTCTGTACATGTAAAATCATCCTCATTGGGTACATCTGAGAGCAAACAAAATATTTTTCTGTCAAAATAAAATAGGCCTATCAATATCACAGAAATTAAAAGGAATTCTATAAACTATTGAACTTAATGTTTCTCCAGATATCCTAAACCAGACTCAGAATGCAAAATAATTTCAGTAGATTAGTATATTAAACTTGAAAATCTATTTTGTACATAAGTAACAGCAAATTCTGGGTGACTAAACAGAAGGAAAAAGATCTCAAGATTACAAGGTCAAAACCACTTTTTCACTAGAACAAAATTCACTGACTCACACGGTGAAAAAAAAAATGGCAGTCATTACTTCTTGATTTGTGATTGTGTAGTATTTGTCTTACTCAAATGTTGAGAGAATACTTAAATTTATTTCAATAAATTTTGAATTGGGCCCTAAAGTACATAAATTCACTCTGTCAGATACACTGCTCCGTAACCACTGCTCCTCATTCCCTTATTCATTATAATGGCTTCAGAGTTTGTAATTACAGCAGCTAGTACACCAAAATATGCCTAAGATCTAACAAATGTGATGCAGGCTTTTTCAAGAGTTTTTTGTACTAATTGGTTACACCCTTTCTGTCGTTTGCTATGACTAATTACAAGGGCGATAGAGGAAGAAGAGTAAAGGTTAGTGATGTCTCAGATCCTGTATTTGTTGTTTCGCAAGCAAATGTAGCTTCTGGAGAAACCAGATCCTCTTTTAATGACTACTGGATCATTACTAAGTTAATTAATTTTGGAAGAAAACAAAAGTCTCTGAACAAGTATCAGAAAGCAAAAAACATATAATTTCTCACAATAGATCTTGCAAGTCTTTGTTTCACAACTAGTAGATCTTTGTAAATTACATTCATTTCCAGTAAATTAGTTTACACAGGTACATAAATTACAACTTTCATGTCTCATTACTTAGGCCATGGCAGCCATCATTCTGACACATTTTGTCTGTAGCTAAGTAATCGGGGGTTTCTGGGAGAATCAGGGCAGTTCCTTCTGCTCTTAGGCTCATATTTAACCATTTATCAATGCCTCTAACAAGGAAAGAAAAAGTAAAAGCACCGGAACACTGTTACTAGACCTGGCTTCTTCTTCCACTCATGCAAGCTCCTGAAAGAGGTAACTTAATCATTTTGGACTGTAATGGAGCCCCATCACGATTAGGCAAATGAGTAAAATAAGACACATTTAAGCAATACTAAGCAAAGAAATCTTTTCAAGTATGTGTGTTTTGCTATAAAATGATGCAGTAGCTGAAACAAAGCCGTCAGGTTTCAGAACATCCCACAGTCATATACATTCCTTTGTACTTTGGAGAGCCAGATTCACAGAGTAGTTACAGAATAAAGTCCTTAAAATCATTAAATATGTTCCAAAGGGGTTATTTACGATGGCAATTTGATAGACTGTAACATTTTGATGATGACTGGCAACCTTGATATTTATGTGACACCCATTTCCAGAAAAGGCACCAGAGAATTCCATACCAGAAATATATTTATTCCTTAGCTTAGAGTTATTTACTTTATCTCATTCATGTGCATATATACCTGGACAGGTGGATTACTTTTTAAATATGCAGCTAAGTACAGCAAGGAAGAAAGAATCCTACCACCTCATCCATGAATATCAACAGGAAATGCCACACAGTACTCCTATCCCCATCAAACAATAACTTATCTTCATAGGACCAGAATGAGGTGAAAGTGTAGGTTTCCAATTTTTGATAGAAGATAGGCCTGGTTTTAGCACAAAATCACAAACTTAGTCTTAGAACACCATATGCTTATAAATGCAGTATTTTGCTGTGTTCAGTATATTGCTATTTTGGAATAGATCTGCAGCTCTTCTGAGGGCAGATTTGAGCAGCAGCACCTGAGTACAGCATGTGAAAAGTAGTTCTTATTTCAATTTCGAAAACTGAAATATGTATAAGTCCTCATTAGCTCATTAGCAATTTAGCAACTGTGGTTCAGTTGGACCACACTACCATCAAAATGCTGGCTTGCTCATTCCTGCACTAATTCCACTGAGTCCAGTTACACAAGTGATGAATTTTTTGTACCGCACCAGAGGTAGGTGGCTGTATTTTCATAAGGTTCTGACCTACTTCTCCACTATGTCATAACGGTTTATTTAGTATTGAAAATGCCAGGAATGAAGCAAGTAGTCAGAAATTATGCTGATGGGAATTTCTTCCATATCAAAACTTTGTAGGTCATCCCTTTGTTAGTCATGTTTATTGTCTTCAGGTACAGCTGTAACCACAGATGCTGTCAATTTGTCTGTCCAGGCTGAAGTGACTGAACGAAGGTTTTCCACCTGCAGGTAGAGAAAATGTTGCAAACATTTATCCCACATCTGGCCAATATTTCTGCAGTCCTTAATTGCACTTAATGTACTCAGCCTGAGACTACAGCTACAAGCAAACCTCAGAGAAATGCCATTAATTCAAGGTAAGTCAAATTACTCTTTCACAGTGTCAAGGTCAGTGAATAGCTAAAACAGTTTTTACTCCCTTGTGATCTCATAGGGGTGCATTTTGCGGTTACTTGAAATGCTAACCCAGATTTCTGAAGAGCAGAATCCTTTTTAATAAGCATGCATGGACAACCTGCATGATAACATATCAGTCTGACAAGATGCATTCCAAAAGGACCTTTAAAACACTGTGTACTGAAGGGGACTTTTAACAACTCCTTTGAAAATTAGTAATGATCTGTCAAAGTGTAGCCAGCAAACAGCAAATCATCAAAACATTAGGGTCTCAGCTTAGTCTCCTTTTTGTCTGGAGGTTGGAAGAGACCTACCCAGCCCAATACTTCCCACTTAGAGCTAGCAGGTCTCCTGTAGCTGCTCTGTACACTGGAGTACTTTTGCAATCAGGTTTTTTAATTACAGCTGATAATTAATCCATCATCTTGTAAAAGTAGGAGTGTTAGCCAGCTTAATAGATTTTAGGAACTTCACCTGAAAAAAACTTCCTAGCCTGGCTAACAAGATAACATACACATTTCTTTGTTCAAAGAATGATCAAGGTTGGAAGAGACCTTTAAGATCATACAGTCCAATCATCAGCATCAACACTGTAACCCTGTTACGATCCGGTTTAAGCCCAGAAGAGCAGAGAAAATTAAGTCTCTGTGCATAAACTGGAAAGAACATAGTGAAGGTTCAAAATATTCCCAAAAACGAGATTAAAACCAAACGAGGTTAAATGTTGGTGCCAAAAAATTGATGTATTTTATATAATAGTAAAAGAAGCAAAGAGAAGGAAAGAGGAAAGAAGACATAGAGAAAAAAAATGTGCGTGGGGGTGTGGGGGACAGGGAGAGGTGACAGGGGTTAGGGGGAAGCATATCACCCATCCAGGGGTCCCAGTGATGTCTCGTTGCTCCCCTCCATCTGGTCTTCTTGGTGGTGAGGGTCCCCCATCGCCGCCATGGCCACACGGCCGCACGCTGCCACACGCCAAAGAGTAAAAAGTCCCGTGGATTAATACACACATTGGGCCAGGTGGGAACGCCCATGTGCCTCCGTTGCAGGGGCCAGCTTGACACACTGTCCTTTGCATTATCTCTGGTGCTCTGCTGCTGGGTCTGGGGACCCCTGGGGGGGGGCCCTTTGCAGGGCCATGTCACCCCCTCTGCTGCAGATAAGCTTTCCCCGGGTGAAGAGCCCCTCAGCTGGGCTCTGCACAGTGAGGATGGGCAGTTACTATGCCTCTCACCAGAGGCTTTTCCAGCACACACCCAAAGCCTCTCTCCCCCCACCCTTTGGTGCAAGGGTCTGTGCAGGCCTTGCAGCTGATAGCCCTGGGGCTGTGGTCTCCACCCTGGAGGTGCTAAGCTTAGGCCTTTGTGAATGTCCCCAGCCCTGAGCTGTTACTTTATCTTTGCTTCATCAGTGAGCAGCTGAGGCCTCAGGCAGGGCCCCTTTAAGGGTGCAGTGGTCTTCTCTGCAGCTTATGCAACACAGTTTTAAAAGTCCTTAATGTCAAAAGTTTAAGTCATAAACTGTAATATTTCAGTCTCTCTCAAACCCCAAAACCACTACACCAGTTCCCAGTGGCAGATCTAGATGCTTCCAAAATATCACCTGGGAAGGTGACTCCACCACATCCCTGGGCAACCTATTTCAATGCCTGACCACCCTAACAGTGAAAATTTTTTTCTAATATCTAATCTGAATCTCCCCTGTCTTAGATTAAGGCCATTTCCTCTGGTTCTTTCACTGCAAGCACAGTAGAAGAGACTGACCCCCACCTCACCTCAATCTCACAACAAACCCAGCTCCCTCAGCTGTTCCTCATAAGATGTTTTCTAGTCCTTTTATGAGCCTTGTTGCCCTAAACTGGATACACTGCAGTATCTCCATGCCCTTTTTAAAGTGTGGGGCCCAGAACTGAATGCAGTACTCGAGGCCTCACCAGTGCTGAGCACAGGGGGCAACCACTGCCCTGGTCCTTCTGGCCACACTATTGCTGATACAGGCCAGGATGCCATTGGCCTTCTTGGCCACCTGGGCACACACTGGCTCATGATCACCTCCTGCTGACCAACACCCAGGTCTTTTTCTGCTGGGCATCTTTCCAGATGCTCTGCCCCAAGTCTATAGCACTGCAAGAGGTTGTGACCAAAGTGTATAACCCAGAACTTGTCCTTGTTGAACCTCATACCATTGGTCTCAACCCTTCAATCCAGTCTGCGCAGGTCCCTTTGCAGAACCTTCCTACCCTCCAGCAGATCAAACCTCCAACCCAACTTGGTGTCATCCACCAACTTGATAATGATAGACCCAAACCCCTCATCCAGATCATCAGTAAAGATATTCAACCAGACTGGGCCCAACACTGATCCCTGGGGGATACCACTAGTGACTAGCTGACAGCTGGATGCAGCTCCATTCACCACCGCTTCCTGGGCCTGGCCATCCAGACAGTTCTTAACCCAGCAAAGAGTGCACCCATCCAAGCCATGGGCTGACAGCTTTTCCAGGAGAAGGCCATGGGAGACAGTATCAAAGGCTTTGCTGAAATCCAGGTAGACAACATCCCGAGCCATTCCCTCATCCACCAAGGGGGTCATCTGGTCATAAAAGGAGATCAGGTTGGTCAGGCAGGACCTGCCCTTCCTAAACCTGTGCTAGCTGGGTCCGATCCCTTTGTTGTCCTGCTTGTGCTGTGTGATTGCACTCAAGATGATCTGCTCCATAACCCTGTCAGGTACCAAGGTCAGGCTGACAGGCCTGTAGTTCCCCAGATCTTCCTTCTGGCCCTTTTTGTGGATGAGCATCACACTAGCCAAAGTCCAGCTGGCCTCCTTATCCATGACCTCCCTGGTTAGCCAGGAGTGGTGATAAATGATGGAGAGCAGCTCAGCAAACTCTTCCAACAGTTCCTTCATCATTCTAGAATGGATCCCATCTGGTCCCATAGACTTGTGAGCATCTAAGTGCCTCAGCAGGTCACTAACTGCTTCCTCCATTAGAGGGAGTCCTTTCTGCTCTCTGTCTATGTCCATCAGCTCAGGAGACCAATTGTCCTGAGGATCACCGGTCTTACTGTTGGAGACTGAGGCAATGAATGTGTAAAGTCCCCCAGAATTTTCCTCTTCTTTGGTGACTATATTCCCCATCATGTCCAGTAAGGAATGGAGGTTTTCCTTGCCCCTTCTTTTTCTATTAATATATTTTTAAAAACACTTTTTAATAATCTTTATAGAAGTGGCCAGATTAAGTTCCAGCTGAGCTTTTGCCTCTCTAACTTCCTTTCAGGATGATGTAATGACATCTTTAAACACTTCCTAGGTCGTCTGTCCCTTTTTCCAAAGGTGATACACCCTCTTTTTTCCCCTGAGTTTCTGCAAAAGCTCCCTGCTCAGCCAGGATGGTCATTTTCCCTGCCAGCTCATCTTCTGGAACAGAGGTATGGCCTGTTCCTGCACCTTCAAGATTACTTCCTTAAAATATGTCCAGCCTTCCTGGACCCCTTTGTTTTTAAGGGCTGCTTTCCAAGGGACTTTCTGAATCAGTGTCCTGGACAGACCAAAGTCTGCCCTCTGGAAATCCAGGGTAGAGGTTTTATTATCACTCCTCCTAACTTCACTAAATATTGCAAATTCTATCATATCATGGTCACTGTGCCCAAGAAGACCTCTGACCACATTTCCCACCAGCCCTTCTCTGTTTGTAAACTGCAGATCTAGGGGGGGCCTCACTCCTGAAAGGCTCACTTATATGTTTACATCTTTGAATATTGTCAATTCCAAACTATCTGCTCTTTTGTTATTTTTACCCTAACAATAGGGTTTTTTATCCACATAATTTCATATATTCAAGCATAATGATATACTCATCAGACTGAATAAAATTTTACTTACTTAATGCCAACAATTCAGATGGTTGGCACACAACTTTTGCTCTCTTAATTAAAGTATCCTTATCTCAGCCCACGAGTATTCTTGCCTTCCTTCTATTTTCTCTGGGTCCCACAGGAGAGGGGAGTCAGTGAGAAACTGGGTGAGTGCTGTCTGGGATCAACCCACTACACCTAAATAATCCCAAATTTGAGAAAAAAGATAAGCAAAAAGTTGGGCATTGTTGTGCATGACATGACATTTTTAGGTTTTTTTTTTTTAAAGGAATTCTGCAACTGCTGAGTACAATCAGATAGAAAATTGCTAGTGTTCACTTCTTGTGAATGAATCAGAACACATTAGTCCTCTTTCCAAATCTGCATCTTAGTACACAGCTTTAGAAAAAAATAAAATAATAAAATTTTCCTGTGGAAAAAAAATCTAGTCACATGAATACAGTAAGAACATATTAATTTCACCAAAAATCATCCTCAGGAAGTGAGTGAAGACAGTTTAAGTGTTTTAAAAATTCAGCTGCCCAAATGACTTAATCATACCTGAGATGAGTGTTAAAGTTTATACATTGATGTAGTCCCTTTGAATCCAATATTTGCTAGATTTGAGCATACACTGTATTATTCCTGATATGTATAATAGCTGTCGGCCTCACTTGCTACTCACTCCATTACTAGTTTTCCTAAAAAAATCACAAGTGCACTTTCCAATTACACACCTTTTTCTGAAAATACACTTTATTTTACAGAGAAGAATTCAGTTAATGGTGAGCAAAATTAATAGAGTATGAAAATCAAGGTATGTTTAGCTATAGAAGTGCAACAAGAAATTGCTTGGTTTTCTCTGTTCTTACAAACCATACACTTTCCCCTGTTCTTTCTGGGGAGAGAAAAAAAACAAACAAACAAACAAACAAACCACTTACACTGTTTAGTGACATATTTTCATATTTCAGGGAATCTTATTGGTATTTCAGAGGTAATATTTTCTTTGTCAAAGAAAATACACTCCAGGCATATATCATACCATAAAAAGAGTATGTCACTAAGAAAGAACACTATTACATATTTAAAAGAAATAAGTCCTTAAGGAAAGGCTGCTCTGTTCATAAGGAATAATTCACACTTTCTCATGTGAGAATCACTTAGTATTGCAGGCTGAAAGTCTCCACTATGTTCTCCATCATCAGTCAGTGCATGATCAATAACCTGTTACTGAAACATACAGCATTGCTGCAAACTATTCCAGCTTGAATCTTACAGCATTCTCTTGACAACCTAAGGCTCTTTTCATCACATTGTCACTGTAATTATAGTGTTATTTTTATAGTATCATCAAATGACATTTTCAAGTTCATACACACCATAAAGACCCTTATAGTTTGACTGTATAATTAATTTATTTGTCTCATTCCTTATTACAAAAGTTTCATAGTCTCAGTCTCATGCATTCATATTTTGGATTCTTGGAGAAGCTGGGAAAGCATAGAGTGATTAGCTTGCCTGTAAATATTGAATCAAAAGGTGCTAATATAGGTTAAAATATTAGGGTTTGGTTCTAGCAATGCTTGTAGAATGTTTTAGAAAAGTAATCAAATATTATGGTACGTGTTCAAGAACCATTGAATAAATTTTTCAGAGCAGGAAATGTTTCAAAGACTCAGTAAAAATAAAAATAAATCTTCCATGTTGCACAATTGATTTTTAACATGAAGCACAACAACATGATTCTTCCCGCTCCTGAAATCCCATAACATTTTTCAGTAGTTAGTCAATAGCCAATAACCAAATTGAATACAACTGCCTTTTCATCTTCTTTGCACTGGAAATCTCAGTTTCAGACTTCAGTGTACTTGAACAGAAAATTAGATTTTTTGACAATGTTCTAATCTTCCATAAACAAATGTGAATTTCGTCTTGAGAACAAGAAAGTGATGGGTTTATTTGTATAAAGTCTTCTCTTACCTAAAAGAAATTGGTACACTGAAAAGAGCTTCTCCTAAATATTTCTCTTCTAAATGTTCCATATAAGTAATTAAGACATCATGGAATTTATCATGGTGGATGACACATAAGTCAAAGAACAGGCTTCTTCAGTGTGTGCTAGTTTGAAAGCAAACTAGTGAGAGGCTCCAAGTCAGAAATACAATTTAATAGGAAAAATAAAATAAAGGCAATAGTACAAAAGAAAAACAACCCACTGACAGTGTCAGAGTACAAACCTGACCCCCTGATGGTCAGGGGGTTGGTAGAAGTCCCATTGAATGGTAGCTCAGTCCTCCTGGAGTGATAGTTCTGTTGAAGCAGTGATCCTGTAGAGGGGTCTAGTCTTGCTCTGAAGGTCTAGTGGTTGTGTAGAAGGCTTTGGTCTTCCTCTGGGAAACCAGTGAAAAAAGGCTGCCTTGGGCACTTCCAAGGCCAGGTTATATCCAGGTGGGAATGCTTGGCTCCTCCCTCCTGGGTGGAGCATCTCACAATAGGATGAGATAAGTCCATGAGTCATGCAGTGGTTTCTTGATGGCCCATTGTCTGTTATCAGGGGTGGGTCATAGCAGGAGATAACAGCTAATAGAATACTTAAATACATCTATATTGTAACCTAGGTCACAGTGCCACATTACTAACATGAAAATGAACTAGCTATGGGGACTGTAAAGTTTTTCAACATGCAGAAAGTTAGAGTAGACGATCCTTAATTTCTTATGGTCTTGAATCGTGTAATGAATAACACTGCACAAAGGTCTGAAATTTTCAGACTACTGGGGAGTCAGTTGAGCAGAAGCGTGTGCCATTTTACAATCAGTCCATGTATACCCTAGTTCTTTGCCCAGCAGCAACAAACCCTTACTATTTATTGCACACATAAAGTCTGATGATAAACAGTAAGTGTGCACAGGCTTTTTTTTCTGTCAGGTTGTGCTGACATATTTCCATTACCATTTCAGATACTTCTGCTTTTCAGATTTTCAGTTTGGTTCTATCCTTTCACTGTGTTGTGGTTTCACCTCAGTCAGCAGATATGCCCCACACAGCCGCTCTCTTTCTCCCCCAGGTGGGTCTGGGGAGAGAATCAGCAGGGTAGAAGTAGAGAAAGCACATGGGTAGAGATAAAGACAGCTTAACAGGTGGAGCAAAAGCCATGCATGCAAGCAAAGCAAAACAAGGAATTCATCCGCCGCTTCCCATGGGCAGGCAGGTGTTCAGCCATCCCCGGGATAGCAGGGCCCCATCACGCATAATGGTGACTTGGGAAGACAAACCGCATCAAAGTTGCCCTCTTCCTTCTTCTTCCCCCAGTTCTATATGCTGAGCATGATGCTATATGGTCTGAGTATGGGGTCCTACACTTAGGTCACAACAAGCCCATCCAGTGCTACAGGCCTGAGGCAGAGTGGCTGGAACGTTGCTCAGCACAAAAGGACCTGGGGGTGCTGGTCAACAGCAGCTGAACATGACCCAGTCTGTACCCAGGTGACCAAAAAGGCTGATGGCATTCTGGCCGTTGTCAGAAATAGTGTGGCCAGCAGAACAGGGGAAATGATTGTGCCTCTCTACTTGGCAGTGGTGAGGCTGCATCTCAAATCCTTTGTTCAGTTTTGGGCCCCTAACTACAAGGAAGAAACAGTGGCACTGGAATATGAGCTTTAGCCTTCCAACTAAGGGCAACAAAGTTGGACTTGATGATCTGAGAGGTCTTTTCCAACTTTAATGAATCTGTGATTCTGTGATATCCCTTTGGTCGGCTGGGGTTAGCCATCCTAGCTATGTAGTCTTCCTCACTTCTTGTGCACCCCCAGCCTCCTTGCTGGTGGGGTGGCATGAGAAAAGGCCTTGACTGTGTGTGAGCACTGCTCAGAAACAATGACAATTCTCTGTATTATCAACCTTGTTTTCAGCACAAATCCAAAAAACAGCTCCAGGACCACCTAGTATGAAGCAGATTAATTCTTGACAAACGCAGCATGCACTCATAACATTGTTTCCTGCTATTTTGCAGGTTTACTGTGAGGGCTTTTATTGCAATAAATAAAGGAGCTGGAAAGAGTAGGAAGAAAATGAGACAAAACAATTTTTCTTTTAATCTTTGTTCTACAGCATGTCGATTATTCCACAGAACAGTAGATTTATTGTATTTGAATGATTAGTTGAATAAAATATCTAGGTCTTGAATCCACCTAAATCCTTATGTCGCATATGACTTGGGTTAGATTTTCAAAGGTAACTGGATTCCTAACACTGAACAACACAAGCTACAAAAAGTTAACGGCTGAGATCCAAGAAGTGACAAGTGGAATAAGTGTGGTAGATAGATGAGAAAATAATTATAACATAAAAAGAATAGTAAAAAGACATCTACTTCAGAGATTTAATTGGTTATAATGATTCTCTTGCTATATAGCACAAAGGTTATGTAGCACATCAGCTGCCTTGAATTGCTAAAAGTAAGCAAAGAGAAAACAAGAAAAAAGAAGAAAAAAGAAAAAGAAAAACAGGCATACTCAGTGAAAATCCTAACTGCAACTCAATAGAAAGTCATTATTAATGAAATTATAATGCCAAGTTTACTTTACATCTCAAAAAATTCCTGGAAAGCATGTCTTTGCTTTTGTTAGTGGAAGATAATTCTTTCTGTCTGCTAACACTTAACTCCCTCCAGAGAGTTATAAAGTTTTGACAGCAACTGAGTAGTGAAATGGCAAAACAAAATGCAGTTGTCATTTCGGACACCAACAATAGGAAGCTCAAGTTCTTTTTTATGAACCACTGTTTTTGCAGTCAAACTCTGCTGTCAGATATAAAAATGGCATTTTATGTGATGGCAGCATTAAGCCCAAGAAAGAAAGTGAAAGAAAAGTTTACCATGAAATAAAATATATGAAAGGTCAGCACAATAGATATCATTACAGGATGCAACAGAAGAATTATAATCATCCTGCTACTCACTTTTCCACCAGAAGTGCATCGTCTTTTAGTACAAGAGAAGAATGAATGTACTTGAACTTATGGACTTTAGGTATTGTATTAGGAAAAAAGGCAGTAAAAAATTTTGATGCAAATACTGCACATACTGTTAGATAAGATAGTATTTCCTCTTATAAAGTCTATGCAATTTTTAAAATATATTTTGTAATGTCTTGTGTTAGATTATTATCTGAACAGAACTTTCCTTTATATGAACATGAAAAGAATTTCTTTTAGTCAGAAAAAGGAAATCAGCAAAAATACACTGCGATTATTACAATGATTTTCCATTACTTGGAATGCTTTATTCAGTTCTTTTCATCCTTCTTAACTATATATAGTAGAAAATAGCAGATTTCAAGGCTGATGATAAGAAAGATTAAAAGCATGGAAAGATTTGTCTCTGAAAAAAATCTGGAAAAAAAAGGTTAATTTAAAAATTACAGACTGAAATAAAAAACACTATAAAAATGTTGAATATTGTAATTTAAAGGACCACACATTCTCTTTATACATTCTAAAAACAAAATCCAAAAGATATTTCATGAGCTAAATAGCTAAATTTTAGACCTAACTGGTTCAAGATATATCCGAGATAAAGAACTTACGATGTCTCAAAAAAAAATAAAGGCACAAATTAAACACATAAAAATTATTTTTGGAATAATACAGATAGAAGTGACTAAATCTAACATTAACAGTAATATATATTATGACTGTATATCGTATACTGTATTGTGTTATAAAATAATTCCAACCAAAATGGAGTAGAGGAGAAATTGTATTCCTTGCCTGATGATACGTTTCATGTTTTTTAAATACTGCTGTACTCTGACCAGGTACAAGTAAATACTTTCTTTTCTAGACTGGTTGCAACATTTCTTTTTTCTGTTATGATTAAGAGGGAAGTGGCAGATTAATCAAAGAGAATCATCAGTATATTCAGTAGAAGATAGACCACAGAGTCAGAGAAAGATTCCAGAAACTTTCAGCATGG
Organism: Machaerirhynchus nigripectus; assembly: GCA_013397975.1. NCBI lineage: Eukaryota > Metazoa > Chordata > Aves > Passeriformes > Dicruridae > Machaerirhynchus > Machaerirhynchus nigripectus. The sequence goes on along the minus strand of VZRQ01005556.1, from coordinate 950,825 downwards.
TGATGGAGGCAGATGGCACTAAGATGGGTTCTAGTCACACTGCTCCTCCATTATTTTGGCTTTGCTATAAATGCCAGCCTAGGGAACCCTTCAGAAACATTTCACTAGGCTTATGCAATTTTAAAAAAGTTCAAATTTTATCATTAAAAGAACCCATAAGTTCATAAAAATAATTACAAAATAGTTCTAACAACTTCCAGAGAAACCTTTCATGTTTTTAGAGTCTGTTCATGCATAAGATACACAGCTCAGATAACCAGATTACTTATTTAAATCTTCAGCTCAAATATTTTTTTATCATAGAGAATTTGAGAAAATACTTGTTATAACAGAAAATTATTGCATTTTCTTTCTGTGGTTGTATCAGGTTTTTTTTTTTTTCCAAATAAATCTTTTTCATTATGAGAATCAAGATACTGGGATATATGGAACATTATTGTGCCTTTCTATAGAAAATATATGTGTCTTGCTACACCACTTGCATTCTAATTTAGATACTACTCACAGTTGAACAAGATAGAAAGTTTGGGGTCTTTTGCATTTTGCAGAGAAAAGAAAGTGGATAATCCTGTTATGCCAGATTTTAACAATATTGAGTCCAATTTCAACAAGAGAAAGAAAACATCTCAACTCAATACCATGCTCCTGAGTTTTTAGTTTCAAGTATCTCTCTTGAGGGAGCAAGCAACTATCATCTCTGGGTTAATGCTCTTCAAGAAACAAAGACAGGCAAGATTTATCCACTTATTAAGAGAATTCATTTTGTTTCAAAATTTTTGACGTGCCTCCAAAAATCAATCTCAATAAATGTCAAGGAACATGGAGATAGAGGTTATTTGTCTGTGATCAATTTTTATGTGACAAAATAACGAAATGGTGAGAAATGAATTTCTTTAGTAACACAAATCATTCTGAGAAACAGATAGATGTTCTAGATATTCTGGGTCTGTATGAAATAGCATTATTTGTTTAGTGAAAAACAGAGTGGTGACAATTATGACTTTTCTATCACAGCCCGGGAATATATATGCCTGGTTTTCCTTATTCTTTTTTACACATAGTCTTTTCCCAAGGGTTTGTCCGATTCTTAAGTTGATTTGCAGTACTCAAATCATCCCAGTGTGTCTCAATTACTTCAATATGTAATAAGGAAAGGTTGAAGAGATTGTATTATTTTTCCCTTGGTGGTATTTTTCTTTCTGGATACTTCACCATGTTCTACACTTCACCAGTTTTGGATCAGAACAGATACAAACCATAGAGCATAAAGGATAGTCACAATACAATCCACTGATATTCAGAAAGTACAATGAGAAAGAGGAAAAGTAAGTCAAAATGAGTTGATGAATTAATTTGATAAATTTTGCTAATAATATGAAGGTCACGTGTTTGATACCTTTATGGGAAATTGTTATGATCCAATTATTATTAAGGTTTTTAGAAGTTCCTCTGCCCAAATTAAGGTGCAAACAAGACAATATGCCAGTGACAATAACATGGGTTTTATTTGATTGTAGATATGAGAGAGAAAGCAAGCAAGCAAGCAAGCAGTAGAAAATAGGTGGGGGGGACAGAAAGAGAGTGACAGGGACAGAATAAGGAAAATATCACCATCTGTAGATCCCAACGATGTTCTGCTGATCCTCTCCAGCCGGTCTTCTTGGTGGTGAAGGTCCCTCCAGAAAGCACAGAATCCCATGGGTTTATATGCTCAGGCTGGGCAGGCATGTCCGGGCATGTCCCCCTGGGGAGGGGACAGTCTCTTACNTGAGCTGTGCTCTCCCCCACCCCAAACTCAGCCAGGAAAGAATCTTAGCACGGCTGCTGGGTTTGGCTCACATTCTTTCTTTGTTTACTTGTTTGTTTCTCCCCAGGCCTGAGGCTGATGAAAGAATGGGTTTTCCCTTTATCTAATTTCAGTAGTTTGATTTACAGTCCAAAGTTCTTCAAGGAGGTTTCTGTGGTTGTAGCTTCTTAAAAACTTTATACCAATGTTTGAGGCATGAACTATTTCAGCCTCTGACAGACTTCCATTAAAGAGCTGGACTCAATGATCTTTGTGAGTCCCCTCCAACTCAGAGTATTCTGTGATTCTGAAAACTTACCCTGAGTGAAGGAAAGTCCGGTTAGGAGAGGTTTAAACAACTGAACACACACAAGTCAATGGGCTTGATGGCATGTACCTTCAAGTTCCAAAGCATTTGGCTGGTGTCATTGTGGGGCCACTCTCAATTTTTGTGAAAATGTAATGGTGAATGGGGAAAGTTCCTGGAGACTGGAAGAAAGCAAATACCAGCCCTATCTTCAAGAAGGGGAAGAAAGAGGATCTGAGGAACTACAGGGCTCACCTCAATCCCTGGGAAGGTAATGCAGCAACAGATCCTGGAAACCATTTCCAGACATGTCAAGGACAAGAAGGTCATTAGAAGTAGTCAGCATGGATTTATTAAAGATTAGTAATGCTGGGCCAACCTGATAGCCTTCTACCATGAGATGAGTCACTTCATGGATGACTGTGAATGAAAGGTTGTCTGGATTTTAGTAAGCCTTTTGACTTTGACTCTCATAACATACTCATAGACAAATTCATAAAATACAGGCTAGATATATGGACAGTGGGGTGAATTGGAAGCTAACTGAACAGCCAGGCCCAGAGGACAGTAATCAGTGGCAATAGATGCCATTCAGTACTGGAACAGTACCCCAGGGGTCAATATTGTTTAACATCCTGATTAATGGCCTGGACTATGGGCACAAAACTGTACCCTCAGCAAAGTTCCAGGCAATAAAAAACTGGGAAAAGTGACTGATTCACTAAATTGTTTTTCTGTGTTTCATAGCAACTTCAACAGTCAGGAGAAATGGATGAAGGAAACCTCTCAAAGTTGAATTGAGGGAAATGCAAACTTCTGCACCCAGGGAAGAATAGACTGAAGTACAAGTATGCTCTGGGTGCTGACTGACAAGAAAGTAGTTTTACTGAAAAGACCCTAGGGAACGTGGTGAGCACCAAGTTGAACACGAGCCAGCAATGAGCCTTAGAAGAAAAGGTTAACAGCTTCCTGAGCTGCATGAGGAAGAGAAGAAAAGGCTCAGTGAGAATGTCCTCATGGTATACCTGGCAAAGTGAAGTAAAGAATTGAAAAAGGTGCAGCCGGAATCATCATGGTGTCAAACAGTGGAAATGCAGGAGGCAAGGAGTACAAACTGACATGCAGGAATTTCTGCTTAACTTACCTACAGGTTAACTACTCGTACAGGTTATCTGTTCTTAGATTCAAAGCCTGAATGAACACAGCCCTGAGCCATCTGCTCTAGCTGATCTGTTTGAAAAATTACGTTGAACCAGGTGATCTCCACAGGTCAATTCCAACCTCAATTATTCTGTGACACTTTTGTCTTATCTTCTATGTCCTACTTCAAAAATTCCATTTTCCCTTCTCTTGCCTTGTATTCTACTACATTTTTTTAAAAACCTCTTCTGATGTCCTGGGGTTTGTCTCCCACATTATGTATATCTTTTACAAGGCTCAGATTTACCACTTATTTCTGTGTGAGCACTTGCTCTTGTATATGCCTTCCAACAAAGCATAAAGAAACCTTTCTGGCAGAACACAGCTTCATAATGTGCTGCCTCCACCCAAGGATGTAGTGCACCATCAAGCTGTGAATAGCCAATGAAGCTTAGAGCAGCCTCCGTGCCTCACTTAATTGCTTGTTCAAGTTCTAAAACAGAGCTGACACCTGTGAAAACTTGGCTTGTGTTTCTTTGTCAACACATATACATCATCCATAAATGCCTTGTTCATACGTAATAGAAGATATTCATCCATGGAATATCTGTTACATCTTGCCTCTATTAGATGTTTTAAAAATAAAGAGAGATTGCAGCACAACAAGGTATCATTCCTTATGATTTACAGTATGTCTGCTTTATGACAAAGAGCCATAAAATTGGTGTTGATGATTGATCAGTGTTATTTTAAGTGCCTAACAAGAAAAAGAATTTTCTGACTGGTAAAGCCTGTAAAATCATCTTCTATAGTGTTAGCTCCCAGTGCGTTCCAATAGTATAATAAACTTGTTTATCTACGTACTTTAGAATGCTTAACTCATTTATTACTGTGTCAATAATGACTTCATTAACTTGAGCTCCACAAGTATTCCTTTATTTCAGGCACGTTAAAGTTAAAGCAAACAAGTTAAAATGAAAATTTTGAGGTACAGAAATGATAAGAGAATAAATATTTTTCACGTCAAACTGAATTACAACCCAAAACCACCCCTTTCTTCTGTATTGGCTATTGAAAGAAATAGAAAGTGAGAAAGAAAGTGAAAAAAGTGAGAAAGAAAGAAAAAGTGAGAGAGGGAGAAAGAAAGAAAAGGAGAAAGAGAGAGAGAAAAAAGTGAGAAAGAAAGAGAAAGAGAAGGAGAAAGAGAGAAAGAGAAGAAAGAGAAGAAAGAAGAAAGAGAGAAAGAAAGAGAGAAAGGAGGAAGGAAGGAAGGAAG